>OX456524.1:99708817-100168817 GCA_949748255.1 Eustalomyia histrio | reverse complement strand
AGGCAGGAGTAACGGTAACAGAATTTTTATAAATTTAGGGTGCACGTTATCATACCCCACAGCATTTGACTTAACCATTGAGAAACAAGACAAAACATCAAGTTGAGTTACGCATGTAAATTCAAAGTTATTTTCTTCAGTGTTGGTATTGTTGAAAGTATAGAAATTGTTATCGATCTGAGCCAAAGGTAGGTCTGTAAAAATTGAGTTCAATTCATCGGCATCAGTCGTACAGCTATTGTTGTTAGCTTTCCCAATACCGATTTCGAGGATTGTTTGCCAAGTATTTTTGGATTCCAAAGCTGAAGAAAAACGTTTAGAATAGTATTCGGCTTTAGCAATTCTGATATTTTGGTTGAATGAATACCTTTCTAGCCGAGAGATAACGGGGTTTTTAAAACGTGTTTATCGGGAGTATGCTACATCTCTATGAGAAATTGATTGTTTTATGGCAGCTGAAAACCATGGTTTAGACTTTATTGAAGATGTTTTTGTTTTCAGTGGAACTGTTTCTTCATAAAGTGGCAGCAGGTTGTTCTGTAAGAAGCACAATTGATCATCAACGGAAGTCATGTAATACACACTATCCCAGTCAATGTTGGAGAAGTTCGTGTATAGCAGATCATAGTTCAAGTTCTTAAAGTTTCGAAAGGAGAAGGATGTATCGACATGTTGTATACGATAATCATAGGTGAGGAAAATCAAGTCATGTTTCGAAAAACATGATGCCGAGATTTGATCATAAAGTAAAACGTTTGAAACATTACTAACAAAGAAAATGTCAAGCAAGGTGCTGGTATAGGTGGTATGATGTGTAGGACTAGTGCAATTTGTAGGCTCAAGACCAAGTAATAGCATTTTATCAGTTAAAACTGATTCTATCATAATATTTGAGTTAAAATCTCCTGATATTATTACATCATCATATCTCACTGTCAGGGAGAAACAGTTTGAAGAATTTGAGAATTTTCCTTGAAGGAAAAGTCCATAGAATCTAAATTTGTTTCTAGCAGAAAAATTTTCTAAAATCTAGTATTTTGTATAAGAAACCTTTTCATACAAAACAACTTTTGGGTTATACAGACATTTCCTAAAAAAAAATATTTTATTAATATTTTTCTTTTAAAAGAATTAAAAAAGAAAAAGTCTTTATATCATCCTTTTTACATAGGTGACTGAACTGATATATTTTTTTATAAAAAAAGATCGCATTATGACTGCAAATGTCAAAGTCATATTTTATTTGTTGTCAGAATTTTATAGCTCCATAATTATCATATATTTTTCATAGTCAGAATTTTTGTTACCACAGTATGGTTACAGCCAGGCACCCGAAAACCTTTTATTTTTTGTTTTCATCAAAAATAAATATCTTTTCATTTCAAAAGTTTTTTTTATAACAATTCCAAAAACAAAACAAAAAAATATCCTTCAAAAAAAAGTTGACAAAAAAACGTTTTTTTTTAATCAAAAAATTTTTAAAAAATTGATTTTGTTCTTTATTCGTATTATATTTATTACATTCTGGAAAAACGCGAGTGATTTAAAAACTATACAAAAAATGGGTCGGTTAAAGAAACTAAGTGCAGAAGCGCTTGTAAAAGTTGACGACAACAAGATTTTTGCGAAATGTTTAAAGTGCGTAAAATCTTTAAAAAACCATCTTTGAAATATTAAAAGACATTATGAACATGTTCATAAAACAATATTTCCTTCAGAAGAAAACAATCCATCGTCGTCAAAGAAAAGGAAAGTTCAAACGGTTGCACTCCAAATGGACAACTAAGAATATATGAAAGTCGTAGTTAAAACTGTATCCCAACTACATATGACTTTCCGATATTTTGATGACGAAGAAGTGTGTCAAAAACTATTGTAGCCATAGACAACTGCATACAATATAAAATTTAATTCAAAATCTATTGGTGAGCATGTAAATAAAATAACCAATGCGGTGCGTGAAGAAATTACATTGATGGTTAAAAAAAATACGTATGTATGTCTTAAACTCGACATTGCAAGTAGGTTGGATGGAAGCATCATGGGGGTAAATATTCAATTTATAAAAGATTTTGAAATAGTGGTTTACACTATTGGCATGGTGGAATTGCTTGAAAGGCACTCTGCACCATATTTAAAGCAAATTGTTTTTAGAAACACTCCAACGTTACAAAATCGATATTAGTCAAGTATACTCAATAACAACAGACAACGGTGCAAATGTCATTAAAACATCCAAACTTCTGCTAGAATATGCTGAAAATAGCATTGCAGAGTATCAAAGTATCAAATCAAATATCCGAAAATTTGTCTGTGGTTCATTGTGCAGCGCATACTTTGCAGTTATCGTCATGGGATGTTTTTCAAAAGATTAACGACGACTTAAATAAACTAAGACACTGTATACAAAATATTCACAAGAAAATGACGGAGCTTCATCTTAGCCCTTTGCCTGTATTAGATAATTCTACACGATGGAGTTCATCTTACGAGATGGTTAAGTCATTGCTTAAGGCAGAAGAAATGGTGAAAACAAACAACCTTGTTCAAATACAAGTAGATTGGGTATTTGCTAACAAATTTGAAGAGTGTTTTAAACCATTGGCTTCAGTCAAAACAATTAGTAATGGGCGATTTTTTTTTTTTAGAGAATGGTTACTCTGTGAATCGGAATTAAAAGTATTGTCTACTACAAATGATATAGGCAAATCCCTCTTAGAAACTTTACAAAATAGAAGAAAAATTCTAATGGAAAATAACGCATTTGTAGCTGCTTTATCTTTAGATGAAAGATTGTCGTTTCTTGCAGATATATAGAAAAAATTGCAATAGTAAGTGCATACATATATTTTATTATCACGTTATAATCCATACTTACAAGTATGTAAGCTACATAGTAGTACAACCCGCTGAACGGGTTACAAACATTTAAAAGTACATGTATAACTTTTCAGTCACACCTCTTAATCATATTTAACATATTGAAGACGCTTGGGGACTTAAATGAAAAGAAAAACATGGCACCACAATGTGTGTTATCAACGAAAGATATGAAAAGTTAGAAAAGAAAGCTGCTGCTATCTATATACAAGATAATAATTTGAGTTCTGTTCAAGAACAATTGCAATATGAGGAAAAACTTCCATTCGAATCCAATATTTTAAATGTTTGGAAGGGAAAAAGCTACAAAAACTCCACCATTGCAAAAATTGCTGTGGTAGCATTAGCAGTTCCTGCAACGCAGGTCTCGGTTGAAAGAGCCTTCAGTGCTTTACCAATAGTGATGACAAAACATAGAAGTAATTTAAGTTCAGAAAACTAGGAAAACATTTTTTTACTTAAACTAAATCCAAGCTTAGTCGATCTAGTTGGTGGATATTAAATTTTCACGTCTTTTACGATATAAATTTAATATTTTAATTCGCAAAAAATAATTTATGTGTTTGTTTTTTATTGATGAAAAAACAAAATAAAACGTTTTAAAAATATTAATATCGGGTCCCTGGTTATAGTCAATCATGTTATAAAAAAGAAAGTGGCAATTATGAAATAATAAAATATTTACTTTAATAACTATGGTAGCGCTCATATTGATGCTTAGAACCTATTCATAAACTAATAACTTGATTGTTACAACCATACCCTAATGCAGCAAGTATAACATAGTATCAGTGATCATGTTACAATCATGTTTTTCTCGGCGTGCAGCTTACAGTTTAGGGATAGTAAAAATTTAGCATTATACGATGGAACAACGCGTTTTCATTGCTGAACACTGTTTCAAAAATAATGAAAGTCTGGCGGCTACAGTTTGGTTTGGTTTTTATATGACACATCATACATATATAAGTACATATGATTCTTTATAAGCCATATAAAAATATATATGGTCCTGTTTGACACACATATGTAAAGGGTGTCCCAAGAAGAACACAATTTTTAAATCTGGCAACATTCGAAGTGTCATTGTTTGACATTTGAACAATTGTTATTGTTTGCTAGTAGAAGGTACGAGGTTAGTAAAAATGGAGCGCTACACGAATGAACAACGCATTCTCATTGTGAAATTGTTTTACCAAAATGGTGAAAGTTTTGCGGCTACAGTTCGCAAATTGCGATCAATTTGGGGTCACAATAATGCTCCAAAAGAGTCAACTGTAAATAGATTAATGGATAAATTTGCCGAAACTGGGTCTGTTAGTGATGTAAAGACAACAACGCGCCATCGACCAGGTCGATCGACCGAAAATGTCGCAGCTGTACGTGATGATGTCGCTCAAACTCCATCCACCTCAATTCGACACCGAGCTCAGCAAATTGGTGTCTCCAAATCCACTTTGCAGCGAATTTTGACGAAAGATTTGCATCTTCATGCATACAAAGTTCAATTGACTCAGGAACTGAAGCCAGCTGACCATGGACAGCGAAGGGAGTTCGTTAATTGGGTATTGGAGAGACAACATGAAAATGCTGATTTTGCCGATAAAATCATCTTCAGTGACGAGGCCCATTTTCATCTTGATGGCTTCGTCAATAGGCAGAATTGTCGCATTTGGGGTGAGGAAAATCCTCGAGTGATTCACGAGAAGCAAATGCATCCTCAACGTGTCACTGTGTGGTGTGGTTTTTGGGCTGGAGGAATCATTGGACCTTTTTTTTATGAAAATGAGGCAGGTCAAGCGCAAACAGTCAATGGTGTTCGGTATCGTGAAATGATAACCAGTTTTTTCTTGCCTAGAATTGAAGAAATGAATGTGGAGGGCATGTGGTTCCAACAAGACGGCGCCACATGTCATACAGCCAGAGAAACAATTCAATTGCTGCATCAGTCATTTCCCGGTCGTGTTATTTCGCGTTTTGGAGATCAGAATTGGCCGCCTAGATCGTGCGATTTAACACCATTAGATTTTTTTCTTTGGGGTTTTTTGAAGTCGATGGTTTACGCGAATAAGCCGACGACGACTCAAGCCTTAAAAGAGGAAATTGGACGCTGCATTAATGAATACCGCAGCATTCATGCAAAACGGTCATTGAAAATTTCATTAAAAGATCGCGTGCATGCCAGCAAAGCCGCGGCGGCCATCTGCACGATATATTGTTCCATACATAACCTCATTCTGTCTACCTTACGATATAATAAAGTTTCACGATTTTTTTTTTAAATATCTGTGTTTTATTTAAAATTTAAAAATTGCGTTCTTCTTGGGACACCCTTTATATCGTAACATGACAACAGAATTCTTTCTACCTAATTTGGATGATATAGATGTGGAAAACATGTGGTTCAAGCAATACGGTGCCATATACGATACAGCCTGTGCAACAATTCAATTACTGCATCGTGGACTTTCTCGTTTCTGTAATCACAAACAGTTCATCTGTGCCAGCAAAGTCATGGTAGTCATTTGCTCGATATGCTATTCTATACATAACCCTATTCCGAGTACTGTATGATTCTATAACAATTATTTATGAATTTTGCTACACCCCATATTTGAATGTTTTTTATTTTCTAAGAGGAACAACACTCAGGAAATTCTTCCTGCTAATTAATGTATAGCTTTCTTAGCAGGGATAAAAATATAACATTGTTTTTGTTAATTTATTGTAACAGATTTTTATTAAAGCCGGTGGCGTATGATTACTATTAATATAATAAATTTCGAATTAAATAAAACTCATACGTTACAACAATCCACAATTATTTATAGTGTAGTAAATACACGATAATTTATAGTCATGATTATAAAAATGTATGTATATAAAATTAATGTAATAAACTTCACATAAGCGTTTAGGTCCTAAAAAAATGAAGTTAAAAATAAGTAGTGTAAGCATTTTAAAGATTATTTTAATTTTAGTTTTAGGTGCTCTTTATTGTGCAGTTTATTTTTCTTTGCCACAAAACTTAAGCAGCTTAAGGGGATTTTTTTCAGCAGGTGGCTTAAATCAACGAAGAATTATATTTTATACTAACTTAACACTCTACCCATTATTCATTCCTGAAATACTTATTGAAAAAAAAAAAAATGTAAAAACCTCTGCAAAAAAAAAAAAGAATTTTACAATATACATTGTCCCGAGATATTTTGTCCTTTCTGTTGCTATTCATTTTATCCTTTTAAATAATAATTACCTGTATATGATCACAGTCTGACCATGTTTTTAGTCTTGGCTCAAATTTCTTATCCTTCTCATTATTACTGGGTGCCACTTTTATGTTTGAAGTATCCTGTGTTGATATCCATACAAGGTTACCTTTAGGTTGTTTCACGAGTATCAATGCATGTTTGCCATGAGGTACATCATGCTTTAGTTGGGTATGAAGAGTATGAAGTCGTTGCAATAATAGTATCCGGAAATGTGAAAAGTATCAACAGCAGAAATATTAAATATGAAAGAGAAAGAGGATTAAATTATATTTTTATTCATACACGTTAAAACTTACTTTTTAAATTTCAAAAAAAAGTAATTAGAAAAAAAAACGAAACAAAGTTTTACAAAAAAAAAAAAAAAAATCCCAGTAAAATATTTTGATAAATTGGTAGCAGTATGATATGCTTACTGAAATCAAATCATTTTGCTGGGTATTGTTTTAGCAAATATGATGAAAGAAAAAAGTATATATTTAATTTATTGCCTTAAGCATTTATTTAAAATATTTTCACTTGTGTTTTAGCTTTTTTTCCTACTTTCAATGATACAAACTTTCTTCTTTGTTTTGTCAAAGTACAAAAATGTTGAACTAACTTCTTTAACGAGATGTTTTGGGCAGAGGCAGTTTTTCCAATGTTATTTTTATTTTCCTTTTCTGCCTGTGTTTTTTTATAATAAACTCACTATGTGTTCTGCTTATTTTCTTTACAAATTGAAATTTGTATTTTTTTGTTCCGTTTTAATGAATATTTTTCTAATTAAAAAATTTCCTTACAAACACAAGCACAAATAGAAATAATGAAATTTGTTGTTTATTTACTCAACTAATTATAGTTTTCATGTTATGTTTACAAATGTTCTTGTTTTCATTATAAAGTATGTTTAAATAATAATTTTAATTAAAATTTTCATTCATATTTTTGGGAAAATTTAGAAAATCAAATTACACTATTCGATAAATTTTTTGCACAGACTTGCACTAAAACATTTTTAAAGTTTTTTGGCATTTCGCAAACACGAAATCGAAATAAAAAAGTTGCATTAAATTGGCTTTCCAAAACATGAGCTTTTCATTTTAACTAACTTATGACTCCGTATTGGGTAGAAGCAGTGCTTCTACGAACTAATTTCTTTTTTAAAAGACTTCTTTAAAATTTAATTTTTTAATTCAAGGAATGATTTCATTAATAAAAAAAAACAGGAATTAATTCCTGTAAATAATATTAAAGAATTTAAATTAATGAATGAATTTCTTAATTAAAACATTAAGAATAAAAATTAAAAAATTTTGGACAAGGAAATTCATTCCTTAGAGAATTAAGCGAAAATTAAATGAATTCCAGAGGAATTCCTTCCTTAGGGAGTAAATTCCTTGAACAAAAGTTGAATAAGGTAGATTTAATTGAATTACTTAGAGAATTATTTCTTAAATTTTGTGAAGGAATTAGAAAATCGTGAATGAATTCCCTCAAGATAAATCGAATGAAAAAAAAATTTTATTAAATTTCTTAAGTTTGGTTAGGGAATTCATTCTCAAAATATTAATTCAGTTTAAAACAAAAAAAAAAAAGGAATTGGGGAATTATTATTATAATTATTGTATTTACGTTCTTAGATTCTATTGGTTTGTTTTTTTTCGAACTTTATATAAACATTCCATACAAATTTAAGTAAATATAAACTTGCTATGTAGTTATAGATGCTGCCAAGTCTTGGAAATTCTTAGCTTTTATCTTTTTAATATAAACAAAAATATTTGTTATAAATATATTTGTATTTTTATTTTGATAAAATATTAAAAGCTACAAAACCCATGTAAAAATCGAAATATATTTGAACATACATGATCATACATGGGCATGCATGGTCATATACGTCCATACATGATCGCATATATGACCATATATCTTCAAATCCGAAATTTGAGGGTATATGGTAATATATGTGCATATATTATCATACATGCTCATATATTATTCATGTATGCTCGTATATGATCATATTCGTCCATATACCCTCAAATTTCGGATCCGAAGATATATGATCATATATGAGATCATGTATGCCCATGTATGATCATATACAGGCCCATGTATGATCATGTATGCTCATATATATTTCGATTTTTAGATGGGAAGCTCTATTTCGCCTTTTCGACAAAATCCATATACCAAAATAGCTTTCATATAAAGGCTGGGCCGCCTTTCAATGTTAAAATTGTATTTGTTTTCAAAAAATAAAGAAAAGTGCAGTAAGTAGCGATATATATTAAATTAATAAAAAAAATCTAATACAAACTTTCATTTGGAAAGTTAAACGATAGTTTAAGGACTTTGAGAGGATCTCAGAAAGCCTGACAAATGGAAGGCTTCTCCGGTTCTAGGCCAGTTCGCGATTTACTCCGCTATGTACTTGAGTGAAGATGACTCAAAATTTTTTGTAACACTGGCATACACAATTTGATTCAAATATAGAGCAATTCCATATGAAAGCGATCACCTTTTGGACGACCCCTCTCCGATTTTAAAATAAATAGTCTCAATCGATTGCCCATCAAAAAATAATGTACCTACATATTTTTTTTTTTTTTATAGTGACTGGTTTAGTGGTGGTGTACACCACGGTCATGTGACAAAATTGAAGAATTCTTCATAAGGGACCTCGTTGGAAAGGTATTGAATCAGGCTTTAATTGAAAAATAAAATTTTCCTAATTTTTCTCAGAAATTTACCTTTTTTCCCATGAAAATTAAATTTTCCCATGAAAATTACATTTTCCGATTTTCAACAGAAGCTCCTAAATTTTCCGGCTAATTTTATTTTTTTTTGGATTCCTCATAATTTTTGCTTTAAGAATCAGCAATAAAAAAATGGGCCCCGACTCCTTGTTTGGACAGGAGAAGAGCATTTAAGAGACCACCTTGTTCTCATTGTTTTTATATTTTTTATAATTGAATTATTTTTAATTATTTAACATTATTTTATTTTATTATTAAAAATACATTTTAAAAATTATTTTACAGTTAAAAATACATTTATGAAGAAAAAATCAATTTTTTTTTAAGAGCCCCAAGTTGAGTGTGTAGTGAATATGGTCTGCCTGCCTTCACAAGATCGGCCATAAATCCATGGATAATAGCAGCAGTGGCATGTAATGGCACACCAAACCCGACTGAGGCTACAGGTCATAAAATGTTTTGTAAATTTTTTAAATTACCAGGTAATAAATATTTCGCCTAAAATGACACGTGCAGAAACAAGTCATAAAACACGGATTTTCCATAAATATGGCGAAATATTTATTACCTGGTAATTTAAAAAATTTACAAAACATTTTATGACCTGTGGTCGGCTTATTGGCATATATATGCAAAATATATATATGCAAAATTTACCTTGAAAATACACGTAATTTTCACTGCGAGCATATAAAGGAGAAATCCGTAATTTTACTTGAATAAAACTTCGTTAAATATTATTGGGTAATTTTTGCCCACCCCCAAGTGCATAAAAGGGTAAATTTCGATTTTTGTGTTTAAATATTAATTACCAATTACAGAAAATAGTTGAGTCAACTTTCATCAAAATATGAAAATACCCCACTACATTTCATTATCAATTTCATTAAATATTTAAAATTTCAATAAAATTTAAGTTTGACCTTTGACATGGTTCGATTTTTATCAAATTTTCTGAATATAGTCATAAAACTCTGAATTATATTGATTGGAACTTGATAAAAGTAGATGAATATTACCAGTGGCGTGGGGCGGGGGAAACATAATATATATTTTCCATATTTTTTTTTTAAGTTGGTAATTTTAAAACATTTAATATTGAACAAAAAAATTAAAACAACGATTCTTCACGACACAGACATTAGAGCCAATGCAGAAAGTTTTGCTTCGCTCGTTGAATTTCCTAAGTATGTCTTAATTTTTTGTGTTATAAAGCTTCTCTCCGCTTTTAGATCATTGTAATACAAATCTATGAGGCTAAAAAATTCTTTTAACGAAATATTAACCACTCGGCTTTGTACACTATTTTATAAATTCTTTACAACATTTTCATGACCGGAAAATCTATTTGCCATACTTGAGATTATTTTATCTAAATATGGAGTGAATAAGACTGATGTGTAATATTCCGTTGGATCATCTATATGTAAATTTGAACGATATTTTTGTGTTCTTATTCGTCTTGGTAACTCTAGCTCTATATCATATACCTTTATGATATCAGGAGTCTCCATATAAAATACAGGGTGTCCGCTGGGAAGGTATACAACTTTGTTTGTTTATAATTCTTGATTAAATGAAGAGAATGGATCTTAAATTGATAAGTGTTTTATTTAATGTCGGCAATTATGTACGAAATACAATATTAGATAAATGTCCGCCTCACAAATGCGAGCCCTTTTGAGCACATTTTTCATTACATTTTTACACATTTCACGCGGTATTTTATTAATTTCATCACGAATATTTTGTTTGAATTGCTCAAGTGTTTCTGGTTTGTTTACATAAGCCTTGCTTTTCAGATATCCCCACAAAAGGAAGTCCGGAGCAGTCAAATCAGGCGACCGTAGAGGCCAATCAACATCACCATTTCTTGAAATAACTTGTTGTAGAAAGAGGTCTCGCAGTAAAACCATTGTAATCCTGGCTGTATGCGATGTGGCACCGTCTTGTTGATACCACATGTTAATCAAGCCCAAAGCATGCAGTTGTGGCGTTAAAAAGTTTTCAATCATATCACGATATCGCTCCTTATTCACAGTTACCGTTACGCCGTTTTCATTTTCAAAGAAGTAAGGTCTAATGATTTCTCCTGACCAAATTACACACCAGATTGTCACTTTGAATGGAGGCAAAGGTGACTGATGAATAATTTGAGGGTTTTCCGTTGCCCAGAACCGACTATTCTGTTTATTCACTTATCCATTCAAATGAAAATGTGCCTCATCACTCATTCTGATATTTTAATGAAAATCGGGGTTGTCATGGGCGAGCTGTAACATCCTATTGGCACGTTGGTTTATCGAATATTTTTCCATAATAAATTTGCCACGTATCTACTTCACGACTGCCAAATATGAACTGTCAAGACTAATGTTTACCAAAATGGCGGCAAAACAAAGAAGTATACCTTCCCGGCGGACATCCTGTATAAGTCCGTGACTTTTCGAACTTCCCTCGTAGTTATATTAAATGCAACACTGCTTCCATCAAGTACCTCCTATTGATATATTACTGTCAAATTTTAAGCAAGTTCCGTCATTTACTTTGCGTTTAACAGCTGTTTAAAACATACAACCTCGTGGCTTTTTTTAAAAATGGAATTTCGTGAATTTCGAGTGCTCATTAAACATTTTTTTTGCGAAAAAAACCGTCAATTAAACCAAGAAAAAGCTTGATAAATACTATGAGGACTCAATGGTAAAAAAAGTGGTTAACTGACTTTTGTTGTGGCCTTACAAGCACGGAAGATGCCGAACGTTCTGGACGCCCAAAACAATTGAAAAAATTCACAATACCGATCACGATGGCCGATAGGAGATTGAATGTGTGATAGATTGTAAAAGACATAGGCATCTCACATGGCTCAGTGTACGAGGGAAGTTCAAAAACTAACGGACTTATTGATCCGCCCTCGTATCTCGTTTCTTCACAGAAATATTGCAAAAATGCAAAACGTTATTTATTCGCAAAAATTGAAAAAAAAACACGTATTCGATTTAAAAAAATGTTACCAACATTGAGCCGTGATATAGAACACCGTGAACTACATCGACTTTTGAGTAACAAAAATCAGCACAGATATCAAGCGAACGTGCAATAGCCAAATCCAAAGACCATTTCAAAAATGATTAGATTGTTTCAAAAACTTTTGGAGTGACTCCAAATGTAATTTATACAACATTAATTGAAATTTAAAAACAAAAAAAAAAATATTTGTTGAATTTAAATAATTTTTGTAATTTCGTTTGGAATTTTTTAATTTAAATTGATGCTTCTTAAGAATCAATTGCGAATTTTTGAATTTTATTTGTAATTTTTTTAATTCAAATTGTGTTATTTTATTTTGTTTTTTTTTCAATTATCGTATAGGGTAATTTTAAATTTTAATTATGGCGATACTGACTTAAATATTTTCTATTTATATAAAAAGCTTTGTTTCTTCGAATTTTATTTTTATATCTATAACTACTTGTAAAGAAAATGACTATTTCTACCCACCTGACTTTTCCTTTTTTATACAAATACAATTTGAACATTTGGAATCGCGAGATCGCGAAGTATAGCAATTTGTTTTGTATGGCTTCCTCAACGTTTACTAACAAACATATAATTAATTTTTTAGCCTTTGTTGTATGTATTATTTTAAATACCAAAAATTCAAATATTTTTATGACAAATATTTTTGATAACATTTAAAAGAGAAAAGCCAAGAATTCCAAAACTTGTCAGCGTTTTTATAAATTCTTAATTTTTAAGCAGCTATATCCATAACTACTTAGTAAGTCCATATCTACATGTGCGGGGTAGCTAAAGAAATTGTAAACAAATTGCCAACCATTTTTTAAATTTATTTAAGAAATATTTTAAAAATTTACAGATTGCAAAAGTTCGGAACTGAGAAAAAATTGAGCAAATTTCCCTGATTTCAAAGCAAATTTTTCCATTTTCTGCACAAATTTGAGCAATTTTCCCTGAAATCTGCTAAAACCCAATTGAACTTCAAAAATAAAAAATAAATAAATTTTGCTTCAAATAAAATCAATTGGAATGAAAAAAATCTATTAGAAAATGTGAAACCTTTGCAATCTGCACATACAAATCAAGACTACGTTTTTTGCATCGTGAGAGATATCGTCATGGTGTGGTGTCGTTTCAATATCTTACATAATCAAAAAGCCACGTAACTATCACCTGATCTTCTTTGCCTTTTAAAAAGATAAAACAGCTTACCCTTACTTTTTTAATAAAAAGCATCAGTATTATTTGGTTGTACCGCACGATTATAATATCTCTCATGATGCAAAAACGTACTCTTGGTTTTTATATGTGCAGATTATAAAGGTTCGGCATTCCCATCCAAAATATTATATCTGATCAGATCTGTTTAAATCTAATTAAAAAGGATTGAATATAATTAAATCTGGCCCCATATATGATAATATATAATTAAATATGACATATACAAATCTAACACCAGAGCAGTTCATATCCGAAGGGATGAGGAAAATTAATTGATTTGCTTTCAATTCAGGAAGATTTTCTCAATTTTCTTTCTGTTAATGAAATTTTTATACTTAACCTTCCTCTATGTCAAAGTATATTTAACACATAAAGGTATATACAATTTTATTTACATTAAACAAAATTTTAAATGGACAAAAAATGCAAGCTCTACTTAAAATAATAGAGAAAAAATTATATTTTTGATCAATTTTGCGCCAAGGAAAGCATTTTCCTTCAAATCCGCCGAAATTATTTGTTGCCCTTACTAAATTAAATAAGGTATATATGTAAATTTTGGTTATTTTATTTCTTAAATAAAACCCCTGGATAGGAAACTTAGATTAATTAATTTTGTAGAACAAAATTTTAAAAAATTTCAGATTAGAGTTTTGAAAATTCCTTAAAAAAATGTTGCATTTTAAGTCATACTCAAAAGCTTGTTGGCGCTCCTTTAGCGAAACAGAGCTACATATTTGGGTATTTATACATCTAAAAATTATATATAAATATTGGGTATACAAGTTTATAATGTCGATATGGACAACAGATGGCATAACTATCACATATGGTTTGTGTCAATAATAACAAATATGGTATTTTGAAGGGTAAACATCTGTCATTATAATTTAGAATTCGATAAAGGCCAAAGTTTAAACACACATTTTTTTCAATCGCTATAATAATGTCGAGTTTTGTGCCTAAAAAAGATGTTTTGCGGGGAAGTCTGATAAACTTCTTTCATTTTAAGAAAACGGCTGCTGAAAGTTATCGATTGTTGGTAGAAGCTTACGGTCAACATGAACAAAATCAAAAGACTTGTCAATCATGGTTTGCGTGATTCAAAAGTGGTGATTTCGACACAGAAGACAAGGAGAGGCCTGATCAGCCGAAAAAAATTTAAAGATTAGAAATTTGAAGCAATACTCGACGAAGATTTTTGTCAGACGCAAGAAGAACTTGCTTTATCATTGGGAGTCATACAACAAGCCATTTCCTGCTTGAACGCTACAAAAATAAATCATCTTTGCATCGTGCTGTTGCTCATACGTGAAGCCCCGCCAACCAGCTAAATCAATGCCGAAACCTAATATCCATGGCGCCAAGGTAATGCTCTGTATTTGGTGGAATCAGGAGGATGTTTTGTATTATGAGCTATTGAAATCGGGTCAGATGATCACAGGGGACCTGTACCGAACACAATTGATTCGTTTGAAGAGAGGAATCAACGAAAAATGACCAGAATGTTCGACCAGACACGAGGCAATATTCTTCCATCATGACAAAGCTCGGCCATATGTTGCAAGATCGGTCAAAAACTATTTGGAAAACAGTGGATGGAAAGGTTTGACTCACCCGCCTTATAGCCCAAACCTTGCCCCATTTGTTTCGATCGATGCAGAACGCCCTTACTGGAATACGCTTCGCTTCAGAACAGGGTATCAGAAATTGGCCTGATTCATTGATTCATTACCTCAAAACTGGAGCAGTTCTTTTGGCGCGGAATCCGTATGCTACCAGAAAGATGTGAAAAAGTAGTGGCTAACGATGGACAATACTTTGAATAATGTATCAATTCATTTTGTTATTATAATAAATGCAATTTTCAAGCAAAAAAATCTACACTATTAACTTGTATACCCAATAATGTAGCCTTAAAAAAATTTGTAAAAAAATATAATTTCTTCGTTAATTTCCTAACCTAATTTGTAACAACTTGGGTAAATATAATTAACGTTTCGATTATTTTATCATTTCGTGTAAGAAAATATCTTTAGTAACAATTTTAAATCGATTTTCGCCTCGACTTTTCTTTATCCAATCGTCACCAAACTTCACATTAAAATTTTTTACATACAAAAATACCAAATTATGCCATTTGTGGGAAATGGCCAACAAAGTTAAAACCCGGTACTCTGACATGTTACAAAGCGTAGTTCACACACTTCTATGATAAGCTCACACACTTCTATGATAGGCTCTATTATACAAAAGAACCGGTCCGAGGAACGGTCCCTATCAATTCACGTGACATGTTCTGTGACAGGTCGGCTTTCTCACAAAGTATTTATGTGTGAGTTTTTTTCCTGAAGATATTAAAATATTATAAACTATTTGAGGAAAGAAATAGGACTTTTTGGTGTTTTTAAATAGTGGTTCGGTTATTTATTCGAAATAGGTCTTAATCGAAATGTTTGCTTATATAACTTTTAAATGACCACAATTATGAAATGAATTTTGTTAAAAAGTTTTATTTTTTTTTTTACCAATTTTGTTAAAAAAATAACATTGAAGAATGTTTTGTTGTTTGTTTTAAAATTGACATTCCTTTGTTTAAAAAAAGACAAATGTGACAAGTTACAACAATAACAAAACTTCAATACCACAAGACCTAGATATTTTATTTGAGAATAAACAAAAAAAAAAAAAAAAATAAAAAAATGATGCCAAGTTTCCTCTTTTATCAACCATTTGAGTAATATAATTAAAATTAGCGTCAATAGAAACAAAACAAATATTTTCCTATCAAAGGGACTTGTAACAGAAAAACAAAAAAAGAAAAACCAACAGGAACAAAAGAACTTTAAAAGTCATATTAACAGAAAAATAGACTAAACTTAAGAAGTGTTTTCATTCATTTCTTCTCTACGAGACACTTTTTTTTTTGTACTTGCAACAAAATTAGATTTCTTTTTTGTCCGCTTACCTTCATAATAAACAAAAACCAAAATGGAATGGAAAGGAATGTCTTAAGGGTAGAAAGAAAAAACTGAATAAAGAAAAAACAAATCAACTTAAGTACTAAATAAAAAACAAAGCGAGCAAGGACAAGAAATATTTCAAAAAAAGGAGAACAAACACATAATAAACTTTCTTTGCATAAAAAAAATAATTTAAGACTTTTTTTGTTGTGGTTTACGGAAGAGAGAGATCGAGAAAAAATGAACAAGAAATAACACTCCTCCACTTATACAATAACAGCTTAAATTATAAAAAAGACGAAAATTATGGCCAAAAGGCTATGAAAATAAATAAGCACCTTTTGGAAAAGAAAAGAAGATAAACTCAAGCTTATTTGGGTATTTGAAAACAGACAGAAAATGAAATTGAAAACAATCTTTAGAATAAGATTAAGTTGATAATGAAATTAAAAGAAAAAATATGAAACGTAGAGTGTAAGGTCAGTTAATCTAAAAGACTAGAAGTATTATAACTACACTTGAAATAATTTGTAAGTTAAAATAACAGAAAATATTTCATTTAAAACCCGGTCTACTTACTTTTCATTTAAATCAAATGGGTTTTGTTATTTAATTTTAAATGGTGTTTAAATAACAAACACATCAGTAAAAACAAATAATTAATTAGTTACAAATAAAACTTAAAATTTAACCCAACAATTCCGAAAAATTATTAAATGGTTTCGGTTTTGTATATTTCTGTTTGTTTTTTTTTTAATCTACAAAATGTATATCCACACAGTCTATAGACACATTTTGTGTTAATGACCTTATGTGTGTGTATATGAAGCTCTTGGAATTCGAATTGAAATAAAAACCATTTAAAAAAAAAAAACAAAATTAGAATTTTTTTTTAACCCTATGAGATACTGTGCCTACGCTAAGCAACTTATTAATATTTTGTGTATGACTCTTTGATTTTTATAACTGCTTCACATCTTTTGGGCATTGAGGCAATAAAATTTTGTAATGTGCTTTTGGAGATGTTTTCCCATTCACTTTCAAACCCTTTTAACAAATTTTCTTTATTTGTAAACCGACTCGATCCGAGACGCCGTTTCACAATGGCAAACAAATTTTCGATAGGATTCAAGTCGGGTTTTTGTGCTGGCCAATCAAGCACATGAATCCTTTTCGTCTGAAACCATTCCTTGACCAACTTCGAAGTGTGTTTCGGCTCATTATCCTGCTGAAACACCCATCGAAGTGGCATACTCCATTCTGCATATGGGAGCATTTTCGTTTCTAAGATTTCCTTGTACACGAAACGATCGATTTTTTCGCTCTCAGAGAAACATGCCCACACCATTATATTTCCCCCACCTTGTTTCATTGTTTGCTTACAATAGCGTGGATCGAGCCGATTTCCTTTCACATGCCGCACTGTGCACGTGCCGTTAGAATTGAAGAAGTTTAATCTGACCTCACCGCTAAACAGCACACTATTCCACTTTCTGATAGGCCCATTAATGTGTTGCTTTGCAAATTTAAGATTTAAAATAACAAAAATACTATTGAATTTGTTGTCGAAGTAAATTAAAATTCACTTACCGTTTCTTCATGTCTTTTTTTCAGCATTGGTTTTTTGACAGCCCTATAACTTTTTAAACCAAGCTTGATAATATGTTTTCTAACTGTTCCAGCACAAATTCAAATTGAGTGATATCACTGTTTCTTTTGAAGTAATAAATGTTTTTTTTTTTAATTAATATTTTAATAAGTGTCTCGTCGCGGTCGGAAATCTTGCATGGAGTTGCGTCTGTATTTGGTTTTACGACAGTGCCTATCGATTTATAATTTTGAATCCACCGTGAAACCATTGATTTATTAATTTTTAAATGATTAGCTATATCAATTTGATTTTGCCCTGCCTTTCACAATGATATAACGGTAGATTTTAAGCTATTATCGTATTGAACGCGCTTCATGTTGAAAATTGATAGTTTGAAAGCAAATAAAATCTGAATAGGACTAAACTGCATTGATTTAATTTATTTGCAATTCAATCAACTCAAATCCATTGCAAAAGAGCCGTTATAATTAAGGGAGATAAAATAAGTAAATTTGTTTTCGAACAGTTGCTTAGCGTATTCACAGCCTCTCATAGAGTTAGTTTTGTTTTTGTTTATTATTGTAATATCGAAAAAGGTTTTTGTTTTTTTTTTAATTTTTTTGTTATCATGTAAGTCATAAAAAAATATTATAATGAGTACGTAAGGTCTTCTTATTTCAGAGTAAAATAATAGTTTCCTCAAATTCAGTGTGAGTTGCTTAGCGTAAGAACAGCACTGTATTATCATACATGCTCATATATTATTCATGTATGCTCGTATATGATCATATACGTCCATATACCCTCAAATTTCGGATCCGAAGATATATGGTCATATATGAGATCATGTATGGTCATATATTGAACAATGTATGGACGTATATGACCATGTATGCCCATGTATGATCATATACAGGCCCATGTATGATCATGTTGCCTTATTTTTAACTAAACTACAAACAGTAAACTACATAATATTCTGAGTGTAAGTTAAAGGAAGATAAAATGAAGAATGGTGTTGTTAAATATTCTTATAAGGGCGGTAACTTAACTGAAGAATAAATTAAATTTAATACTAACCCAAGTTATATCCAAAGCAAATTTGAATCATGGTTAATATACTTAAGTTAGTCCTTAGCAATATGTTAACTTGTATTAAGATATCTCTAGTCAGTGTTAAATTGTGCTTAATATTAAATAAGCTGTCTATCCTTAAGACTTTTTTCCACAAAGTTTTTAAGTACAACAAAAAAAAAAAAATACTTTAATTTTTTTGTTAAATACTTTAAGCTAAACAATATTTTTTAATATAAATACAGTTTCCTTTTAATAAAGTTTTGAAATTTTTAAATTTTAGTTTAGCTTAAGTTTATCACTAACCATTATTCTTGATCTTATTAGAAAAAATAAAACTTTAAAAAAATATTTCTTTTTTTTTTCTTCTAATAAAAAATCTTGTCTTTGGCAATAACAAAAAAATTGTATTGAGGAAATTGTTAAGAGGAAATAAGTTACTGTCATGACTTGATTGTGTTGTGATTGTTAGTTCAGTTAATTTAAAGTTTGATTTTTTTCCCCAACTTCTTCCAACAATTACTATAAAAGATGAAAAAACAATATTTTGCAGATGTTGAGAAAATAAAATTGAAAAGAAATGAGGAATTTTTATTAAAAAAAAAAAAAATAAAAATATGAAGAAAAAAGAAGTAGGGGAACGTTAGATTGTAAATAAAATTTAATTTTGAAAAAAAAAAATAAGAAAGATAACGACTATGATTTGTAATTTTCTACAATTTATTGTCATTACTTTGCTATTTTTATATATTTTTTTTTTTATAAATGATTGACGTTTGCGAAAGTAAAATATTATTGTTGAAATGTGTTTTTAAAGTTTACAGTATTTACTGTTTTAATGAAATTCTTTAGTTATAGAATATGTATGAGTGAAGGATATCAGGTATTCTGTACTCAAAACTCACTCTACTTATTGTCCTATATAATTCGATTAAAAAATGAAAGAACATTTTGAAATTTTTTAAAAAAAGGCGGGGTAGACGTGGTAAATTTTTTTTTTAAGACCAACAATCAGGGGATGCTTTGAATTATGTTGGAATTAGGAAAATAGATTATGGAGAGGAGGAAAGAGAAGCAGTGTTTGTAGACATTTGGCTTAAATTTCTGTATGTTGTACGTAAAAGGCAAGACGTCTATTAGGAGTTTATTTCACATTATTTCACTTGTACGAATAATAAACGAATTTTCCATGTAAGTGATAGATAAGCGAGTATTCCAAATATTAACCCAGTATTTAGCGATAAGTTCACTTATCTCTATCTAAAATAGATTTGGATCTGCCCATATATGAGAGTTATAATCCAAGCAATTTTTTTTTTAACAGGCCGGTGTCTTCAAAACCAAACTAACTCATTTTGTTATGAACGAAATGAAATGAAACAAGGAACGATATTTGTATTATCGTAGTGAATTGATTTATATTATTAACTGTTTGGGTTTTCAAAATTGAATCCGTTTGGGTTTTCAAATTAAAAAAGGAAAAAAAAAAACAGAAAATAGGTGGCCCATCCGTGAGCTCCAATTTTGTCATACTTTTTACACACTCAGCATATAATGTAGTTTACTGTTTGTATATAACAGTAATGTTATACCTTTATACACTCACCAAAAAAAAGTCTGTAATGGCAACTGAAAATTTTGCTGTTATTACGGGCCCAGCGGCTAATCTTAGCAACACATGTCTGCTGACGTGTAGTACAATGAAATTAGTAGAAAAATTAGTAGCCGCTACTAAATTTTAGTAGACTTTTTGTAAAGTGAAATTTAAAATATATTTGCTAAAATCAGCAAAAAAAAATTACTAAATACTATTAATATCAGTACAAAGTTTTAGATTTATTTTTTTTATCGAGCATCAAAAATTTTGATTATAGTTTTTAAAAGATGTTTTATAGAAAATGAAAAAAAAATAAAAACATAAACGAATTTATCATTTTGTTTTAATTTTGTAATTTCTGTTTTGAAAAATATATTAGTCCATTTTTTCTTTTTACTTTTAAGGTTAAATTTAATTGTTTTTAGGGCTGATTTTCAGAACTAAAAAACCCTTTTAAGTGCTATTTTAAGTGGATGTCCTCTTTTTAGACATGAGTCGGTATCTTCACTTCCGATCCCTTTTTTAATCCTATGTAACATATTAGGGCAATTTAAGTTTGTATGTATAAGTTTAAATTATTAGAAATAACATTTCCTTCAATATCGACTTTTTTAAAATTAGTATTTTTTTTTGCTAATTTTAGCAAATCGGTTTTCAAAAATTTGTAAAATGATTTCTGAAATTAGCAACGAAAATTTGTAGATATTCTGTAAAAATTCTGTAATTTGTAAAATGTAAATAGCAAAAGGATTTGCTAAATAATAATTTTTTTACTAAAAATCAGTACAAAAATAGTAAAGTGGGATTGAAAACCGTTTACAAATTTTTCTACAAACTTTTTTTTCTGAGTGTATAAAGAGATAATCTCTTAAATAATTTTAAAAAATATGCATTGAATTTTTTCTGTCCTAATCAAAGCTATGCCCTATTCACCCCAATTTCCCCTATTAAATATTAGTGCAAATTTTTCAACAAACACATCTTTCGTTCGGGGTTTTATAAAATATTCCATCCTTGTTTTTAACTGTTTGTTTAACATAGGCAGGAAATTAGTTAAGACCGACTGCGTTCACTGGCTTCAGCTTTTAGTTTCTTCCATGTTTGTTGTGGGTGTGTGTAAGTGTGCTACAATATAAAAGTCCGGATAACATTTTATGCACCCTTGTGGTTTAATGAAGCTTTATAGTTTAAGGTTTTTTTTTCTCCATAACTTCTTATGGAAGAAGTTCTATATGTTTTTGCACTTTGCTTTGACCTGCAAAACTATTCTTAAATTCCCGAAAGGTTAAAAAATGGACGGGGGGATTTTTGTTTGTTTGTTTGTTTTACATTGTGGTTGTGCGAGTATATGCAGTAAACATAAATTTAAAAGCCAACAATACAGTTTGGAAGAATTAAATAGGATTAAACAGAAAATAAAAATTGCATAGTTCACATCTTTAACACGATTTTTTTTGGAAACTACAAATAAAATACTAGTCCACCAACAATGAAATTTGTTATTACAAACAACTTTTTTTGTTATTTTTTTGTTATTTTTTATTTTATTTTCAAAAATTTTCTGTTTCAAAAAATAACAACCTGCAAATATTTTAAAGAAAAAAAAAAATTGAAATCCAATTTGAATTTAAAAATATTTTTAATTGATTGCAATTTTTTTGTGTGTAGAAATATTATTAACGAAAGGATTAATAAAGCTAAATATTTTATCAATAAATAATTTATTTTGTGTGTGTATGTTTTTTTTAATATTGATATCTATTTCTTTAAGAGAAGTTCTCAATTTCTGAAATAATATACAAATAAAGGGTGATTCAAGTAGAGATATTTTTTTCAATAGCCTTTTTTTTGACAGATCACGTGTGAGTCGTGTCATGTTATTTTTGTTTAGTATTGTTTGGCATTTTATAATGGAAAGACTTACGCCTGAACAACGTTTACAAATCGTTCAACTTTATTACGAAAATTCACGTTCAATGAGGAATGTTTTCGAGGCAAATTTTGTTCAGCGATGGGGCCCATTTCTGGCTCAATGGGTATGTAAACAAACAAAATTGCCGCATTTGGTACGAAGAGCAACCTGAAGAGATTCAAGAACTGCCACTTCATCCAGAAAAAATAACGGTGCCATGATAACCGACTATTTGATGCCTGAAATTGAAGCTAGTGATCTCGGCGACATTTGGTTTCAACAAGACGGCGCCACTTCCAACACATCTTATCAATCAATGGATTTATTGAGACTTTTTCTTGTTAGACTTTTTCCTGTGGGGATATGTAAAGTCTAAAGTTTATGCGGACAAACCCGCTTCGATTCAGGCCTTGGAGGTAAGCAACACGCGTGTCATTCGCCAGTTACCAGTCGAAATCCTCGAATGAGTCATCGTAAATTGGACTCAACGGATGGACCATCTGCGACGTAGCAATGGCCAACATTTGATAGACATAATCTTCAAAAAATAAATACCAAAGAATATTCTTTCAAATGATAATAAACATTCCCAACTAAATTTGAATTTTCTGTGTTTTTTTCTTCAAAGAAATGGATCACCCATTATTTTAAAAACGAAATTTGTGGATATATTAATATTGTTCTTTAAGTTTTCTTAAAATTTGTTGCTAAAGCAAATTCTCTATAAAACTCTATTGGAAAATCATACAATTCCCAGATGCTTTTTTAAACATTTTAACCAAATGCAAAATTCTTAGATTTTATATTGTTAAACATAAAAATCAAGTTTTTATATTGAATTTTAAAATATTAATTTATTTTTAATATTTTAAGAAAACATCTCAGTTCAGTCTCAGGAAAATGTGCTGAGCTGTTGAAAATAGATTGCAAACAAAAAAGACGATTGAGATTTTGGGACTTCTTGATAGTTATTTAAATATTTTCCTAAAATGCTCAGTGATAATTGTTTGAAATATTTTAAAATAAAATATAAAAATTTGAAATTTCTTTCGAATTCAGTAGAATTTTTGTTTACGAAAAAATTCCAAATTTGCAAAGTTTTTTCACTCGCTTGCAGAAAACACTTTTAATTAAAATGCCATTAAATAAATTTCGCTTACTATGATGAGTCACAAAGGAATTTCTTAAAAGGATTTTTTTTTTATCAGTTTAACAAACAAAAGAAACAAAAGTATTAAAAACTCTAACAAATATATTTTTAAGCTGAAACACAAGTACCTGCTTAAAACCAAAAATCTAAAAAAAAGAAAATACTACATTATGTGGTGACAGTCCGTTTTAATGTTAATCCGTTTTACCAACAACAAAAGAAAAAAAATAAGGAAAATGTTTAAAAAGGATGTTTTGAAATTCAATTTATACAAATGTTAAAGTAAACTAAATTTCTTTCATTCATACCTGTCTAACGGCATAGTAGCATGTTAAGTTTCTTGGATATATACCAGGATAATTTGGAGATTGTAAACGACAGGATTTCTTATCACAATCACTAAAAATACGCGAACAATAAGTGCCTGGTATTAAATCACCTAAAATAAAGCAAAATAAAGAAGACATAAGAAACAAATTTTTAATCATATTAATTGTTTTAATGTTTTTTAAACCATTTTGTCATTATTATTATTGCAGTACAATTTTGTCGTCCACTTACCTAAATAGTACTTTGGCTCAGTATAATTATGTTCATCTTTAGCCATTTGTTTATTTAACGAATCCATAAAAGTTTTGTTATTTGCATAAGCACTAAATAAACTGAAATCTTGTCCATAACGATCCGAGTGCACACCACTTGTGTTGGTAAAGTCCTCCATAGTATTTTGATGTAAGAAACTACTGCGATTGTGCCATTGTTGAAGTTCTAAAATAAAATTAAACGCATAAATGGTGAATAACTTTTTAAAATGTTTATTAACTTAAAAGACATGGTTTGGTATCCCTTATACGGCAAATAGACGCCACAAGAGGACGCGTAAATTTTGAATGTGTGTATTAGACCGTACCACCTTATAGGCAAAAAAAAAAAAGTTCACCGTACACCCTCAAATATAAAGTATTTTAACAAGAAAATTTCGAAAATGTTTTTTTTTTTTTGGCCGAACGTAGGGGTCGCCATTTTATATTTTTCGTTATATCTTCGTTATTTACCGTCCGATCTTAAAGTGTTGTATATCAATGTTTTTTGTCTCGCGGAGGCCGATGTTTTCCTCGAAGGAGCCATTGACCTTAAGTAACCCGTTCTAGTATTAACCCACCAGATCTCAGTTGCTACCACCTTAATGTACTACCCTAATATTTTAAAATGAAAGCTCGCAAAAAAGCAATATACTTTTGCTAGTAAAGAATTCCAATAATTCCAGCGGAACTATTATTTTATTTTTTTTAATTTTTTATGTTGCCGAATGTAGGGCATTTTTATTTTTTTGTCATATCTTCTGTATTTACAGTCGGATCTTAAAGGGTTATATATCAATGTTTTTGTCGCAATGATACCAATTTGTTGCATCAAAAATCATTGACCTCAAGCACCCATTTATACTACTTAAGGGGTAACACCTATGTAAAAAGCCTATATATAAAAACATCCTTTTTTATTTTTTTATTTACGGAGATGTGTTAACAAAGATTGGTTTTCACAAGATTTATGAAGCAGTACAAAAAAATATTTGTTTTACACAAAGTTTTACAAAATGATAGTATATTTACAATAGAGGTCCACGGCACGCAGCATTACTTAATCAATTTTTGGTGGATTTCTCTGAAATTTATAATGCATAATACTAAATTATCTATGGATGCGCGTATGAGCTTTTGATAGGTCAAATACTTTTTTACTTAGAGCTGTTTCTTTAAGAGTAAAAAAGTAGATATTTTGACTTTAACACTTCGCTGTTTTGTCTGTTTTGTTGTTTGTTTGGGTATATAATTACCCAAAAACTCATACGCTTTTCTCTAGATAATTTAGTTTTCCATATAAAGTGTATGTTTCAGAGCGATCCACCTAAAATTGGTTAAATTATGATGAGTGCCGTGGATCACTTATAAAATAACACAAATTTTAATCAATCATATTTTGACGTGATTCAAGTTGGCTGTATTTTTGGCGGCTGTCAAGTTTAGAAAAAATGTGCCCCAAAATAAAATAATAGTTCCGCTGGAATTATTTGAATTCTTTTCTAGTAAAAGTTTATTGCTTTTTTGCGAGCTTTCATTTTAAAATATTAGGGTAGTACATTCAGGTGGTAGCAACTGAGATCTGGTGGGTTAATACTAGAACGGGTTACTTGAGGTCAATGGCTCCTTCGAGAAAAACATCGGCCTCTGCGAGACAAAAAACATTGATATACAACACTTTAAGATCGGACGGTAAATGGCGAAGATATAACGAAAAATATAAAATGGCGACCCCTACGTTCGGCCAAAAAAAAAAAAAAAATATTTTCGAAATTTTCTTGTTAAAATACTTTATATTAGAGGGTGTACGGTGAACTTTTTTTTTGAGGTACGGTCTAGTGTGTATGTTACGTTAAGGATTGTATAAAAAATCAAAACTCCCAACATACCAAATGACTTGAGAAAAATATTATTATAAGCTTACAAACACAAGCCTTAAGCTTGAAAAAGACTTGAGAATATATTGAAAAAGGCTATCGTAACAATTGTAGAAAAATCAAAACGGAACCCTCGTAAAAATATTATGTGTGTATGATTACTATAAGCTTATTCTTGCAATTGTAGAATAAGCTTACAAAAATAATATATTATTAACAGCTGAAAAAGAGAAATCATAATTATTTTCTTTAATTTAATTTATTTTTTATTTCAATTTTAAAAATAAATAATAATAACTCATTTTATATATAAAAAATAATAATTCATTTTAAATATAAATAATAATAATTAATTTTAACCATAAATAAAAATAATTAAATTTAATATGCAATTGCACGTTCACTATATAAAATTTACAACTAAATGTACACGCAAAACACGTTTGACAAATTGAAAGAAAAAGTAATGGCACTTGTTGTATGCATTATAAGCGTAGAACAAAGACAACAAGACTAAAATTTATTGAAAAATATTTCTATTTCAATCGTCATATAGCGTTGTTGTTGAATGTTGTTCATAAGCATACTTGAGAAAAAGTTATGTATAATAATCTTTTCTCTAGCATTGTTAAATACTGCTTGTGAATTCACATTTTATAAATATTATTATAAGCGAAATTAAGAAAAGCTTAAAACACACTATTTATATAAGCTTATTCTAAAGTTGTATTGCAGTTTGATTGCTATATGGTATATTGGGCTGTTTTGATTTTTACACAAACATTGTTCGTTGTGTGTGTTGGCTTAAAGAACTTAAATATTATGTGTTATGCCTCGATATATCAGTGGGTAGAATTCTGTGAGTGGCAACCAGAGTTTCTAAGTTTAATTCCCATCATGGCCAAGTTATATTTAACAACGTTCGAAATATTTATAATTACAAATTATATGTTAATACCCTAACCGAGCACTAGCAACAAAGGCTTTCGGCTCGTTGTAGCAAAAACAGACCAGAGCCTCTGATGGGAATCGAACCCACGACCCCCGCACTGATAAGCTAGCACGCTACCAACTAGCCTACCGGGGCGCTAATATATTTATTTTTAAATTTTTTTTATAAAAATCTATTTTTAAATAAGATACTTTTCTTATCCCCGTACCTGTATCGGTAACCACTTACTATATCCCCTCTAAGGTAATGAGTTAATACTAGTGTTTCCGATTATTCGAGCCTGCCGGTCATAAGGTTATTATTCGAAAAATGAAGAAAATTGATTAATCGGGTCGATTAATCGAAAAAATTAAACGGTTAATCGTTTAATGCAAAATACTGGGTGTCCGCCGGGAAGGTATACTACTTTGTTCTGTTGCCATTTTGGTAAACATTAGTCTTGACAGTTCATATTTGGCAGTCGTGAAGTAGACACGTGGCAAATTTATTATGGAAAAATATTCGATTAACCAACGTGTTTTAATCGTTAAAACAGCTCGCCCATGACAACCCCGATTTTAATGAAAAAATCATAATGAGTGACGAGGCACATTTTCATTTGAATGGATAAGTGAATAAACAGAATAGTCGGTTCTGGGCAATGGAAAACTCTCAAATTATTCATCAGTCACCTTTGCATCCATTAAAAGTGACAGTCTGGTGTGCAATTTGGTCAGGAGGAATCATTGGATCTTACTTGTTTGAAAATGAAAACGGCGTAACGGTAACTGTGAATGGGGAGCGACATCGTGATATGATTGAAAACTTTTTAACGCCACAACTGCATGCTTTGGGCTTAATTAACATGTGTTATCAACAAGACGGTGCCACATCGCATACAGCCAGGATTACAATGGTATTACTGCGAGACCTCTTTCTACAACAAGTTATTTTAAGAAATGGTGATGTTGATTGGCCTCCACGGTCGCCTGATTTGACTGCTCCGGACTTCTTTTTGTGGAGTTTTCTGAAAAGCAAGGTTTATGAAAACAAACCAGAAATGCTGGAGCAACTCAAACAAAATATTTGTGATGAAATTAATGAAATACAGCGTGAAATATGTAAGAATGTAATGAAATATGTGCTCGCATTTGTAAGGCTAACAGAGGCGGACATTTATCTGATATTGTATTCCATACATAATTGCCGACATTAAATAAAACATTTATCAATAAATGATCCATTCTCTTTCATTTAATCAAAAATTATAAACAAACAAAGTAGTATACCTTCCCGGAGGACACCCTGTAAATGTTTTTCTCTAATCAATAAGAACACAAAGAGCTGCCTTTTTCTGGAATATCAAGTTAAGTTTATTGCATTGGTTTCAAAAGTGTTTGTTAAGGACAATTCAAAGCATCCTGAGATTTTTAAAGAATCATGCCTTATAATTTTATTGTTTTCTTTTTTCTGAGGAATCTGACGACTCTTTATGAAGATAACATCAGAATGTTTTGTGGAAGTTAACCCTTAAAAACGCAGTGTACCGAAGCGGCACATTTTGTCGATAAAGTTGGTTTTTTATTTACTTTATATGACGCTGACTAATTTACAAAAAAAAAATGCCTATATAAGCAAGAGCTGCCTTCATTAAAATTAAATATCAAATTCTTAAAAATATAATATGAATAATTTTTGCTGTTCCCTTACTCTTTCACTACCTGGTTTAAGCTTTAGAATGAAAAGGTTATCTATTACAAGAGATATAAAAATCATACATATTCCTGATATGTTCTCACTGATAAGAATAAGCGAATTCTTAAATATATTTGACTAAACAACTTAATTCTACTGAAGTTCCTAACATACATACCCAGCAAAAAAAAAAAAAAAATATGGTAGTCATTCTGTGACTATAACTATCCAGCAAAAATGAAGCTGCCAAAGAAGCAATAAAAGCATCACTACTATAGTAAAGGCATCACTTCTTTTCTGATGGTTTCATCGATTGGCGTGTCATAGTATGGAAGTATTCAAATGTAGCTACTAGTATTACTCATAATTTACTCTAAGGAAGCAATGATAATACAATGATTCGATATTCTGATGTATGAGTGAAAAATATTCACATATTTTGTAGTATTTAAACTTTGATGAAAATTGAATTCATAAGAATGCAGAAAAATACATCTAAAGAAACGAAATTTATGCATTGATATACATATAAATACTCTTTATTAGAACAAAAAAATAATTTGGCATTAGTGAAAGAATATTCAAAAATTTTAATGAATTTTTAGACAAATTTCAAAATATTTTTGGATAATTTAAAAACTGGTTGTACAATTTTGAAACATTTTTAGACAATTCCAAAATATTTTTGAACAATTTTAAATAATTTTTGCACAATTTTAAAATATGTTTGCCCAATTTGAAATAATTTTTACACAATTTTAAAATTATTTTGATAAATTATTAATTAAAACTGGAAATGGTGTAGTGTTAAATAATAAACATAATGCAAAAATGCACCACTGATTGCGTCGTCAAAAATATTTAAGGCTGAAAAATGCAAATGACAGGCCAGCTAGTTTCAATTAAAGGTAAAAAAAAATTTGTTTTTCTTGATTTTTTAACACTATTATAAAAATTGCAAAACTGTAAAAATTCTAACCCTCATGAAATTTTGAACCAAAATATGAAAAATTAAAAAAGTTCATCAGAACTATTTTCTCAATTTGAATAAATACTTTAGGTTCAAAAAAAAAATATATACGATATATAGGGTCCGCCAAATAACTTTTTTTTTTTTGAAAATGCTATAAAAAAACTACTGAATATTTTCTCAAATTTCTTTTTTTATTTGAAAGTACAATCCTTCCAGTTAATAATGGAAAAATTCCATTAAAATGGCTGCCTCGGCTGGCCATGCAGTAGCCTACACGACCGGTCCAATTTTTAAGCACATTATCGATTGTGTGCAGCTGTATTTCACTAATGGCTTCACGAATATTGTCCTTTAAAGCGTCAATTGTCTCTGGCTTGTCTGCGTAACACTTGACGGCACCACACAAATAATAGTCCAACGGTGTCAAATCGCAGCTCCGAGGTGGCCAAACGACATCAGTTTTAAATTTTTAAAAAAGTTTTGAAATATCAAGAAAAACAGAAAGTCATTTGCATTTTTTCAGTCTTAAATATTTATGACCACGCAATTTGTGCATTTTTTGCATTATGTTTATTATTAAACACTACACCATTTCCAGTTTTAATTCAGAATTTATCAAAATGATTTAAAAATTGTGTAAAATTTATTTCAAATTGCCCAAAAATGTTTTAAAATTGTGCAAAAATTATTTAAAATTTTTGAAAAATATTTGAAAAATGCTTTTTCACTAATGCAGAATTATTTATTTGATTTAATAAAGAGTACCTGTATATCAATGCATAAATTTTGCTTCTTTACACTTATTTTTCTGCATTCTTATGAATTAAATTTTCATCAAAGCTTAAATATAACAAAGTATATGAACATTTTCCACTCATGCATCAGAATATCCAATCATTGTATTATCATTGCTTCCTTAGAGTAAAGTATGAGTAATGCTAGTAGCTACAATTGAATACTTCCATCCTATGACACGTTAATGTTAAATTCATAGATGAAACCATTAGAAAAGAAGTGATGCCTTTGCCATAGTAGATGCTTTTATTGCTTCTTTGGCAGCTTCATTTTTGCTGGGTAACTGCATAAACATTTTTTGATATATCAAATTAGAAACAAAATTCCATGTTATTTTATAATTTTTATAAATTTTTTCACCAATCTTATATTATTATTTCATAATATAAGTAATGTCATAGTGCTTGTTACAAAGAGATATGTCTTGAAATGCTTTGATTCAGTGGATTTGAAAATAATTTGATTAAATTTTAGTTGATGTTTTTTTCTACAATTTTCTTGCCAAAGTTAAAAAAAATTTGGTAGGTTTATGAAAAATAACAGAAAAATTCATATAAAAAATTTAACCGGTTAATCGACCTATTTTATTCGATTATTCGTATCGAATAATTATTTGAGTTTTAAATTATTTGTTTCGACATTAACCGAATTAGAGGCGATTTATCAAGGACCCGGTTATTCAATTAACCGAATTATAAACACTAGATCATAGTTTACCTTCGGCCAAAATCACATTTTTAAAATCTTTTAAATACAAATTATTTTTCTTGAATAAATGAAATTAAAATTAAATAAAAATAAAATAATATTCTTTTTAATAAATTGTGAAAGAAACATTAAACTTTTTAATTAGTAAATTATAGCGAATAAAAATTTTAAAAATTCCACATAGCTAGCGGAATAGAATACTAAGTATTATCGGTTGCCGCAAGACAACCGCACAACACAACACAACCGCAATCATTAATTTGAAAAAACTGCTTAAATTGAAGACTAAGCATCGCAGAATATATGGCTTGATTGGAATTTCACGTGTCTGGAAAACTACTAAATATAAATTAAAACGGAAAACAGATTTTTTTTTTACTGTATAGAGTTTGGCAAGTCGTACACAAAAAATATTTACAAAATTCTGTTTTTATTTTGAAACATGTTTCACGGAATATTTTTGTAAATACAAACAAAAATAATTTTAAATTGCCACCAATAATGGAATTTTTAAATACAAAAAACTTTTTGTTAACTTTTTATTTTAAAACAATTTGTTTCTGAACAATAACAATTTACAAATATTTCAAATTAAGATTTTAAGATATCGAATTTGAATTTAAACAAATATTTATAATTACACTAGCTGTCCCGGCAAACGTTGCTTTGCCTTCAAATTTTATTTTTATTGGAAAGGTTTTATGCCAATTGCTCTATTATAATAAGAAAGGCCACCAGTGCCATTTTTGAAAAGGGGCGTGGCATTGCCTACTTCCTGCAAAGATGTATAGTATCCAGCTGATACGGCAGACGTTGTCCTGCATAATATTTCAAGCGATTAGGATATTAACCAAAGTATGAAATGAAAGACAAATAATAAAATAATTTCATTTTCTTTATTTTGAAACAACGTTCAAAACACAGCGCACAAAAAAATTAAATGCATTGAATGAATGAATACACAAAAATTCATTCAAGTCGCTCCAGTCGTGTAGTTGCAGTGTAGTTGAATAACCTAAATACCGATTGCAGTGCCATCTGCCGGGCTGCTTTGTGAATGTAAACCATCCAAGGTGGCACCCAAACGTACAGCAGAATTATATACATAAAGAAGATTTGTAGGGGAGGTACCACGCGTCTTTATCAAATCCCGCCCATATTTGCAGCAGCACTTAAAAAATGCACACCAAACCGAAGTACCAAATTTTGTTCAAATACCGTTATCAGGAGCAGAAATAATAGATTTTTAATTTGTGGTTTGTATGGGAGGTAACACGCCCTTTGTACAATCCCGCCCATATTTGCAGCAGCACTTAAAAAATGCACACCAAACCGACGTACCAAATTTTGTTCAAATACCGTTATCAGGAGCAGAAATAATAGATTTTTAATTTGTGGTTTGTATGGGAGGTAACACGCCCTTTGTACAATCCCGCCCATATTTGCAGCAGCACTTAAAAAATGCACACCAAACCGACGTACCAAATTTTGTTCAAATACCGTTATCAGGAAAAGAAATAATATATTTTTAATTTGTGGTTTGTATGGGAGGTACCACGCCCCTTTGTCCAATTGGACGGACTTGTAAATCTAAACCACCCGGGGCGCCACCCAAACGCATACAAAAAATTTATGCAAATCGGTCAAGCCGTTTAGGAGGAGTTCAGCCACTACACACGTACAGTAGAATTATATATAGAAAGAAGAAACAATTTTGTAATACTTTAACTAACATCCAGGTGATTTTTTTTATTGAGTTTAGATGAAATTTACTTACTACTTTTGTGTTTTTTTTACATTCTCTTTTATTACTGTAAAAATAGTAAATAAGATCAAAAACTTCACTATTAAATAAAAAAAAATTTAAAATGGTTCTGCTGGAATTCTTAAAATACTTCTGATATTGGGGCGGTATGATTTGAGATCTGGTGGGTAAATACTAGAACGAGATACTTGTGGTCAGTGGCTGTCAATCAATCTAGATTTGAAAGTGCACAGCAATTTTTTTTCTGGTACGATCTAGTGTCTACACTGCTTAATATTATTTTGGCTTTTTCTGATATTCGTGGTTTATTGGCGATTAACATTTATTTAGCGAAACCCTTTTTGCTACCTTTTTCAATAGCGATTTGACAAGTTGGTGGAAAAACTGACAAAAGGCAAAAAAATACCTTCTGACAAAGTACTGAGCATTACTTATTTGGGACACTTTACCAGCATTTAAAAAAATTCGTGTTGGTTTTTAAAAAATCTCTAGCAATGAATTGCCTCTGGGCGCTATGCCAGCTTTTGCGAAATGTTTTTCCATACTACCCAATCACAAATTGCCAGCGGTACAATATGATCACTGCTACCATATTATGCTTGTCGCATTCGGGTATGGTTGTCACAATCAAGTTATTGGTTTATAAATAGTTTCTAACCATCAATATGGTTGTTAACATAATTATTTTATTATGCCACTTTCTATTTTATAACATGATTAGCTGTAACCATACTGTGGTAACAAAAATTTTTACTATGAAAAAAATATGATAATTATGGAACTATAAAATGCTGACAACAATCAATGCATAACTATAAATCAAATAAAACAAGACTTTGACTTTTATTTAGTCTTGTTTTCATAAAAAAATTGCATCAGTTCAGTCACCCATGTAACAATTATTTTCAAAAATGCCTTATACATATGACATTATAATTTACATCAGTTGCGTCCAACTCATATGCACAATGTGCAAGCTTTTACAAAAGAGCTTTTTCACCTACAGCGAGCTTCGACGAGAGCTTTTACATATATGAGGGCACAAAAAAAGGACAGAAATTTTGAATTTCGAAATGTTATAAGTTGTATAATTTATTTAAGACAAAACACTTTAATACTTCTTTTGAAAGATCTTTGAACAAAAAACGCCATCTTCAAAAGTCTTGCTGTGCTTTAGAGCAACAACAAAAGAAATCGTTTCTTTGATATGTTTTTCATATTGAAATTGGTAGATTGGCAAATTTTTCTTCTGAAACTTTAATTTCGGTTCATCTACTAATTTGGCCCTATCTAAATTTGTATTCAAAAATCTCTTTTGGCATGTATTATAATACCTTTCAATGGTATGTTTGTGATTGCGTTTAGCATTATAACCACAAACCAAACAACTGTTCTCACGCTTTATTAAGTGTATTTTTTTAGTGAACATAGACTGATGGTTGTATGTTTGAAAAGTTATTTTCAAGTTTAGGGAAAAGTACTAACGTACTGAATTTTCCGTTCCTGAAAAAAAGCTCTTTACTACAAACGCAAATATCATAGCATTAGTGTTCGGACGCCACTGATTTACATTAATCAATTTATTGTTGGAAAAATTTAATGTTAAATAGATTCTATATAAAGATTTTAATTTTTAATTTTTTTCAATAAAAACAATAATATTTTTATTAAAAACAAATGTTTATTACTTCATTTCTTTTAAAATAACGATTTTTTTTTTTTGAAAAAGTACTCAGAATATTAATAAAATAATTTTTTATAAGAAAAAGTTTGTAGCACCCAAGAGTTGTATTCTACGAAAAGGTTTCTTATACAAAATACTAGATTTTTAGAAATTTTGCTAATAGAAGCATTTTAAGTTTCTATGGACTTTTCCTTAAAGTAAAATTGTTAGATTCTGCAAACTGTTTCTTAGATAAAAATTTGTGTTCTTAAAAAATTTGGTTTCTAAAAAAATTTAGATTCTGGGGACTTTTCATCTAGAAAAAAATATTTAGATTCTAAGAACTTTTTCTAGTAGAAATATTCTTAGACTGTAAGGACTTTCTAAAAATAATCTTTGGAATCTAAAATTTTTTCTATTAGAATTTTTTTTTATTTTAAAAGTTCTTAGAATTTTTTGAAGTTTTTTTTTTTTAAGTCTTTAGAATCAAATAAGTTGTTTGAAAAATATTTTTAAATTTAAAGAACTTTTTCAAAATTTCGAATCATATTTTAACTCTAGGGACCATATTATGATAAAACTATATTTTTTAATTATTATCATAATATGAGAAATATATTACTGTACGACTATGGTTGAAACAATCATAATTTCAAAAATATATGATGCTCTTCGAATAGGATTGTTTTTTTTTCTCTGCGTGTAGGTAAGCACATTTGCCTGCATTTGTATTATCTGAGAAAGTTCCTTGTCAGCACTTTCCCGTTTGTATTTTTCTGGCTGGGATACCTTTTATGTCGTCTACCAAACAAAAAAGTTAAAAATAATTTTTCTACCCGCACTAAGAAAATATGTGATCAAACTTTGATTTGAATTTTGTATTACACATTCGAGTTTCATTCAAATCAGTGTGTAAACCATAGGGGGTTTTCCTTATTATAAGTACGAGTTTTTATTTAAATTTAACTTAAGTTAAAAATAATACAACAAAATTTCTTACTTACGTAAAATGTTGTTATAAGATCGTTAGTACTGCTATAAAACTAGCTTGAGATTTTCATCTGCCCTATGAATGCTACAGATATAAGATTGGGCCGAGTTGATTAATTTTGTCTTTACATATCAAAATTTGAGCGATTTTCTTATTATTATAAAAATAACTTTATTATCCTTGCCCTAATGTAACTATATTAAAGGAGTACAACGTGTCGTATGAGTGATATGGAGTACAAATACGTATTAAAATAAATCATACGCCTTCACATGTATTTTGATTAATATCAAAAAAAAAACTTCTATTCAAAACTTTTGAATTTTTAGTTTTAGAGAAAGTTTAAGGCTTTAAAGACTTTTTCTTTCATGTTATGTAGGCTTCTCCCTACAGAAAAATCTCAGTTTTTCAGGACCTTTTTCTTTAGCTTTCATACTTTACAATCTAATGCTATTCTTAAAAAAAAATCAGATTCAAAAAAATATCAGATTCAGAAGACTTTGGAATAGTTTACAGAATTAGTAAAGATGAATTATATGAGAAGTTAGGAAAAAAAAAAACAAAATAAGTTCTCTTTTATCATGATAAATTCTAAAATAAATAATTTAATTATTTTTATTTAAATTTTTCTGTGTATTTTTCATTTCAAATCCCAGCAAAAAAAAAATGGTAGTCAGTCTGTGACTATAACTTCTTTCATTGCTTCCTAAACTTCAGTTGACATTCTTTTATAATTTTTTGGTGTTATTCTAAGGCACTTCCAAAAGCAATCATGTGTTCATATTTCAAATGCAGTGATCTGGATATAAACCCGATGCATATTTTAAAAAATCACTCTTCATTACTTCTATAACTAGTATATCGTATATTTTTTGGAATCTAAAGCATTTATTTAAATTGAGAAAATAGTTCTGATGAACTTTTTTAATTTTTTTATTAAATCATTTTTTATATTTTAGTTTAAAATTTCATGAGGGTTAGAATTTATGCAGTTTTGCAATTTTTATAAAAGTTTTGAAAAATCAAGAAAAACAGATTTTTTTTACCTTTAATTGAAACTAGCTGGCCTGTCATTTGCATTTTTCAGCTTTAAATATTAATGACGACGCAATCTGTGCATTTTTGCATTATGTATTTTATTTAACACTACACCATTTCCAGTTTTAATTCAGAATTTACCAAATAATTTTAAAATTGTGTAAAAATTATTTAAAATTGTCCAAAAATGTTTCCAAATTGTACAACCAGTTTTTAAATTATCCAAAAATATTTTTAAATTTGTTTAAAAATTCATTAAAATTTTTGAAAAATGTTTCAAAAATGCTTTTTCACTAATGCAGAATTATTTATTTGTTTTAGTAAAGAGTACCTGTATATCAATGCATAAACTTCGCTTCTTTGAACTTATTATTTATTTATTTAATTTATTAATCATATAATCGCAAATTATATGTTAATACCCTAACCGAGCACTAGCAACAAAGGCCTTCGGCTCGTTGTAGCGAAAACAGACCAGAGCCTCTGGTGGGAGTTGAACCCACGACCCCCGCACTGATAAGCTAGCACGCTACCAACTAGCCTACCGAGGTGCTCTCTTTAAACTTATTTTTCTGCATTCTTATGAATTAAATTTTTATCAAAGCTTAAATATTACAAAATATATGAAGATTTCCACTCATGCATCAGAATATCGAATCATTGTATTATCATTGCTTCTTTAGAGTATAGTATAAGTAATGCTAGTACACTCTGAATATTATGTAGTTAACTGTTTGTAGTTTAATAAAAAAGTTTTCCGTTCCATTTAAAAATAAAGGAACATACATTTATTTTTCAAAGAAATATCTATATTAACTTTTTTTATACATTTATTCGAAATAATTTACTATCATTTACCAATTTTTTTCAGTTTCATTTATTTTTTTCATTTGTTTGAAATTTAATAAAAATTTACCCACAAAACGGAAACTTGTGGTTTATTTGTGTCCGTAACAGTTATTACAAATTTAAATTTTGTTTGCTGTCTGTTTCAAAAAAAAAAAAAAAAAAAATATTCAAAAAATTTCAATTGGTTTTTTTATTTAAATTGTATGTATATATACAAAATTTTTCAATACAAATTACAAGAACTTCATAAACACGCATACATACACAAATACATTCTCACAAAAAGTGTTTATAGTTTCATATGCATACATACATTTTGTATTGTACGAGTATATTAAAAAAAACAAAAAATACAAAAACGGAAATAATTTCAAATAAATGGAAAAAACATTTATTTTTTAAGGATTGGTAGGTAAAATTTTGACATTTATTTTAACTGATTATATCATTTGTTTCTTACGGATGTGTCAGTTTATTAATCAACATTTAAAAATAAATAACAAATGGCATTTAATTTAAATGAAAATAAAGTAGACCGGTTTTGAAATGAAATATCATTTCTTTTAAATGATATTTTCAGTTATTTTAACTTACAAACTTTCTTTAAGTGTAGCTACATTTGAATACTTCCATCCTATGACACGCTAATGTTAAATTCATCGATGAAATCATTAGAAAATAAGTAATGCCTTTGCCAAAGTAGTGATGCTTTTGTTGCTTCTTTGGCAGCTTCATTTTTGCTGTGATATTTTAACTTTCTTTTTGTGTATTTTATATTATTTATAAATATAGAAAATAATGAAAAAAAAAAAACTAAAAAAAGTTATGGAAAACAATGTATTAATATAAATATGTCAGAAAAATTCGCTTGAATTTATTGATTATTATTTAGTTAATTACACTAGTTTACAAATTTTTAAAAATTTTGTGCGACAAGCGAGAAACTATATTTTTGTTATTGATTTGGGTCTCCTGAATCCGCAAATCGCATTTAAAAATTTTGTTTCTAAAGTAGTTTTTGAAAAATTTTTAATTTTTTTTTTTAAATTTTTAATTTAATTGTAATTTTACTATTTTGACTATATTTCAAACTAAGACCAAGATATTATGATCAATCAAATTGTAAAAGAATTGTCATTCTATGGTAAACATTTTTCTAGAATACGGGTTTTAAATTGGTTCAGTAGTTTTAGACCTGTGGGTCAAAATTATACAGAAAATTCCCTTGTTATTGGCAAAAACTGAAATCTGAAAATTTGAAAAAAATAAGAAGTATATTAATCTTCAAAAGAAAAATATAAAATAATTTTTTTCTTAAATGTATATATAAAAAATAAGTCATTTTCAAAATAAGTCATTTTCAGATAACATCTATGGGTAAATCCAAAGCTATGACCATTTATGTAAAAGTGCCTAATTTTAGATTTTCTCCTTTTTTTGTTTTATAGTTTTCGTTGGGGTCCGTTTCTCTTAAGAGAAACCAAATGTAATCTCCCATCATTCTCTCATCCCAATATCGCCTTTCGACAGATTTCATTTCTCTTCGTGCTTTATCTTTATTGACATATTAACACTTGTTGAAAAAAAATAGACAAAATAGGAAATTTAAAAAAAAAATATTTTATAAACATTTTTTCATAATTCTTAATCAAATCTTCAACAATGTTCTTGTACTTCTTGTACTTTCTCGAATTTTGTATTTTTTATAAGCTTTTTTTTTATTTGTGGACAATTAAAAATTCCTTCCTTAATTTTTGCAAAAGAAATACTTTTAAAAATTTTACTCAAATAGGCGAAAACTTGGCCTTCCTTATTCAATGCTTTGACGAAGTTTTTCAAGAGTCCAAGTTTTATATGTAATGGTGGAAGAATAATGTTTTCTTTCCTAATAAAAGGCACATACTTTTTGTTGTTCTGGCCCACTGTAATGGCTAATCTATCCGGCCAATGTATCCACCTTGCATTCCACATAGTATGCCCACCACTTTTAAATCGGAACAAAGTTTCCAATTGAAGATCATAGTTAATACAATTAAACCATTGTTTCGTACGGTTGTTTAGTGTTTACAGTATGTGCGGAAACAAGAAACCATATATACCCATAGATGGTTTCTCGTTTCCGTTATGTAAAAGAAACTTTCTTTACTACAATCAACAAATAGTCGCCATGAAATTGCATTGTAAGGCTCTCCAAGCTCCTCGAACAAACCGGAAATGTCCCTGCAGACACATATCTCATCTTCGGTTGAATAATACCTCGCGTAAGGAGAATTGTGGTTTCTGTAGTATCCCTGCGGTAAAAGAACCTATCCCAGGACACGTCACATGACCGGTTCATTGTGATAGGGACCGGTCACGGGACCCCCTCCTAGGAGAGGGTCAATTGCCCTCTGTGACATGCCACAGGGCTGGTATAAAAGGACAAGTCGTGACTTTTAAACCGGTCACTTGATAGGTACTTAAGGAACCGGTGCTCTTTTCACTTATCCCGTGATATGATTTTTCGGAACCGGTTCAGTTTTCACCTATCCTGGGACAGGTTCCGATTCCCAACTGACCCCTTTTTTCCCGCAGGGATGTTACTTTTACATTTGACTCCAAAAAGTTGTATTGTTGTAAACGGGATGCAAGTACTTCTACTTTTTCTTTTGTGAGCTCCAAGTCTCTGACCAAATCATTTAATTGAGCCTGAGTAAATAAGCGGCTCTCTCCACTTGTGTTATAATTGTCTTCAGATGAGTTTTGATTTACAAATTATGAGTCGGAACTTACGTTGGTGTTAGTTGATTTTGGATATTTAGGAATAGGCAATACACCCGAATAAGGAACTAGAAAACTGACAGAGCCTACATTAGCATAAAACCACTCTTTTTGGCTCCAAATCCAGAACTCGGGCATTCACAAAAATAGCAATCGTCAATATGATAAGATGGTTTTGTACTCCGAATTTCATGCATTGGCTAATTAAAACAAATTTTAACACATGAGGTATTTATTTTAAATAAATTAGTAACAAATAATTACAAGTTCGTGCCTCTAAGATTTGTAAAGCACGGAAGACATATGATATTTCTTGCGAATTTGTGTCAGGCATTCCAAAGTATTTCTGATAAATATCTTTAAGTAAATTGTATACCACCAACACCTTCTTATTTTTTGTAAAACATAACTTATACATATTCATTTTAAAACATCTCTTTTTTGTATTTTTGTCATTTATATTTATGGAGGCACTTGCTTGCAAATAAAATAAAAAACGGGTCTTCGGTACCTTTTAAGAAGTACTACCATCTTACAGTTTTTCCTTCCAAAATTGATTTTTTAACTGTCCACTTTAAGTTTTCTTCAAAAAAAAAAAAAATTATTTTCGTGCAGTAATTCTGTAAAAAATAGTAATACGTACAAGACAAAAAATAGTAAAATTTAAAATTTTGGAACCTTTACATAAATGATCAAAAGTTTGGTATTTATCCATAGATTTTCTTTTAAAATGGCTTAATTTCTTTGTAGAAGTACTACATTTAATTATTTTATATTTTACCATGTAAGACAAGCATCTTTTTTATATTTTTGAAATTTCAAAATTTGTATTTTTATCATAAAAAATGTATTTTTTTGCGTAATTTTGACCCATTTCATCTAAACTACTTAACCGCCTTAAAAACCATATTCACAAAACATGTTGTGCCAAACTCGAGATATAGTCAAAATGGTAAATTCACTAATAAGTTAAAATAAAAAAATAAAAAATTAAATAAATTTCAAAAACTAGCCCAGAACATTTTTTTTGATGCGTCTTTCGTTTTTATGAGGCCCTAATACATGCAAAAAAAAAAAAGTCGCATGCTTGTCTCATTTTGGCTGTAAACTAGTGTTATTAATTTGGTTTACTGTCAATTATTATTATTTGGTTAATTATTAATTACACTGTCCAAAAATTAAGACTTTTTGAATGGAACAGAATAGCGACCCTATAATTCTGAAAGGGTATGTTGAGTAGATCAATTTTGTAGAACAAACTTATGGTCCAGCACATCTGAGTTTTTTTTACAGTGGGTCAAAATTTTCATTTTTTGGTCGAAGGGAGCATTATACTATATGAAAAAAATGCTGTAAGTTAATGTCTGAGAGAATTCTTATTGTCAGAGTTGTATTGTGGAATTGTATGCAAATTATTTTTGTGGAAAATCTTAACTCTATAACTGGTCTCTTTATGGGTCAATTTGACCCTTTTTTCGAGAAAATCAAAAAATATCATTTAAAAAAGGACATTTAAGGATTAAAATATTCTACGAAAATGTGTGCCGGAAAGTTTCAGTGGGGGTCACCAAAGACACCAATGTTGTAAATAAAGCTCTTTACGCTTAATAAGTAAAATTATACACCAACATATACAAAACAGGTAAAAACGGCGTCAAGTTCAGCCGGGCCAAGCACTGAGTTCTTGCATCTAGTCAGCTGTGACTTACAAATCGGATGTGATATTTTTTAAAAATAATAATAAAAAATAAAAGAAAAAAATCAATCATAATTGAGCTACTAAGCAGTACATATCGGGTGTGATTTTTACTAAAATTAATATAAAAAAATAAAAATTTAAGCTTAAATAAGCATGGCGGATTCTGTTTGCAAATTAAGAGATTGGTTTTGTTTTATTTGTGGACATTTTACGCAGCATCAAAGCAGAAGAAAGATATTCCCTACAATTGAAGAACCATATTTTCTTTTCGTTGGAATACGATTTTTATCTGAAGCTTGGATACCAAAAACCGTATGTACTACTTGCGAAAGTGGTCTTCTTACCTGGTACAAAGGCGGTACTAAGGCGCTGCCATTTTCTGCGCCTATTACATGGATTGAACCTGAAGATCACAAATCAGATACATGCTTTTTCTGCGTAAATTACAAATTTGGTAGATAATGACATACGAAGCAACAAATAATATCATTTTACCAGAAGTGCGCTGTGAAGGTGTTCCGGTGCCTCAACCGCCTACACATACATTTTCGGCCAATATGACAGTCGCCAATACAGAAATAACAGCGGCGGTTGAAAACATATCAGATATAAGTTACTTGCCTCTTGATGGTTTAAACATATGTCCTAATTTGATAGACCAAGCTTATTTTGAAGATCTTGTAAGAGATTTAGGACTAACAAAAGAGAAAGCTGAAATATTATGTTCCAGATTGAAAAACAGGAATTTGATAAAAGCCGATGTAAAAGTTACATTTCCAAGAAAAAGACACGCCGATCTGGAAAGTTATTTTAAAAAATCAGAAGAACTTGTATACTGTTGCAGTATTGAAGAGGTTCTAAAATATCTAAAGCTTCCACTGGACTCTTCCGCTTGGCGACTATTTATAGATAGTTAAAAACACAGCTTAAAAGCAGTTTTACTGCACAATGGAAATCAGCATCCATCAATACCGGTTGCGTATTCCACAAAAAAGGAGGAAACATACGCAAATATTTCAAATCTCTTAAATAACATTGAATACTATAAATAAAAATGGGAAGTATGGGCAGACTTCAAAATTATTGCAATATTGACTGGAATGCAAACAGGATACACAAAATATATGTGCTTTCTTTGTAAATGGGATTCACGTGCTACCAGCAGCCATTATCATATTAAATATTTCGAAGAACGTAAAGAAAATATTATTGGTGACTTAAATGTAATCCATGAATCCCTTGTCCCAAAAGATAAGGTCATACTTCCACCGCTGCATATTAAGTTGGGCGTGGTGAAAAAATTTATTAAAAGCTTAAATACACAAGGAAATGCTTTTAAACGCATTCAAACAATCTTCCCCAGATTATCTGCAGCAAAATTAAAGGAAATAATTTATTTTATTTAATGTAAATTACCTTTTCTAGGAATGCTCGTTGGACCCGATATAAGAAACTTATTACAAGATGAAGAATTTTATAGTCATCTGTCGGATATGCAAAAGACAGCATTTGACTTTATGCAGCTGGTTATATCAGAATTCCTTGGAAACTCAAAAGTACAAAACTATGCAGAAAATATTGAAAGCATGCTAATCGGTTTTAATAATATTGGCGTTAAGATGTCACTAAAGCTGCATTTTCTGCACTCTCATCTCAATTTTTTTAAAGAAAACCTTGGAGCGGTTTCAGATGAACACGGTGAAAGGTTTCATCAGGATATAAAGGTACTGGAAAAAAGATTCAAAGGGAAATCCCAAAGTGTAATGCTTGCTGAATACGTATGGGGCTTGTACAGAAACCTTGACCCATCGGAACATTCACGTCAAGCTAAATACAGGAAAGCATATTAAGTTTAATCTTTAATCCATTGTCATACTACTGCTATTTCCCAATTCCCTTTTACTCGAAAATTTGAAGCAAAAAAAATAAATATGTGCATACTATAATAAACCACTATAAAACAAAATTATAATTAATTATAGAAGTTGGCGTGTAATTTTTGATTTTCTCGAAAAAGGGTCAAATTGACCCAGAAAGAGACCAGTTAGAGGGTTAAGATCTTTCACAAAAATAATCCTCATACAATTCCACAATACAACTCTGACCATAAGAATTCTCTCAGACATTAACTTACAGCATTTTTTTCATATAGTATAATGCTCCCTTCGACCAAAAAATGAAAACTTTGACCCACTGTAAAAAAAAACTCAGACGTGCTGGACCATAAGTTTGTTCTACAAAAATTATCTACTCAACATACCCTTTCAGAATTATAAGGTCGCTATTCTGTTCCAAAAATGCTGTTGGACAGTGTTATTATTGGTTAAACCAACCATTTCATGTTGTTGTATAACTGAAAATGCCAGCTACAACTAAATAATGTGATAGAACACAGACTACCGAGACAGGAAACAGCTGACTTAATGGCGGCTAGGAAATGCCAAATTGGAGTGATACACAAAAAGGGATAGATATACAATAAAATATGTGCCATACAATTTATACGGAGTTTATGTTGTCTATCTCATTTTGCAAATCACTGCAATGTCAAAATAACCATACGGTTCGAGTATTCTTGTTTGACATATGTCATTGGTAAGCTGTCTGTGTAGTCTGTGCGATAGTACATGTAACTACTAAAATTCGGTTGTCACAACGAATCTGTAAAAGTTATCACATTTTCTAGTTTTTATTGATTAAAGTATTTTCAATTAAAAAAGTTTTTGTTTTAGAATCCACATAAATGCTTATTTGAAATAAATTATATCAGGCTAACTATTCCATTGGCTTCATGGTACAAATAAATTTTATAAAGCAAAAATATCATATCCTTAAATGAAACTACACAGTTTTATCAAACAATTTCTGTCTTACCCATCAATGTTATTAATGCCAGTTTTCTATCAAAAAACTTTTTGTTTTTAGAAATCCTATTGCATCAAAGAATTTAATTTTGATTAGGCTAACTTTTACATCGTTGTTATCGTTATGTGCATTATCATGTGAATTTTGTTCAAAAAGGATATACGGTGACACCATTTTTTAAGGGACAGTCAGGAATAAAAACTCGAATAGTAACAGTGCTTTGCCAAACCCAAAAATGATAACGTCGACAAAGTACTGGGGAAACAATCAATAAAATGCTTTTGCAATGATGAAATAAGTGCCTTACCAACCCCAAAATGATTACACCGGGCTGGACTTGGCAGACAGTATTTTAACCCTTTAATGGCATTTCTTCAGATATAGACAACTTCCCTACGGGAATAGGACCTATAGGATACGTCACGTGACTTGTCGAGAGTCCGGTTTTTATATAAAAAGGACCGGAAACTTTAACTGGTTTTTAAGTTAAAGCGATGTTCGTAAAATGTGTCCGGGCGGTGTCTTGTGAATCCTGGAAAAAAAAAATAACTTATTTTGCAAGTAAACACTCTTAACTTTCTTTGTTATTATCAATAATGTATGCTAGAGTAAAAACATATTTTTGGCAACTTTTTAATTTTTTTTTTGAATTCAAAAACTACATTTTTAAAATTTACCATTTATCTTTTTTCTCACTAAAAACTCGTTCGTGGAACAATAAAAAAATTTAAAGGCAGAAAAAGTGGTAAATTATATTTTCTTTCTATATCAAGTAATTACTTTAATAGAAAATTCTTATTAACCAAAAATTTCTTAATATCTGACAACTGCTCTTTGGCGGTCTTGGGCATTATAGGGAAAGCCCGGCCTCCGGCAGTTTTTTGTTTATTATTTTTACGGTTGTATATTTTGTATATCAAGTACTGGCAACGCAGTCTTTGGCCAACGTTGAGAAAGCATTCAAAACTAAAGCTGTGCCAGTGTCTTTATTATTTTTACCTTGGCAGAGAGTTTAAAATAAGTCCTCTTACAGCACTTTTTCGTTGTACGATTTTTTTACAATCGGCATTTTCTGGCTGCGTAGTAATTAGAAATTTTGCCATTCTAAAATTTGTATACTATTTTTACAAAAAAATTTGTTATTTTATGTTGTCTGCTATTGGGAGGATTCACTGTACTATTTGCTGCTTCTATGCATACTGATGTCCAGGTCTCAGGGATTAGTATAATAACACAGTGCAACACATAAATTGGTTCCTCTTTCGTACCCGGTTTTTTTTGAAGTGTAAATCGAAACTAAAAAAAATCCGCAACGGACTTGGCCAGATTACATCGAAATTTTTTTTTATGGACACCCTAAGTTTTTGCACCCAAACATGATTTTTTTAAAAAAGGAAAATTTTTATGGAATCCATATATCATAAACCGTTCGGAATTTTGTTTTTATGTCTTTGGCAAAGTTGTAGATCCAAACCAAAGCAAAAAAATTCTCACATGGACCGACCCAAAAAAATTGCATCCACTGCATCAAAATTGCAAAAAATTGGGAAAAAATGCTATTTTTTTATGATTTTTTCATGATTTTTTCCTGAAATGGCTTAAATACTGGGAATTTAAGAAATCTTTCTTCAGCTAAATTATATCTAACAACAATATAAACAACTCTCTAGTACATGTCATCTTAATACGAACATTCCTTAACCCTAGAAAGCACATCTTTTTGCTCACACTTATTTTGCATAGCCAATGTTTGTCGTTTTGACAAAGAAAGACTATATAGGTTAATGCCGTTTTTGTTGTTACTTGTTTTCAAATTTACTATTTAAACATTTTATTGTTGTAATGCTGATATGTTTTTGAAAAAATGAATATATTTATTTTATTCATAAAAAGTAATTATTTTATAACGAAATTAACAATTTCATAATTTTTTTTTTATTTTTTGTTTAAGTTTTTTTTGTTTATTTATACAAATGCAAAACATGTGTATTATTAACTGCCGATGATTTTATTCTGCTACGATTTTACCCGAAAAAAGTATAGCACAAAACACGGATATAATTAGACTTTTCACTTTCGAATACACTTGTTGAATGACAATGAAACGATACTTGAACTGTTATTTATACTGCGTGCTAGTCTGATTGTCAAGTGTGTTTTATCTTCGTGTTGCACATCACACCAATTTTAAAATCCTGTTTAGGAAGATGAGGTGTTGTAAAAACCCAGTTCCACCTAAAAACCGCAACACGAAGATAAAACACACATGACAATCACACCCACTCAGAAACATTTTTAAAGAAGTTTGGCTATTTCCATATTATCATGAAAAAATAGCATTTTTTCCCAATTTTTTGTAATTTTGATGCAGTGGATGCAATTTTTTTGGGTCGGTCCATATGAGAATTTTTTTGCTTTGGTTTGGATCTACAACTTTGCCAAAGACATAAAAACAAAATTCCGAACGGTTTATGATATATGGATTCCATAAAAATTTTCCTTTTTTAAAAAAATCGTGTTTGGGTACAAAAACTTAGGGTGTCCATAAAAAAAAAATTCGATGTAATCTGGCCAAGTCCTTTGCAGGTTTCTTTTAGTTTCGATATATACTTCAAAAAAAAAGGGTATGAAGGAGGAACCACACGATGACCTTAAAAATGCTGCACTGTGTAATTAAATATTTTAAGTTGCCAAAAAAAAAAAATCAAAGTTTAAAAGATTCCAAACATAATTGAATATTAATAATGAGAATTCTAATTTTGAAAAAATAAAAATAAAAAAATAAAATAAAACAAATGAAATGAAGTTTTATAAAAAAACATATAACTTATAAAGTCCGGATTTCATTTTAGATTTTTAAAATGTTTAATAAGAAGTGCTCTAATATGCTTGTCTCCAGCATTCTAAATGAAAGTTGTTTTTTCCGCTGATCAGAGGACAAGAAGTTTTGGATTATATCCGTCAGCCTGAATGGTTCGAATGCGAAATTAAAGAAAACTTCTACTAAAACAAAACCAAACAATTGGCTTTATAAAGTTCGCACCCAGAAAACAGTATCACACGTAAAGAAAAAACATGGTTGGGAGAATCATATTCGAAGAGCATCATATATTTTTGGGTTTATGATTGTGCCAACAATAGTCGTACTATATTATTATCACATTGTGATAATAAAATATCCATAATTTTACCATAATATGGTCCCTAATAGAGTATTCAAAAAACCGGCCTTTTGAAAAAACCGGTTTCGGTTTTCTTCTAAAAATCGAATTTAAAAAAAACCGGTTTCGGTTTCGGTTTTTGCAGAAAAAACCGGTCAACCGGTTTTTTTCGGTTTTTTTTTATTTGAATAAAAAGCTTATATAATTTGTTAATTATGTAAAAAAAACAAAAATTAAATATATAAAGTAATAGAAATAAAAAAATACATTCTTTGAAAAAAAAAAATAATTTTTTATTGTATTTCATTTCAACATTTCATTTATTGGTTTTAATATTTTTTAATATAATATCTTAAAAATTAATATCATAAAACTATATTCATATCAAATGAATAGAGATCATTAAGTTTGTAAATTGGGTAAAATAAGTACGTTAGTAATTTGAACGTTTAAAACGTTTTTCATTAAATAATTTTTTTAATATTACATTTTAAATTTGATTCAAAGAACTTTAAGTAGAAGCCATTGAGAATATTCCTGTTCCAAGGACTCCACGGCAAGCCCGAAGTTTTTTGGGAGCAGATGGGTGGTAAAAAGTAGTAGTATGTAAAAAGAAAATCTATTTTTCAGTTATAAAATAATATTTTAGAAATAATATGCAATTTAAATGTTTCGTTTTAAGACGATTTATTTGTTTGTTTGCTTTTAATAAAGCTAAAAATGGAAAATACTCTTTCACTAATAGTAGATGTTGGACAAATAGTCAAAATACAATTATATAAATTTTTCAACTTTTCTTTTGTCTTTCTTTTGTCGCATTTATCAAGATATATGAAATCATCATATAATGATTAATGATTTTGTACAGTCTCTTTTTTACGATTTTGAATACTGTTTATTGTGTTATTTAGATCAGAAATTAAACTATTTGAATTTGGAATATCCAAAGTTAAGTCTTCATCGGAATCTATCAGACTTACATCTAAATCTTCATAACCAAACAAACGATTATAAGTCTTCGGAAAAAATAAAAGAGACCAAGTAACCCAGTTGGTGATGTAATTAAAAAAACCGGTTAACTGAACAAAAAAGACCGGTTTTCGGTTTTCTTCGAATTTACAAAATATTCGAAACCGATCGGTTTTTAAAAATAAAGAAACCGGTTGACCGATTTTCGGTTTCGGTTTTTGAATACTCTAGTCCCTACAGTTATATTATGATTCAAATATTACAATTTTATGATTATGTATAAACATTATGATGTTGAATTTATCATAATATGATCCATATAAAATCTTTATATAGAATCTTTTTGACAATGAATTGATTATTGTAAATAATATTACATGTATAAGGAATTTTCGAAAAAACCCTCAAAAAATCTTTTAAAGTTAAAAAAAAATGAACTGGATCTTAATAGGTCAATTTTTGAAATGTTTTAATGCCACATGAAAGGTATTTTCTGTCCAGTTTTTGTAAACAATATATGATTGTTTTTTTTAAGACATTTTGGTTTTTATGAAAATAAGACAATACTCGTATTAGGACTGTAAATGTCAAAGTCATGTTTTATTTGATGTTTTATTATTATTCATTGATTGTTGACAGCATTTTATGGTTACATAATTATCATATTTTTTTCATAGTCAGAATTTTTGTTACCACAGTATGTTTACAGCCAATCATGTTATAAAATACAAGGTGTCAATCATAAAATAGTGAAATATTTACTATAATAATGATGGTAGCGACCACGTTGATGGTTAGACAACCATTAATATGGTTGTGACAACCATACCCGATTGCAGCAAGCACAATATAGTAGCAGTGATCATGTTGCAACCATGTTTTTTCTCTGCGTGCAGTTGTGACCACCGATTTTGTTGCCAATCGAATTCTGGCGGTTACGACAACTGTCTTCATATTAAATTATATTTTTAGTTGTGAAAGTCAATATTCAGTTGTACAATTTAATATTTATAATCCAATCAAATATTATAACGTTCCACAAAATTTTATTTAAAAATTTTTTTTTTTTAATTTTTCCGGTATCGAACCTGGTCAGTCAGATTCATATATCACACTCTTGCTTACTGCACCACAACTAATTTAAATTTTCTTTGATATAATTGCCATTTAAACATTTGAATGTTTTATTTTAATTAAAAAAAAATTTTTTTTAAATATTTACATTTTCCGAGATTTGAACTCGGAAATTCTGAATACTGAGGAGGGCTCACTACACCACCAACACTTATGAATTTTTCTAACTAATTTTTACTTTAAACAATTTGTTAGGAAAATAAATGTTAGTATAAAATTTGTTTATGAATACCAATCAATAGTGATGACTATTATCAATACAATCCACAATTCGGTTGCTTCTACTGAAACCCTAATTAAATGATATATTTGATCAGAATAACCGTACTTGTAGTTACCAATTTTAAATGTCGACAATTTTTTTTAAAAATTTAATAGATTGTATCAAATTTCTAATACCTTATATTTACTAAATAAATGGTTGCTTCCACCGCACACAAATACTAATCGAATTTTATTTTTAAAGATGATTAGAAACACCAATAATTGAATAGTAGGATTGATTTTAATTTTCTTTTACCTTCTTTTAATTCCCAATACAATATATTTGCTGTATTAATGGATTTTAAGATATCCCAAATAAAATTAAATCCTCACAAATAAATGTTAATGGTTTTGATCGAATAGCCACCAATCTTTTCTTTGGGTGCGTTTGGATTTTAATTGTGCTTTCTGTTAAAATATCTGTATTAATGGTTATTATGGCTCCAAGAAGCAAAATAAGTTGCTAATTTTTATATTTATTATCAAAATCGGCTCATCGCTATCTTTGTTTCCCAGCAAAACTTTAGTAATGGGTGAGATATTCTCATGCGTTACCTTGTAATGATAGCTCGTTACCTTTTTGATTATTTGCAAGCATAAAGTAATAAGTTACTAATTTTTGATTATGTAATATATGATTTATTAATGTAAAGTAATAGTTGAAATATTTTTGAAAATCTATTTTTAAATACATTATTTTGTGTTTTTTGTAAGCAAATGGTTTAAAGCAATCAAATACTATATGCGTCGATAGCTCAGTGGGTAGAGTTCTTGGCTGGCAACCAAATTTCCCTGGTTTGATTCCCATCTTGACCACATTATTTTTAATTACAAAAATTTTAAATAAAATATTTGTAACAATTTAAAAAAAATTCCCTCCTTTTTTTAAATCTATTTTTAGACACATTACTTTTTCCATTCTCGTAACCATATAAGTAACCCCTTACATTATCACCTCTAAAGTAATGGGTATATACATTACTTTAAGACTCATCGCCTGTAAAATTTATCAATCCATCAGCCTCTATGGCTATACATTACTTTACCCAATATTTGGTAATGTGTGGTTTTGCTGGGTTATTTTTGCCCAAAACAGTATTTCAGGTAAAGCAAAAATATGAATATATTTTTAGAAACTATACACCTTCAGCAATTAATAGTTGAAACATTTTGTTTTTGCAACTTTTAATCTTCTGTTGACAAAGTAAAAATTTAAATTTAATGTTGAATAATATTTTGTTGATATCCTTCATTTTCGAAGCCCTAAGTACAACAAGGTCCGCCAAATCTGGAAAAATCATGCTTTAAGCCTCGAATTTTAGATTGCTACACGCAGGAAAAAGACATCTTTGAATATGTTTACAGTCAAATATATATTTGTTTAGAAACTTCTATATGTATATTTGAAGTAGATTTCCAAGTATTTTATATTTATGGTTATTATACATATGTTTCCAGGCAAACACTGTAATATTTGTATTTTCCCACCTAAATGAACATATATTTGCAAATGTAATTTTATCATTATTATACTTGTGGGATGCAAACATAATAATGATAAACATATTTATATTTGCAGGCAAATATATATACGTTTGAAGGTGGATGCATTTCAAAGTATCCAAACATATATATGTTTACAATCAAACATATTATATTTAAAGGCAAGCATATTGTGTTATAAATGCGGCAAATATAACTTACAGCGTTTCCAAATATACATATGTATATTAACAGTATATTATATTTCGAGCACGTCGTTTTTTTTAGCGTGTATGAGACTTATCAAGGAAAAATATTAACCCAATTCCGTACAGGACATTTTTTCGTATTTGATGTCAAATTTTGGTGAAGAACGTTGACAAAAAGTAGCGATTCCAAATCTGGTAAAAAAAATTTGTTTTTAATTTTTTGGTTTGGCCATCATGCCACTCTCTATGACATATCCAAATTTCATGGCATTGGTCGGGAAACTTTGATGATCTAACTATTTCTTTTTGCAAAAAATCAGTTTTCTGCTTTTCAGCAAATCAATTTTGCAGATATTGTTAATTTTTCTGCAAGCACCCAACTGATTAAAATTTTGCTGACTTAGGAAACTTTTTTAAAGACCTAACTAATTTGTTTTTAGTACATTCTTCATATACATACCTTGTATTTTAATGCCTCCATAACGAGTTACTGAACTATCACGGGATAAAACTTTATATCGTATACGAAAATCAAAATTATAACCGCTTTGATCACGTGCTAATCTGTAAAAAAAAAGTAAATTATAGAAGTTGAGAAAAATAAAATATTTTTATATTTAAAGTTTTTACTAGAGAAAAAAAATTATGAAAATAGTTTTGGAGTTTATATATAAAAATGATAAAAGTTGTTTGTTGTTTTTTTTTTTTTTTTGCACATTTTGTTATTAAAAATTTTACAAACTTTATTGCAAAAACCTTAATAGAATTTATTCGTTCGACTCAGGGAAAAATGTTTACTCATATTAATAAAACTGTTTCCTAAATCATTTGTCATCAATTCTATGAAAACTTAATATATATAACACAGTGCAGCATTTTTAAGGTCATCGTGTGGTTCCTCCTTCATACCCGTTTTTTTTGAAGTATATATCGAAACTAAAAAAAACCTGCAAAGGACTTGGCCAGATTACATCGAATTTTTTTTTTATGGACACCCTAAGTTTTTGTACCCAAACACGATTTTTTTAAAAAAGGAAAATTTTTATGGAATCCATATATCATAAACCGTTCGGAATTTTGTTTTTATGTCTTTGGCAAAGTTGTAGATCCAAACCAAAGCAAAAAAATTCTCATATGGACCGACCCAAAAAAATTGCATCCACTGCATCAAAATTGCAAAAAATTGGGAAAAAATGCTATTTTTTTATGATTTTTTCATGATTTTGTCCTGAAATGGCTTAAATACTGGGAATTTAAGAAATCTTTCTTCAGCTAAATTATATCTAACAACTGGCGATTGTTTATTGATGGCTCAGTATCAAGTTTAAAAGCTGTGCTGCTCCATAAAACTAACAACAAGCCTTCAATTCCATTAGCATATGGCACTAATATGAAGGAATGCTATGAAACTTTAGGTAATATATTGGAGAAAATCAAATATGAGGAGCACAAATGGAAAATTTGTTGCGATTTAAAAGTCGTGAACATAATGCAAGGTACTATTTTCTATTTGTATTTAGTAGTATCCTTTCTCAAGTGCTCTTCTTTCAGGAATAATTTCAAAAGGAGGCTTCCCTAGCTTCTTTTGCTTTATTTGCGATTGGGACTCACGATACCCGGGCAATCAGTATAAGCGCACAAGCTGGAGTGCAAGAGATGCCGAAAACGTAAAACAACTTAAACTGAAAAATGAGCCGTTCATAAGGGAGACTAGTGATATATTACTTCCGCCGCTCCACATAAAACTAGGAATCGCTTCAAAGTTCATCAAAACTGCTGTTGGAAGTAGTGATGAAGTTTTTGATTGCTTGAAAACTATATTTCCGAAACTCAGCGATGCAAAAATTAAAGCTGGTAATTATGTAATTTTAATTATTTTTATATCTGATTTCGCGGGTCCCGCTTTATCTATACCTATCTTAATCGTTTGTAATAAATTTGTTTACATTGAACAGGTGTCGTGAACGGCCCAGATATCAGGAAGTTAATGAAAAACGATACATTTACAGCTGTGCTTACAAATGTAAATTTTAATCTCCGAAACGCATGGGACGCTCTCAAAGCTGTAATTCAGAATGTTTTAGGAAAGGATCGAGCAGAGGCAGATAAAGCAAAGAAATTAGTGGCAACAATGCTGCAATATTTTGAAAATATAAATGTATCGATGACGCTGAAATTGCATTTTTTGCATCATCATATTGATGTTTTTTTAAAACAGTTGCCCACCGAATCAGATGAGCAAGGGGAGCGATTCCACCAGGTCACAATGCCAATGGAAAAAAGATTCAAAGGCAAGAAGCTGGACGCAATGCTTGCAGAGGTTTGTTGGTGGAGCCACAAGATGTGCCTGTGTGAGGATGGTGATATGGAAGACCCAGGAGACACTGGATTTAGAGATGTGCCTTTGGATCCTCTTTCTTCTTGTAGTAGTGCAGAGTCAGATCATGACCTTGAACCACCACCAAAAATATTTAAACCTTAACAGGCGTGAGTAGCAATGGTATGTTATTTATTTATTCTGTTAAAATTATATATTTTCTTATTTTAGTTCTGTTCGACAAACGTTACCTCGCGAACCCGCTTTGACTCCATCTTACCAAAAAGCGTTTTTATTAACAAAAATTCGGTAAATGAGAGCGTGATAAGAAAGTAATTGTGTTTCTCATTTTACCAGAAGTTACTATACTTTTTCGGGTAAAATCGTAGCAGAATAAAATCATCGGCAGTTAATAATACACATGTTTTGCATTTCTATAAATAAACAAAAAAAACTTAAACAAAAAATAAAAAAAAAAATTATGAAATTGTTAATTGCGTTATAAAATAATTACTTTTTATTAATAAAATAAATATATTCATTTTTTCAAAAACATATCAGCATTACAACAATAAAATGTTTAAATAGTAAATTTGAAAACAAGTAACAACAAAAACGGCATTAACCTATATAGTCTTTCTTTGTCAAAACGACAAACATTGGCTATGCAAAATAAGTGTGAGCAAAAAGATGTGCTTTCTAGGGTTAAGGAATGTTCGTATTAAGATGACATGCACTAGAGAGTTGTTTATGTTGTTGTTAGATATAATTTAGCTGAAGAAAGATTTCTTAAATTCCCAGTATTTAAGCCATTTCAGGACAAAATCATGAAAAAATCATAAAAAATAGCATTTTTTCCCAATTTTTTGCAATTTTGATGCAGTGGATGCAATTTTTTTGGGTCGGTCCATATGAGAATTTTTTTGCTTTGGTTTGGATCTACAACTTTGCCAAAGACATAAAAACAAAATTCCGAACGGTTTATGATATGTGGATTCCATAAAAATTTTCCTTTTTTAAAAAAATCATGTTTGGGTGCAAAAACTTAGGGTGTCCATAAAAAAAAATTTCGATGTAATCTGGCCAAGTCCGTTGCGGTTTTTTTTTGTTTCGATATACACTTCAAAAAAACCGGGTACGAAAGAGGAACCAATTTATGTGTTGCACTGTGTAATGAAGCTTTTCATAAAATATTATAGATATATTTTTTTGAACAATGGGTGTACTAACACACGTCGCTAATGAAATTGTGTCAAGTTTAATTGAAATTTTGAACCAGATCATGTTAGTAATATTTTTATGAAAGAGCTTTATCATATTTACAAAGTGATACAGTTGACGGAAATCTATGAAGGTTTTTTTATATCATATTTATGGAAATATGATGAGGCGTTTTCCTTAAGTTCTAAGAAAATCTTTATTGAGGATTTATCTAAAAACAAGTTCTTAGAATTTAATAAAGTGTTTTAATTAAAAATTGAATTAAAATAATTCAAATAATTGAATATGGATTGAAACAATTGAAACTTTAATTAAAATAATAACATTTTAATTGAAACAATTAAAACTTTAACTCATACATTAGCATACATGGTTATATACGAACATGCATCGTTCAATATATGACAACATATGATCTCATGTATGACCATTTACCTTCGGATCCGTTATTTATTGTATATGGCCGTATAAGGTTATATACGTATGATAATATATGCTTATATATTATTCATGTAAGCTCTTGTATGACCATATACGGCCATATAACCTCATAATTCGTCCATGCCCATGTATGGTCATATTTCGATTTATACATGGGTAGTAAAACATTTAGTTTATATATATATTATATTTATAATAATAATTATTTTATTTCATTATTTTGTGATATTTTTAGGTTATTCATTTGTCTAGATGTTGACCAGTGTTGCCACCTTTGCATGCAAAAAACTTTTTTACAAATCTCGTAAATTTGCGGGATTTCATTTGTATGGGAAATATTAAGATTTTACGCGAAATTTTCACTGAAATCTCGGTTTTAGTCCAAATCTCGTGTTTTGAGTACAGATAAAGAGACATAAAAAATTTAATTACTAAAAGTTTTTCAGCGAATAAATTCTATTAAATTCTTGCTTTGAAATAATATAAAAGGTTTCAGTATTGTGTGGAAAAAAAGTTTTAAAATTTATACTCACTTATTTAATTTAATAGTGAAAATCAAAGAACGAGATTCACTATAAAATAAAACTGGTCCCCATGATGTGCCACACCACATGCCACCAATAGGGGTGCGGGCAGATTCAGCTATTTGCATGTAACCATCCGGACAGCCATCTTGTGTATATGAGGTAAAACGTCCAATTGTAAAACTATCCAAAGTAACCTAACAAATACAATGAACGGGGGAAGAAATAGAAAAGTGATAAAAGATAGAAAAAATTAAATATAAAATCATCAATGAAAAATTGAATATTTAAAGTTTGTGTTATAAATTTATTTTTTGTTAATTTCGTTTTATTCTATTCAATTGGCTTAATATGAAAAAAAGCCAATTTTGTTAAGCAAAGAAAAAGGATATAGAAAAGTTTTTTTTTTAAATAAAAAAGAAAATTGCACTGCTACTAAATAACGGTAACTAAAAACATACTCTGTTGTCGGTTGGCGGATATCCTGTCCTCACGTTTCCTGTAACAAAAGCTATTTTTCACTTTGTCCATTTTACTTTTTTATTTTTTATTTTTGAAGCTTAAGTACTAAAGCTTGAAAATGTTATTTAGTCATTGGGGAATTAAAAATAAAATCACCAAATGTCAGTCAGTGTTAGTTTAGATAAAGAGTATTGTGTTAATAGAGATGTATAGCTTTTTTCTTAAGAAAGAAAAAAAAAAAATAATAATTGTGGAGAAAAGCAAATAAGGTTTTGTTTCATAAACGTGCGATAATTGATAATTAACTGATATTGAAAATATTCCTTTTCGTGCTATTTCCATTGCACTTTCAAACGAATGTAAAAAGTAATTTGAAATCTATATGACAGTCGAGATATTTTAGATAATTTTAAATTATACCACTTAAATGCATTTAAATTTTTAAAATCTTATTCCTCTTAATTCCTTGCACGAATGTTGTTAATTGAACATGACATGACTAACAAGTAATGTTTGTTTTTTTTGTGCAATCCTACGATTGCGTTACTGTGTTATAGGATTAAGTTCTATAAAATATTTTTTAAAATTTATTAAAAAAACCTACTAATAAGGTTGAAAAATACGGTGCAACTTAATTTTTGAGGAGTGGATAATTCTTGTACCGGATTAACAAAACAGTGTTGCCGTATTAACATTTTTAATACTAGATTTAAGATTTTTCATTTCGATTTATCATGTAGAATATAGAAAATAGTGCTAAATTAACATTTTTCTAAATCATTTATTTTTTTTTTTAAATATTGAACTTAAGAATTTGAAAACATTTCAATAAAAAAAACAATGTTTTAAAATTTTTAATATTTTTATAGAAATACAGGATTCTATGAAAATTTTAAACTTAAGAATGAAGTCAAAAAATCTAATTAGCGGCACAGGATTTCAAAATTTTTATATAAAATATACATATGTATTAAAAGTTTGTTTTGGCAGGGATTTTTTTCAAAAATGATGCTTTGTTTTCAGAATCAACATCTTAATATTTTAAAATTTTTTCAAAGCGAAATTTTGAGGAGAAATGTTTGATAAATTTTCTCTCTACAAAACATTAAGTATATTTTTCAAAGCGAAATTGTGATAGTTGCTGAGGTTTTCTTAGAAGAAATAGCTGATAAATTTTCTCTCTGAGAAAGAATTTAACGCATTTTTTGTCAAATTGAACAAATGTAAGTTCAACAAAACAAATTAGTTAAAGTACTATTTTATTTGTATTGGGGATATAACTTAAAAATGCGGGATTCACAACAGATGCTGTATCTTTTACACATGGTTTTTGTTTTTAATAACTTATATGGCATTTTGGAGGGTAAACATCTGTCATTTATTATCACTTAGTCATTGAGCGGAATTTGCTTTAATTCTTCAATTTGAAGCCCATCGATTGCACACCGAAGCTTATGCTGAATATGTTCCACAGATTTCAACGTGCGAGAGATGGCTTGTGCTGTTCATAAGTGATGGTTGTGAAACGGAAGATAAAGACCGTCCACGTCAGCGAAAAAGGTTTGAAGATGATGAATTGGAGGCACCACACGAGTTGAAGCCGAGAGATGTTGAAAGACGATTTAAAATGTGTGAAATGCTACTTGAATGCCATAAAAATAATTAATTTTTGCATCGAATTATTACTGGCAACGAAAAATGGATCCACAACGAAAACTCGAAACACAAGGAATCTTATGTGAAGCCCGGTCAACTAGACAAATCAACACCAAAACTGAATATCCATGACGCCAAGGTAAAACCATCTATTATGAGTTGCTGAAATCGGACCAGACGATTACAGGGAATCTGCACCGAACACAATTCATTCGTTTAAAATGAGCATTGGCCGGAATATTCAACCAGACATGAAGCCGTAATATTCTGTCATAACAATGATCGACCACATCACATCTTCCGGCTAAAAACTATTCAGAGAATTGTGTTTGGGGAGTTTTACCTCACCCGCCTTGCCCCATCTGACTACCATCGATGCAGAGCACTCTCACTGGAATACGCTTCACTTCAGAACAGGGTATCCGAAATTGGCTTAATTCGTCCTTGGCCTCAAAAGATGGGCAGTTCTTTTGGTGCTAAATCCATGTGCTGCCTGATATATGGGAAAAGGTTGAAGCTAATGATGGTCAATACTTTGAAAAAATTATATTGTACCAATATTTCACAATAAATGCCCAAAATTTGCCAAAAAAAATCCCGCTATTTTTAAGTTATACACCCAATAATTATGGTCCATTTAAGTTATACACTCAATAATAATGGAACGGAAGTTTCTATAGTTTTCCTTGGTCCATATTTGGGTAGAAATAATATTTTTATGGTATAAGTTAATGTTACTCATTCATTTTGGTGTATGTGTTTACATAAAATGTATTTAAATGAACTTTCGAGCTCTACTAATTATAATAATTTTTTTAAACACTATTCTCATAGAGATGTCTGTAAAAATAGTAGCGAAGGTGACGAAAAATTATTAAAAATCGGTCTAGCGGACTATCCTGCAAAACCTATTTAATATATAATTTTGTTTGTACTTGTATGTTTAAGGTGGTTGGTAGGAATGCCAAAAACCTGAATGGCTAACAGGTCCCCTCCGACCCCAGGGCACTGGTCCGCTGTAATCTTTTTCGCTTAGTCCATATACACTGTCACTGCATTGCACCGTCCATTCCATGAACTGGAATGATCTCTCCCCTATGCCACTAGTTGGTAATGTCGTCTACGTGGTGGTTCATGTGATAAGTGTCATCATGTCCAGCGTTCTGGATACTCTCAGCAACTGGGTACTGGCTGTGGTCTGAGAGTGAATCCGAGTAGAACAGAGTAGACTGCCGCAGCTTCACGGCTGCAAACTTACGCCCCCTTGAACATGCTAAATATCTTGGTTTTGTTTGAGACTCGAAACTATCGTAAATTCTTAAAACCAAGGAGCGCCCGGGTAGGCTAGTTAGTAGCGTGCTAGCCTCTCAGTTCTCGGGTCGTGAGTTCGATTCCCACCAGAGGTTCTGGTCTGTAATTATGTGATTAATACTGTATGTGAATCTTAACACCAAGGCTAGGAAAGCTTTTTACTACTGCATGAAGATGTTTGGTTTAAGATGGGTATTGAGTAAAAAAATGGTGGTGTAGATATATACGACCACGACAACTACCAGGTTGGTAGCTCTAGGCTTGCTTTGGACCGACTAGTACAATAAGGACTTGGCCCTCCGAAATTCTTAATACTATGCATCATATGTTGTGTGATTATGAAGTACTGCATTGAACTACACCGCTTCACAAAATTTTATCGTTCTATAATCAAAAAGTCAGATTTATTTACGAATTTGTTAAATAGCCTTTTGCTTCTCCCGTAAAAAAAAATAAAAATGTTAGTTACCCTTTTTTGCATTTTAGCTAACAATATTATTCTCATTGATTTATATGTTATGGCGGATTGTGCTAGTGATGCGGCACGACTTGCTACTACAGGCTCTTGGAAAGTCAAAACCTACGACCATGCAAGACTTCTCAACCAGCTGCCTCTGTAATCTACAACCTGAATGCTCTATTGCTAGGATTACCTTCGATATATCTTTTGTATATTCAACAGCTGCATTTGACATCATACACCAAAGGTTCAAAGATGAGTTGTGGGATAGGCGTTGGAATCTTCTCTAGTGAATGCGACATACAAGGATTCGGCAGGTTATTCGATCATGCTGATTTCTTTCAGGAGAACATTCTGGCTATCCGTTAAGACTGCAGACTCTTGTGCGCGGTTGGAGCTCAGAGAACTGTGGGTATCTTCATCAATCGCCAGACTACGCTTAAGTTCCTCAACTGGTATAATGCATCTTCCATCCTCGCCGGTCAGTGTAAGGAAGAACTGTATATTCTTAGTTGCCAGTCTCTGACTAGATTGGTATAGGTCGCCGGTCACAGGGATTTTTTTCGGTAATGAACAGTTAGACAAATTGGAAGAGGCCGGTTTTACCTTGAAGGCCTCCATGGCGATGTCAGCCACTACACCCTTGTAATTGTGGGACTTTCGAACACTATTCCCAAAAAGGGGCAAATGTCGTGTACTGGGTTTTTTGTTGCAGGAGTAGAAGAGACGTTTCGAGACTGTGGCCATGCTGACTGGTCGCTGCTTGATAGACAGACATGGCAACAAAATTGGGAAGGGGCCGTGATAAACATTTCAGTAGTTTTGGCATACAGATTGAGGTAGGTTATCTCCTCCGTGATTACCTGAAACTGCAGGGCAACCGACATAGAATTTTGTGCGATTATATACTGCAGGAAATCTCCATGATATCGAACGTAGGATTGGATGATCTTATCCGTTATTACCATCTTTCGCGTAAGGTCTAGTTCTTCGATTATCAACTCCCTAAGGGTGATGCAGGCTTTTAAAACGGAGTTGTTTTTTAACGCAACTGAACTAACCAGTCAAAAATTTTAGCTATAGTTAAGTTAAACTTATTTAAAATGACAATGTACCCTTCTAAAATCAACTAAAAATTATGCTCAATATTTTTTGACAAAAAACAGCAAAAATTCTAGTTATACTAAAATTTTGCTGTGTCGATTTTATATTTACATTAAAAAAAATTAAAAAAGAATTGATTTTTTTTTATTTTTTGTGTTTTTGGTCTATTAGTTATAATTTAGAAAAAAGATTTGTTTTTTTAGCAGAAGAAATTTTCATTTCCAATTTATTAAAATTAAACTTAAATATAACTAAAATTTTGTATATTTAAAAGTTTTTATTTAATAGTTAATATTTAACAAAAAAAAAAAAAAATCCGCTAATTTCAGCCGTTTGTTTCCGGAGGTTTCTTTTCGAATAATTTTGAGTAACTTTATAAAAATTTTAGCTGAGATTTTTGTCTTAGTGTAGTTTGTCTTACCTCCTAACATGTATTTTAATCTTGTCTAATTCTACTTCACAGCAATTAAATTTAAATCTCATCCTTAAATTGTATTAAAAAAGTCCTCAAGGCGTACCAAGTGTGATATCAAAAAACCAGAGTTAATAATTAATTTTTTCTTTTACTGTAAGGACGATTTTCTTTTTGATAGCACACTTAACATAGGTTTAAATATTATATCATCCTATCATCTATTGTTGTATTTTTAAAAAATAAAATAAAATTTTAAAAACTATGTTTATAATAGAACAATACAACAACAACAAATGCAACACTTAGTACACCCCTTGGGAACAACCTAAATATGTATTGAATCATATTCAATGCGATTGTCATTATAAACATTTCACTTACTTGTACTACATCACCATGTTGACCACCAGCTGCAGTAAATGTCAATACACAGACATACGGCAGACGATCCTGTTTGGGACGATGTAATTCTAAGGAATATGTTAAACCAATATCACCGTAATAAGTGCGATTACAACCTAAAAAAAAGATAACAAAAGGAAATACAATAAAAAATTTTAATTAATATATTTTTTTTTCAATGAAAAATTATTAGCCCCGCTACAACAAAGAGTAAGTGAGTAAATGACAATAAGTTGGACTAACTAAAATACCAAAAAAAAAAAATTGGAAAACTAATTAAAATTAATTCTATATGCAGTATTATTACAATATGACACTTTACTCGAGTGAATGAATACTAAGTTGAGAAGGACAGCAATGGGACAAACTAGCACCTAACAAGGGATGTCAAACGGTATCCGGTTTTATAATTGTCATATCTGAAATTTCAAACTATTACAAAAGTTTATTTATTTAGTGAAAATTTAACAAAATTTAAATTAAATTTGTTTTTGGTTTTAATTTTTATTAATTCTGTTATACAATTTTTTTGTTTACTTCTTCAGAGTTTCAAGAGTATAAGAAAAAAATTCATTTATTCCTTTGTCTTTTTGTTCAAAAGACTGCAAGGCAATGATGACAGTGAGCTGTTACAGAGCTGAGCTGAGTTATAACAATGGAAATATGAAATGAATATAAATACATTTGAATGTCTGAATGACACTATGAAACCAAAATCTAAGTACTACTGCCACCACCAACACCATCAACTTCACTGATGCCACCAACACCATCAGTGTTGCTGTTAAGAAACAGTTGTATTCTTGTTAAAGCTGTGTGAGAAAACATGTTTAAATATAAATTCAAAAAGTTGCAACATTGTGTTGTAGCATGTTTATAATTGTTGTTGTTGCAGTTGTTTTTTGTTGTTCAAAAAAAAAAGGAGTTTGGTTACAAATACATTACAAAATGTATAAATGTAATCTTGTTATGTTGCAAACATTGTTTTCTTATTTCATTTTATATTGTTACAATTTAAACATGGAATTAATGTTTCTTCTAAGGTACTATGGGTAGGAATATATTTAATTTTATATCTTGAATTTAGATTTCTAACATACCAAATTTCCAAAACCTATACTTTTTTCCACTTATCCCTTTTAAAAATTTCGTATGGTTTCGTGTGATTGATTTGGAGCGTATACTTAATATATAATTATATTATACGAACTAGGGCCGTGCTCACAAAGCTACGCATACCAATAGTGGTGACACTTGAATGGGTTTTAGGTGGCACACAAAGACTACAAAATTGTTTCAAAGATATTAACGTTATAAGACACAGGCACAAATATTCCTTAAAAATAATTACACAGTTTGGTTGAGGTGGGTTGAAGAAGCACAGAGGCAAGTTTATGGCGTTCATACTAAAAAAAGAAGAAATGAGTTTGAAATTAGAGAAGTAGAAGAAATGTGTCTCAGCTTAAAATTTCCTAATCTTCCATATGAACCTGAGAAAAACAGGCAGGTACCCATAGAAGACATACCCTGTCCCCAATAGCAATCTTGTTGAGCCTGCATAATCCTCGATGAAGTAAAAAGTGGCGTATTTCAATATGGATTTCACTTTTTAATTCAATCATTTAGATTGAACGAGGTTAATTAATCACACCAACCCGATCCAGTACCGACATTACTGAAATTTGGCAGCTGTCACATACATATGTTTATTCCGATTATTAAAAATGGAGCGCTTTACGAAAGAACTTCGCAAACTTCGAAGAATTTTGAGTCGAGAAAGTGCACCTAATGTGACAACCATTCGAAGAGTGGTCAAACAAATTTGAAGAAACTGGGTCGGTTATGGCCAGTAAGACTCCTGTCCGTCAACGTAACGGTCGGTCTCTTGAAAACATTGCTGCTGTAAATGAGAGTGTCGACGAAAATCCGAAAACATCAATTCGGCATCATTCTCAACAACTTCAAATTTCCATTTAGTAGATACTTTATTCCATACTTAATCAGAACATGTCTTCTTTGCAATTCAATAAAAAAAATCACAACTATCTCAAAAAATACGTGTTTTTATTTTAAAATGAAAAAGTGCATTCTGACTGATCCACCCGTTATTAGATCCCTCAGTGTCAAAAGTATCAGTTACTCCCACTCCTCCCTACTAGAAATGATTATTCTTACTTTTAATTAGAAACGTCCATATGCTAGGTTAAATTTTTTAGGAGTCTGCACATTGATTTCATAAACTCGTCCTGTATATGAATATCCAGTGGTCGCACGTCTAACATAACACATCGGTTGACAATTCGGTATAATAACTAATAAAACAAAAACAATAAAACAAATTTTTTTTTTTCGTGACATTTAGCTTTATCTATCAAGAGCGATACAATCAATCCAACGCCTTTTTAACATTTCGATACATTTTCGATACATTCTTTCTAGTAAGCATTTTCAGAAAACAGCTAAAAATCACTAGGAGCCAAATCTGTTTTCATAAAAAAATGTATCAGTTCTGCGGAAAACATTGCTGTTGTCTGCGATAGTGTGGCCAAGTAGTTAAAGTGAATGGTGTTCGCTATCGCGAGATGATAACGGACTTTTTGTGGCCAGAAATTAAGGGTATGGAACTTGACGATATGTGGTTCCAACAAAATGGTGTCATCTGCCACACAGCCAACGAAACAATAGCTCTTTTGTGCGAGAAATTCAATCGCTGTGTTATCTCACGTCATGGCGATGTTAATTGGCCGCTACTATCATGTGACTTGACACCGTTGGACATCTTTCTTTGGAGAAGAACAATTCAAGAGTTAAAGCAAGAAATAATTCGGCACATTAACGATATTGACATAATTGCGGATGTCTCCGAGCCCTTGAAAATATGGACCATCGGAAAGAAGTATGTCACCGAAGCCGTGGCGAGCATTTGGCCGATATTTTGTTTCACACATAATAAAAAAATATTAAGATAATTCTCTGAAAATGCTTTTTTTATTTACAATTAATTTTGTGCATTATGTCCGCAGATTCTAACAATTTCTCTATTTGTCCTAAAAATGTGCTAAAAATTAAAAAATTTTTTTGAAGTAGTTTTCTTTAAAAAAGTCAATAGAATTAAATTAGTATTCTTGAAGAAGTCTTTAATATCAAATTTTTTGTTTAGGAAAAACATTTTTTAAAGAAATATTCTTAAAATTTAAGGAATTTCGAATCATAGTACAGGGTGTCCGCCGGGAAGGCATACTACTTTGTTTTGCCGCCATTTTGGTAAACATTAGTCTTGACATTTCATATTTGGCAGTCGTAAAGTAGACACGTAGCAAAAATATTCGATAAACCAACGTATTTTAAATGTTAAAACATTTTATTAAAATCAATAATCGATTACTGTGACGATGAGAAAGTTATGTGAAATTTTTGGGAGAAACAACGTGCCAACAAAATGCACAATTTATCGTGTAGTGAATGATTTCGAAGAAAGAGGGTCTGTAGTTGATAGGCCCAATTATGGACCACAACGTACTGCAAGATCGGCTGAAAACATTACTGCTGCTCAAGAAAGTGTTCAAAACAATCCATCAACCTCAATTCGACGCCGAGAGAACAACTTTGGCCACAATTTTGTACAAGGATTTGCATTTGTTTCCATTTAAGATTTAGTTGACACAAGAGCTTCTTCCACAAGACCATTTACGCCGCCGTACATATGCCAAAAAGATGTTACAGCTTGCCCATGACAACCCCGATTTTCATGAAAAAATCATAATGAATGACGAGGCACATTTGAATGAATATGTGAATAAACAGAATAGTCGGTTCTGGGCAATGGAAAACCCTCAAATTATTCATCAGTCACTTTTGCATCCACTAAAAGTGACAGTCTGGTGTGCAATTTCTTCAGGAGGAATCATTGGACCTTACTTCATTGAAAATGAAAACGGCGTAACGGTAACTGTGAATGGGGAGCGATATCGTGATATGATTGAAAACTTTTTGTCGCCACAACTGCATGCTTTGGGCTTAGTTAATATGTGGTATCAACAACATGGTGCCACATCGCAAACAGCCAGGATTGCAATGGAATTACTGCGAGACCTCTTTCCACAACATGTTATTTCAAGAAATGGTGATGTTGATTGGCCTCCACGGTCGCCTGATTTGACTGCTCCGGACTTCCTTTTGTGGGGATATCTGAAAAGCAAGGTTTATGTAAAGAAACCAGAAACACTTGAGCAATTCAAACAAAATATTCGTGATGAAATTAATAAAATTCCGCGTGAAAAGTGTCAGAATGTAATGAAAAATGTGCTCAAAAGGGCTCGCATTTGTATGGCTAACATTTATCTTATATTGTATTCCATACATAATTGCCGACATTAAATAAAACATTTGTCAATATAAGATCCATTCTCTTTCATTTAATCAAGAATTTTTAAACAAAAAAAGTAGTATACCTTCCCGGCGGACACCCTGTATAACTGCAAGGTGCATCATAACCAAAGTCATCCCAAAAGTTCTATGATACTGCCAAAAAATTCACGACCCCTGAGATAAGTTTAGTTCAGTAAAGATTTTAACTTAAGTCTTTTTTTAAACTATTTTGATCTTAAAATCCGAATATTTAATTAAAAAGTTCCATCCAATCCCCTTTTTGAGCTGCAGATGCACGAGTTGCGATACTTCTAATACCTTGATTTTAGCAAGGACTATGAAGCTTTCAGGATGAACAATCTGAAAGTTTCATTGTCCTGGCTAATATTAAGTTGGCTCGATGATTTTAACTCTGCACATCCTATTGCTTCAAAGTTCTTGGTTAAAGCATCTGCTACAAACATATTAAAACAATTTATTAAAAGAATTTTAAATAAAGTCAAATACCGACTTTTTGTCAAATTCTGTCCTGATCCATAGTGTTGCTACGATGTTGTCTGTTCTTGTGGAACTCAGCTGTTTATTCATTCATTTTAGCAGATTTCTGGGACTTAAACAATTGGGTAATGTTGGTGGAATAATGTTTTTGTTGTGTAGACTTGTCTTGTCTCATAATTTGTTAAATTACTTTTAAGTTTTCATTTTATATGAGTTTGTAGCAAATAGTTAAAACTATCTAGTCGGGGTATGTGTTGCAACTATTTCAATGTATTTCTAGTTTTTCTATGTTATTGTTATTGTTGTTATTATTATTATATTATACTCGTATTGTTAAGTATTTACAGATGTTATTCTCATGTTACTATAAAAAACTTTTCGACCCAGTTAGAAAGAAAGGGCAGAAAAAGTTCGCCTTTTTGTTATTTTGTTGTTGCATACTACATACATACATGCCACTTAATTGAATTGTATTAAATGTACACTTTGTAACACTTGTGGTCAAGTCTGGGTGGCCATTTTGTTGTGTCGTTTTTTCCTCATCTTCTACATATTCTTAATTTCTTATATGTTTGTAAAGTAATGTTTGGGTATACGAGGGCGGATCAATAAGTCCGTGACTTTTCGAACTTCCCACGTAGTTATATGAAATTTAAAACTGCTCTCATCAAGTACCATCTGTTAATATACTACTTTCAAATTTTGAGCAAGTTCCGTCATTTACTTTGCATTTAAAAGCTGTTCAAAACATTAAACCTCGTGGATTTTTTTAAAAATGGAAAAAGTGAATTTTGAGTGCTCATTAAACATTATTTTTTGCGAAAAAAAACCGCCAATCAAGGAAAAGCTTAAAATCTGATATGCGGACTCTACACTATCGATTTTAATGGTAAAAAATGGTTTACTGACTTTCGTTGTGGTCGCACAAGTACAAATGATGCTAAACTTTCTGGACTGCCAATTGAGGTCAATACATCCGAAAATGTCGAAAATGTTGGCCGATCGTAGAGTAACACTGCGTGTGATTGTTGATGCCATAGACATTTCAAATGGCAGTGTGGTTTCGATTTTAAATGATCAGCTGGATTCAAAAAAGCTGTCGGCAAGATGGGTGCCGCATTTGCTCTCAATTGACCACAAACACAATCGTGTGACAATTTCATTTCCATTGAAATAATCGATGAATTGGGCTACGAATTGGTACCTCATCCGCCATATTCTCCGGATTTCGCCCCCAGTGGCTATTTCCTATTTCCAAACCTTAAAAAATTGCTCGGTGGAAAGAGATTTAGCTGCAACGATGAAATTATTGATCAAACAAATGCCTATTTGATGGACCTCGAAAAATACTATTTTTTGGAAGGGATACAAACACTGGAGAAACGTTGAAATAAGTGTATTGAGCTAAAAAGAGATTATGTTGAAAAATATTTTTTTTTTTTTGCAAAAAAACTGTTTCATTCAAAAAGTGAAGGACTTAATGATCCGCCCTAGTATGTACATATATTTGAAAGTATTTGTATTTAAACTTTACTTTTGCCATTTTGTAAAACCACTCATATTCATTTAGAAATCATGTCTAAAATTTTAAAACTTTTATTGTTGTTTTGCCAGTAAATGTATTCTTAACAATATTGAAAGCTTTTTACATTTTGTTCAATTTGTTTAAATTGATGTAAATGTCTGACAATATGTAATCAAAATAAATTGTTTTTAATTTGTATTAAAAAGATTTTAATATATAAAGGGTGTCCCAAGAAGAACGCAATTTTTAAATCTGGCAACATTCGAAGTGTCATTGTTTGACATTTGAACAATTGTTATTGTTTGCTAGTAGAAGGTACGAGGTTAGTAAAAATGGAGCGCTACACGAATGAACAACGCATTCTCATTGTGAAATTGTTTTACCAAAATGGTGAAAGTTTTGCGGCTACAATTCGCAAATTGCGATCAATTTGGGGTCACAATAATGCTCCAAAAGAGTCAACTGTAAAGAGATTAATGGATAAATTTGCCGAAACTGGGTCTGTTAGTGATGTAAAGACAACAACGCCCCATCGACCAGGTCGATCGACACACAAAACGTTTGTTGACGTTTTGTTAGTGTCTTACTTTTGGAAGGTGTAACTTACAAGAAAGGTCTGGCATTAGCTGTCAAATATCGACACCCTTTTAAGAGATCACTATGTGAATTACAGCCAACCCTAGATATTGAGATAACGGATAAGATCACCCAATCTTATATCCGATATCGCCGATAACTCGTCCAATATATGATCGCCTAAAGTTCTCAGTAGGATGATCTGCAGTGACGGCTATTCACCCCTCTCAGTCTGTTTGCATGTCTGATTATTTGCCAGTGACCAGCCAGCATGACCGTCAGTAGCATTTGAGCCACGAATACTCAGTCCACGCCACCTTATTCTCTTCTTCCGGAGGTAATGCTAGAAGACCCCACCCTTAACAGTTCTCAGAGGTGTAGCGACTGACATCACTGTGGCAACATTTAAGGCTTTCCTAATTCGCCTGTGATGTTATATACGAGTTCAGGGACTAAAGCGTTGCCTGGGTATCGACGAAAATACCAATGGTTCCCAGAGCTTCAACCGCACACAAGAGTCTGGAAGCGTTCCTAGCTATAATCTCCGCCTGAAAAATGCTATCACGATAAGGTAACCTAAAGGAGCCTTGTCCAATTCCTCCTTAGAAGTAAAGCTGTCATGGTCAACTGAAGTCAATCCTAGGAGTACGGTAGTTAGATTGCAGTCTAGCATGGCCGAAGGTTCTGACCTTCCAATAACCCGTAGTAGAAAATCGTACCAGAAGCTAGCAGAAGCTGCCATTACATATAATTCAATGGCAAGCATAAGGCATATTATTGAGAACATTGGAAGGCCAAGTCCTTATCGTACTAGTAACTCCAATACAAGAATTCTATGTTTGGCATATTCAGAGATAGTGACTTTGCTGCTCTTAAGTAGCAGTAGTCTGAAGCTCCGCGTTACCAGTTACTGCAAGTTTCACTTTTTACAGCCGGAAACATCCCTTATACTAGTATCACCACATCGTTCGTATAAGAAACGACTTTAACACGCTGATTTTCCAGCTTTACGATAACTAAATTAATATCCAGAAGTCACAATAGCCATGAGATTTTGGTGTGTTCATCTTCTAACTTTTTTTTAAGAGAAGCAACACTTAGGAAATTCTTCCCACCAATTAATGTGCTGCTTTCATTGAAAAGGGGATAGAGGTGGTGAAAGATGAAGGGCGTCAAATATGGAAACACTGTAATTGCGCGATATTATAAATCTTAGAACAGTTGGTGGCCGTCATCTCATGGGGAGTTTGCGAAATTGTTGAAGCTTTTTGGTGCATAGCCCTGTTATGTTATTTTTACTTCGGTGGGGTTAAGTGATATGGAAAATGCTAACAATTACACCACAACACCCTCAAAGTCAAGCATGGTCACTTACCCCTCGCTGACAAAGTCTCGAAACTCAAATACAAAGGGGAATTCTAAATTGGATGTGTTCTGATATTATATAAAAGCTTTTTCTATATCTAAGAACCCAGCCAGGGAATATTTAAGAACTTAATTGATACCCGAAGCCACATTATTCATAAGATCTCCGAACCTTGGGGTGTTCTTCTCCTAACTCCATTGATATTTTGAGGAGTCCAGAAAGGCCACTAACTCATCGCTAAAAAAGTATCAAAACACATATCCAAAAAAGCGTTCTTTGTTAGATCAGTTCTGACATTATTTAAAAGTATCTTCTATATCTAAGAAACCAGCCAAGGTATATTGTCCGAATTTCAATGATCTCTACACTGCCCTCACAACCTCCTAAAGTGCAGTTTCTGTTGAGCGGCTCTTGAGAAATGCATGATGACTGCTAGAAGTATCAAGTTGTAGTCTTAAGGTGCATGTGTGCATCGATGAGTCTTTCTAGTGTCTTAAGCAGAAAAGACGAGTGACAGATTGGCCTGAAGTCGTTTGCACTTCATATCCGCTTTTACCAATCCTAGTAATAAATGCCACCTTAATCTTTCTCCAGCTAACAGGCACATATTTGAGAAGGAGAGACAAAGTTTATATATCACGATCATCCTAGGAGTGATTAGGTTCTGAGTAGACTGAAACATAATAGGAAGAAATTTATCCAACTCTGGCGATTTTTATGGAAAGAAACTTCCAACTGCCAAGGTTATCCTTTCATGGGTATTTATATCATTTTCAATCCCTTTGCAAATCCCCTCGTACGAAATGGCGTCGTACATTTCACCAACAAGTACAAATATTTTTTTTTTGTGTATAAACATAAACATAAAAATAAAATAAATATCTTTTACATTGAAATATTAAAAATTCGGTATAAATTTATTAATACGAGTAATTAATTAATAATTTTCTGGCAAAATTATTAAATTTTATTTTAATAAAATGTATATTTAATGAATGAAGTTTTAATTAAATTCATTAAATAATATAATGAAAACAATATGAAAACATCATCAATTAAATTGCATCAAAGTAAAATATTTTTTCAAAACCTATGGAAACCAACAGGTAATCAATCAATCATTCGTTTTAATAATCGTATCGTTGGTTATTTAATTTTTGTTTGTCAGAGTGAGTTTAAGTTTCTATTTGTGTGTGTGTGGGTGATGATAATCCACAATTTTATGGAAAACTATCTGCAATAATTAAACACGATAACATTGACAACAAAATGGTTTATTACCAATGGAACAACAACAAATTGTTTATTATTTATTGTTAAATTTAATAGCAATGAATTTCATTAAATCAATTCACTGTCATGTTTTCCATGCTGCCTACAAAACAGCTGTTATTCATTCATCCACTCTATTGCATACACGTAACGGGAATACTACAATGTTTACCGAGATAAAAACTTATTTAATTTGAAGTCTTTAAACAGTAATTGATATATTTTCAGATTCAGGTTTCAGCCTCAATGGTTTAGCGCAAAATAAAAGTATAGTATAAGCTAAACAAAACACCCTAGGTGGAATTTTAATTTTGGTGAAAAAGAAAATTTTTAGATTTTTTATAATTGGAGCGAGCATTGTTTCCTCCCTCAAAGGAGGAGGGTTGTTAAAAATATTTTAAACTCCGTCTCCACAAACAACCGGTTCAAAACATGTTTGCGTGTCTTCATAGCACGCGGTAGAACTAATCATTTCACGGAATCCGCGGCATGACATATGTCATCACTGACCAGGAATTGGCTACACTCACCAAAAAAAGTCTGTAATGACAACTGAAAATTTTACTGTTATTACGGGAAATTCTGCTAATTTGAGCCCAGCGGTATTTTTTGCTAATCTTAGCAACATATGTCTGCTGACGTGTAGTACAATGAAATTAGTAGTAAAATTAGTAGCCGCCACTAAATTTTAGTCGACTTTTTGTGAAGTGTAATTTAAAATCTTTTTGCTAAAATCAGCAAAAAAATTACTAAATATTATCAATATTAGTAAAAAGCTTTGAATTTATTTTTCTTATCGAGCATCAAAAATTTTGATCATATTTTTTAAAAAACGAATTAATCATTTTGTTTTAATTTGGTAATTTCTGTTTTAAAAAATATTTTGGTCAATTTTTTTTTTTACTTTTAAGGTTAAATTTTAATTGTTTAAAGGGCGGATTTTTAGAACTAAAAAACCTTTTTAGTGCTATTTTAAGTGGATGTCCTCTTTTTAGATATGAGTCGGTATCTTCACTTCCGATCCCTTTTTTAATATATGTAACATTTTAAGGAAATTTAAGTTTGTAGGTGTAAGTTTTAATTATAAATAACATTTCCTTCAATATCCACTTTTTTAAAATTAGTAATATTTTTTGCTAATTTTAGCAAATCGGTTTTCAAAAATTTGTAAAATGATTTCTGAAATTAGCAACAAAAATTTGTAAATATTCTGTAAAAATTCTGTAATTTGTAAAATATAAATAGCAAAAAGATTTGCTAAATAATAATTTTTTACTAAAAATCAGTACAAAAATAGTAGAGTGCGATTGAAAACCGTTTACAAATTTTTCTCCTAACTTTTTTTTCTGAGTGTAGTTAGATAGTTTAAAAGGCCACAACATAAAAATCTGAGGCAAATTTGCAAAACCCTTAAGGTATTTCGTTTGAGTCATTTCTCTTTGGAACAGTTAAGACCCTTAAGGTATTTCGTTTGAGTAATTTCTCTTTGGAACAGTTGAGACTGACAGTGATGGCCGAAAAATTTGTTATGAACAAAAATGTAATGACACCTCCAAATTTACGACGAATTTGTTGGTTTGCTGTGGATGTTCCCTGAGCATAATATTACTATTCGACAGTTTCCGCTCAAATTTGCTAAACTTGATCCTAATAAATCAGGCGAGGTCAAAGTTTATGCTCATTGCTTTCATCATTTAATTTTCGCTAGATTTTTAGTTAAAATTGGAACTCCTGATCCTTTTATTATTGGTGAGTTTACCATCTATATGAATTTTACTTTCAATCCAAAATTTTTTATTTTAATTTGTAATATGTAATCCACTCCCGATACGTAAAAAAATGTTGTATATTTTTGGATCTGATATATGATGTCATGATTAGTGCTCTAGATACTCTCAGTAACTTGGCCATAAGACCACAGTCCGAACAAGCCACATACTTTGGTATCATTCTGGACTCTAAACGAGCATCCCAGCAAAACCATGGTATCAACAACTTGCCAGCATATTTAATCGATTAATTACTTTTGTTCGCGATGACCCCAAAAAACACAAAATAATGCGTAGTCATTACCCACTCGCTTACGAACAGCCAAAAAATAATGAATACCCATTACTTTTTGGGCATCGCGAACAAAAGTAATTAAGCGCGTAAATAGGCTGGTAAGTAGTTAATACTATGGTTTTGCTGGGATGGAAATTCAACACGAGGAGGAGGAAGACAATTAGGTTGGAAGATATTAGGTTGGTTCCGAAAATTATCTAATTGGTGTACACAGATATCGTGAGTTATATATAACAAAATTTCTAAAAAATGAACACTACCAATAGCCCTCGGACATCTGAATTTAACGGACAAGTTTTTCTCCGATGGCCGCCTTCTTATAAATGTACAAAAAATCTAAGACGGCCACTGTCCATTATTGGGAGTTTTGCTGTATACCACTTATGGCTCTATTGTATGGTGGACGATAACAGCATACTAGGTAGTTACTAGCTAGTGTACTATGCTCGGCTTGTATGGAGTTACTAGAGCAAAATTATTTAGATTGAGTAACACGTAATGGTTGATTTAGCTAGTAGTGCGGCACGACTTGTTACTACGGGCTCTTTGATGGTCAAAACCTCTGGACATGAGACACTCATATAAAATCCTTTGTTACCCGGACATTGTTTAAATGAGGCTAAGGGCTGATTACTAATCTTCTGTTAAAATTTTGAATTCAAAATTAAAAATTTTTTTGTGAACATCAAAAGATGTAAACCTAAAGACTTACTTTAGATGCAATGAAAAGAAAAGGAAAACTTCCTCCCAATGGCACTCCTTTCTGCCTGCTTTCGATACAAATTTTCACAACACTGAAATCAAAATCACTGCTTCTTTTTCTCTTATTTTGCTACTTCTTTTTTTGCTGGGATAATCATACTCAGAGAAAACAGATTCATTGTGACAACCGATTTTCTTTCCAACTAAATAGTTTGGTTGCAGCAACCGAATTATTCGGTTGTCGCAACCAAATATATTCCTTATTCGATTGAAATATGGATTAACCGAAATTCTGTTGTATTGACCGAATTTTGGTCGCCACAAACAATTATGTCGGTGGCTCCAATTAAAATATTCGAAACCAAGGAATTCGTTTTTCACAATGAATTTGGGTTCAGTACACAGAGAAACTGTTTAACTGTAATAAATACATATTTTAGTTTTTTAAAGATTTCGATTTAAAATTTTGCATGGATGAAATTATGTCGTCCATTTAAATTTTTATAGCGAAACGTTTTTCTCATTCGGCGAAAGAGAAGACAAAATTAGCAAACATGTAGCTTATGTAGCCAATTTAAGAGGTATAAACAAATATTTTTGGTATCATGCATAATTTTATAAACTTTCCAGCAAAAACTTGGTATCAACTACTTACCAGCCTATTTACTCGCTTAATTACTTTTGTTGGCGATGTCCAAAAGGTAATGGGTACTCATTATTTTTTGGTTGTTTGAAAGCGACATTGTGTTTTTTGTAAGTGAGAAGGTAATGACCACTCATTACTTTTGGGACATCGCGAACAAAAGTAATTAAGCGAGTAAATAGCCTGGAAAGTGTTTGATGCCATGTTTTTGCTGGGTTACTATGGTTGCACCGCAAATCTGCAGAGTGGATTTTACTAAAATAGAGATGACGTGATACAAAAATGTTTATGTGCAGAGGAGAAGGGGAAAAAATTCACTCTGCTAAGTGGAGAACTCCATAATTGTTAATGAGCCTGAATGTTTGACAGGCAAATAAAATGCTACATAAAAATCTTAAAAAAGAAATAAAGCAAAAATCGGGAATGTTTTTAAAATCCTATTTTTAACCCCTTGTTTGGTGGGTTCCCTTAAGTATTATCCTTGTGAGCTATTTTTAGATTTAAACTTATATCTAATCATTTTAATTTGGGCTTGTTTTAATGAGTTTAATTTGGTAACACAATTATATATTGGATGCATATTAGGATGGATTGGGAACTGCAAATTATTTTAAGGCTGTAATTATTAACTTCCATATTTCTTAAACTACACTCCAAAAAGTTAGAAAAGTCAACAAAATTTTAGTCAGGTGAAAATCAGCGAGCTGATTTATAGCGTTCGTTTTGTTTTTTGTGTGCATGTAATATAGATAGAAAAATCTTTTACGGTTACATTTTTATGTCTTGGAAGAGGTTGGTTTTAATTTCACAGTCTTTGCGGTTTGTTCTAAAATCATAGACTTCGCGGCCTGATCTATTGATTAAAGGCACTTAGTTGATAGTGTATATAACTCTAGTGATAAGTGCTTTGAGAGTAAACCTAAGTGGATAAAATGTTTGCTGTCATTTCTAAGATAATTTAAATTTATAACACAGTGCAACAAGAAATTTTAGCCTCAATGGTTGTTACGCGAAATGAAAGTATACCATGAGATACACAAATTTTATCTTTGGCTTTAGGAAAAACTAATTTTAACTAATTGGGTCCATGGCACGAAATCACAAGAAAGATTTTTTTTTGATATTTTCTTTAGCAGTTAGGTATTTATCTAATCTATCCAGCCGTTCAAAAGTTATGAATTAAAATGTAAGGAATCCTTCAACAATTTTCTTATAAAATGTTGAATTTCGACAATATCGACACACATTATTCACATTACCACAATCAGTGAATCAATTTCGGTAATTTTTTTTGGTAGGACTTGATTCAATGTTTACTTATTCTGCTCTAGCATGGTGGCGCAAGGTGGAGCAGTCACAGGCGAAGGAAGAGCTTAAGAGGATCTATCGCTTAGCCTGTGTGGGCATAACTGGTGCGGGAAGGACGTGTCCAACTAGCGCCATTGGTGCCATGCTTAATATACCTCCACTACATATCTCGGTAAAGGAGGACACCTGTAGGTGTGTTTTGAGTCTCCGGGAGTTTGGCAATAACAAGGGGGGGGGGAGGGGGTGACCTGCAGGGCCACATGGGAATAGCGGGATTGTTCCTTGAAGATCCACTGGCCAAGATCACGGATAAGATGTTACCAAGGCAGATTTTTACAAGGAATTATGATGTGATCATCTTAGTTTGGTTCACTGACGGCTCGAAACAGATCAATGGAGATACGGTTGCAGGCGTCCATGGAACCAATTTTCGACGTGCCCTTCCTATGGGCAAGTATCCGTCCATATTCCAGGTGGAAATCTTTGCCATCTTTGTATGCACATCAGAGTGTCTTAGAAGGGCTACAAGGGGGGCTTTTATTTATATTCTTTTAAACAGTCAAGCGGAACTCTTATGACGGAACTCTTATGACGTGTCGTCTAAGCATGCCTTGGACTGCACTGAGTATCTCAATATACTGGTGGATCCAACAAATTGATTCTTACCTGGGTTCCTAAGTACGAGGGGCATGCGTTCAACGAACGAGTCCACAGGTTGGCCAACTGCGGGGCCCGTCGTCACTTCTTTGGCCCTGAAACTTTCTGTGCTGTACCAATGGGTTATATCAGAGAAAAACTTAAGATTCGGAGGGAATCCAAGGCCATTGAGTGCTGGAAAGCTACCATTGGCCAGCGCTAGGCTAAGAAATTCATCCACAGGTCCACAGGTTGGCCAACTGCGGGGCCCGTCGTCACTTCTTTGGCCCTGAAACTTTCTGTGCTGTACCAATGGGTTATATCAGAGAAAAACTTAAGATTCGGAGGGAATCCAAGGCCATTGAGTGCTGGAAAGCTACCATTGGCCAGCGCTAGGCTAAGAAATTCATAGTCTTTCTCTGAACAGGAAGGACTTAAGGGCCTTAACAGGATTTTTCACTGGACACTGTAAGCTCAGATACTATTTGAGGATCAAAGGTCTGTCTGACTCAAATACTTGTAGATTCTGTGAATTGGACGCTGAAACAGTGGAGCATATACTCTGCATGTGTCCTGGACTTCGTGGCAGGAGAAAACGATTCCTTGGTGGTTATAAATTATCCCCCCTGGAAATTTGGAAATCTGTGCCTAGTAAGGTGACTGCCTTCTGGGCTTATATAATATTTTTTAAAAAATAAATAAACTTAAGCTATTGCAATTTTACCACTGACGTCTAATATTAGACGTGGATACTTTCCCTTTTGCACTGCAAGAATTACCAAAAAATCTCATCTGAGCAGATGTCAACGCACGTAAAGGAACTTACAAGCAAAATTTGAAGCGGTTTTGGCAGGCTGTCAAGGGGGGACATTTTTCCATTTATTTTTAAAAAACTTTATCGTATCTGATGTCTGTAACGGGGAGCGAATCTTTAAATAAAATTTCAAATTCCTTGTTTTAAGGGTTTGGGCTTAAGTTAAAAGAGAAACTTTTCGACTCAACTTCCTTGCTCCAGGTGTTTAGGCAGGCCATCCAGGGGGAGAAATTCCATCTAAGGTGATGGAGCGTTGGAGTCGTACCTTTCATCAGTTTGGCTTTTGACCGTGTTTGGCACAGAGCATCAAGCCTTATTGCTTTTGGTAATTCAAGGTTCGGTTCTTTCTCCATTTATTTGCCTCATCTTTACTAAATATCTGCTTGATCAAAATTTCAACCCTATCTACTCTTTTGCTGATGACAGCAACATTTATAACTCATTTTCCTTTGGTTGTAGGCTAAGACTCTTAGAGATTGGGGCAAAAGGCAGATAATGGCTGACATACTGAATCGAACAATGCTAATAAGACTCAATATTGTGTGTTAAAGGGTCGCCAATGTCGTCAGTAAATTTAGGTGGGGACAGTTCGACCAATCGGATACTCTTGATGTTCGGCGTGAAAATTCAGAGTTATATCCGTTGAAATAAGCACGTATTTAAAACGTCGAAAGAAGCATTCAAATGTCTTGGTTTTCTAAAACGGTGAAAGAAATATCCGATCTCTTTACCACTTATATCCGACCGCAGATGATATACAACTCCCATATATGGGCAGGTCTTTCAAAGTCAGTTTTGGAGCTTTTGGACCATGTATAAAGAGGGGCATCGGTACTGCAGCCCTATTGACTCATTGGAGCATCGACGGAATGTGGGTTGTGTATCATTGTTCCATTGATATTACTATGGGAATCATTCCGCCATGATAGAGTGAACTGATGCCTAGAGCCCGGGTTTATATTCGGAATATTCGATTGTCCAATGAATAGCACAAAGCATTATAGAGAAAATTAGTTTATTGGTCTTACAAGTCGTATTTGGAATAAGCTCCCCTGCCTTTTACCTAGAATATAGAAAAATTAAAGTCAATTGTTCACAAACACTACTCCCTCTTTCCTTCTTCCCATAAAATATATTCTTCTAATTGCAACACAATGCAATGCATTAGTAAAAACACCACCTGACTGTTGGTCTATCGTGAAAAAACTCAACTGCTTAGGACCAGGTGTTTGGAAAGGCCGTTAAATCTTTACCCTTTTTGCCCCTTTCCGAAGAATCTTTAAAAAAATTCATCTGGAAGAATTTCAACGCCGAAAGAGGAACCTTTATACCAAATTATGTACATATAGGGATAAATATGTTTACTAATTCTTAAATTGGCATTAGTTGAAGTAATGCCAATGCCAAATGTTCCATTAGCACTTGTTTCAATTTGGTTGGTGCATCCTTTAATTATCAATGCATGCCAAAAATTACCTCCAATGAAGATCATTGGCGAAATTTAACAATTTAAATTCTCCGTCCAACCTAAGGTATTTGTATAATATTTGGATGAATAGAATAATTAAAAATATGTATACTTACGTGTGCAAAATCGTGGTTCATCACTACCGTCACCACAGTCATTGATATTGTTACAAAATTTACTTAAAGGTACACAACGTCCATTTGTACAACTGTATTCGGAGAGGGAACATTGTGGAATGGTTGACGCCAACATGGGTAGAGACTTGGCAGTGATGTTATGCGTTGATGATGATGATGGCAGTGATGACGAAGATGGCGATGATGATGATGATGACGATACCGCGGCTACTAAAGGTGATTCTTGTGTTAATGTTGAGGAATTATTAGAGTTAAATGTTGATGCTAACAATGATGACGATGATGTTAAGGTTGTTGCTGCTGATGCTGCTGCTGATGCAAATAAACAAATGAATAATATAAAAAATGTTGGCAGTTTGTGGTATGTCATCATTGTTGTGGCAATGTTTGTGGCAAGTGTTGATTTTATATGCAAAGTAGTATCAGTGACAACAATTCTTGATTTTTGTGGAATTTCACAATTCATTATAGTTGCTGCTGTTGTTGCTGCTTTTGATGTTGTTGATGCTTTTGTTGGTTTGGTTAGTGCATTTGTGGCAGTATACAAGGGATTTAATAAAGTGTCAATGGTTGTTGTTTGTGTTGCAGCTGTTGATGTAGTTGTTGTTGCTGTTGTTGTTATTGCTGCCGTTGGACTATTGGTATACCAACAACTATAATAACACCATCGTAGATATTTTCGCATACAATTATTGTTGCTGCTACAGATATTGTTGTGGCTGCAAGTTTGTTTGTTGTGCGGCTGCTGTGAGTGGCGCCATTTTATCGTTATTGCTTTTTTTCTTACATCTGCTGTTGTACATTGTTGTTGTTGTTGTTGTTGCTGCCGTATTGTTAAATCTTGATGTAATTTATATGGTAGTTGTTGTTGCCGTTGGTACTCTGCAGTTTTCTTTTCACAATTTTTAGAACCATATGTGTTAGTATGTTGTCTTGTTTGTGAGCAGTAGTTGTTAAAGTTTTGTCGTTGCCGTTGTTGTTGTTCTTGTTGTTGTTGCCGACTAGCATTAGTAGAATTGTATTTATTCATTTGTGGCACATCTTCTTCGTATTTTATATCTACAATATTGTTTGCAGTGATGTTGTTTCTGCTCTTCCTTCTCTGGTTCATGATAATGTTGTTTTGATAGAAATCTTGGCTTATTGCTTTCGTTAATGCCGTAGTGATGGTAGCTGCTCCTGTTATTTTTGTTGCAACTTTTGGTTGTATTTGAAATTGCTGTTGTTGTGATGGTTGAATATCTTTTCTGTTTTTGTATTTCTGTCGCCATTTTATCGTCATTTTTACTAACGAAAAATCTACAAAAAAAAAAAAGTTACAAAAGAAACTATTTGTTATTTTGTATTAATAGCAGAGTTGTTGTTGTTGGTTGCATTTTTGTTTACTTGTTCATATGAGTACATATAGAACTTTTATTAAATATTTTTGTTAGAACAAGCAACTAAAACTTTTTTTTTTGTTTGTTATTTATATAAATGAACATTTTGCAATTTTCCACAAAATTTTAAAAGTTATTCTTTAGTTTACAGGGAGATTGTTAAAAAACAAATTACACAAATATGTGTTTGTATATAATTTCTATATTTTTCCTATTTCAATTTCTCAATTTATCGAACTAATGAGCTGAAACTGTGTTTACTTACACATTATTTGAGATCATGAGATTTATACGAATTACTTTTTTCTTTTTATCGAACATATCATTTTATTCTTTTCTTCTTTCTAACTTTTTCTATGGCATTTTAGTATTAATTTGTTGTTGCTAATCAGTTTGACTGACAGTCGTATAAGTAATATTAATTAAATATTAAACTTATCAATCATATGTACTTTGAGCAATGTTAACGCATACAAAAGGTTTATTTTAATTAAAAAAAATGTTTATGCTATGATTTTTCTCTTTGCGTTTTGTTTGAAATTGTTCCAAATTTGCTTGAAAAATAATTTAAAATATTGAAAATTTTTCATATAAACTTCAAACGGAAATTTGTAGAACAAGGTTAAGTATATATTAAAATTTCTTTTTAATAATAAAATAATAATATGTATATTTTTTTGTGTATTAATATAAATATGCTTGTGAGTAATTTTTAGATTTTTTTTAATAAATTTACCTTCAATGAACTTTTTGTTATATGGAATTTTAACCATTTAATATATGAGGAGACTTTTGAACTTGTATTCTTAAAAGTAATAAATTTAAAGGAGAAAATTTAATTTATTTCGCTAGAAAACACTGAATGGTAAATTACTATCGTGTGCGGTTTAGAAGCAAAAACAAAATTTTGGAAGTTTCTTAGAAGAAAAAAAAAAAAGATATTAAAAAATTTCGGAAAATTTAAAAAATTTCGGAAAATTTAAAAAATTCATAGTGACAACTGAAGTTCTAACCAATCAAATAGTTTTCTGTAAGCTTGTGGCAACCGAAATAAGTTAAGATTTATTATCCTAGCATTGTCATATAACGACACAGATTTAAGAACCAATATATTCAGGTCGGTAATCCATATAATAGTGCAACAAAAAGTATAAGATACGAGGGCGGATCAATAATTCCATGACTTTTCTAACTTCCCTCGTAGTTATATGAAATGCAACACTGCTCCCATCAAGTACCACCTGTTAATAGACTACTGTCAAATTTTGAGCAAGTTCCGTCATTTACTTTGCGTTTAACATTTTTAAAAATGGAAAAAAGTGAATTTCGAGTTCTCATTAAACATTATTTTTTGCGAAAAAAAGCAGTCAATTCACCGAGATCAGAATTTAAAAAGACAAATAATAAAACGGATTTAGTAAAAATCTTGATTTATTAACGAATTGCAGGCAGTCAAAGGTTCGACTTTAGTTACAACTATACTCACCAGAGGGAATGGTAGTATAATAAAAAAAACATCAAAAAATTTTTATGTGCACAATTCTTTGATGATACCAATTTTCGTTACAATATTGGCATGTTATCTTAATTCAGAAGAATATAGGTCAAAAGGGTATAGGTATTCTCATAAACGGCTCGCTTGTTCAGTGATGAGGCCCTGACCTGGGCGATGTCAATTATATTTTGCAATATTTTGCACTTGTGTAATTTGTTTATATAATAGAAATCCTATCAGACCTATGATCACATTTGCTGGATTTAATGTTTCCTTGGAAAATTAGGTAGTTTTTGTATACCTTTAATTCGCTACCAAATTTGTCCACTTTTACCTTTTATTACTATGCACAAAAAGACATTTTGTAGAAAAGGGCAAAAAAGGGAACACTTTTTGCCAGAAAAGAAAACGGCATAAGTTTGTGAACATATCAATTTTTATCTAAACAGTTTGCAGAATCTGAATTTTTTTTTAGGAAATTGTGACTATTTCTATTTTGGGTTCTACTCAAGTTTTTCTAATCTTTAAAATTTTTTTTTGACAAATTAACTTTTTTTAAATTCTTAAAAATTTTTATATATTCCTATTAAAAACAATTTTTATATGTTGTTTTTGCCGCTGAGACCAAAAAAATGCTGTATAATAACTGTATATGCAATGTGAATATAAATAAAAAAAAAAAACAGTTACGTCAAAGAGCTTCATAAAAAAATACTTTGCCACGTTTATGGGAACATAATATGAATTTTAAAAGGTTTTGTTTAATATCTGCCTATTCTGGAGGCTTAAGCTTTTAAGAAATTTTGAGAGTGAATTATTATTCTTCAGAATCTGTGCCCCGATTTTATAAGACTTATCGTTTATCGTTCACTTTCGAAATAAAATATTTACCATATTACATGAAAATTGTAAACTGTTGTTACAAATTTGGTAAACCAAAATAATTTTTTTTAACGTCGATAATTTTTGTTTGAAATTATTCCAAAAGTTACAAGATATTCTTAGAACCACTTCCTAAAGACTTCACAGCACTTGCTTTGAGTTGGTTGATTAAAAATGGTAAAAATTTGTATTAAGAAATTTTATTCTCCAAAAAAATTAAATAATTTTTTTTTTTTTTAAATAAATTGAATTGTGCCACGTGGCGTGCATCGCAAAGGGTTCACGGCTTTTGATTGAAAACGTTAACATTTTTTGTTTTAGAATTCTCTTATATTCATCTTTCTTTTAGGTATTAGATTTAGTGTGCTCTGTTATGCAAAATTCGCTAAAAATTACTAAAAAGTACTTCAACTTTCAAAGTTACTTCCATTTTTTATGGCGTGCGTCACAAAACTTTGTGATTATTTATTTCGCAACAAATTTCTGTTAAAAAAATCTTGTTTTTAACCATTCGAAAGTACACTAACATCGCACTAAACACTATTTTAAAGTTAAAGATATCTCATTTGAAAGGCCAAGGAATTTCTATATTTTTATGCAAAAACGCGTACGAATGTAGCGTTCGTCGCGCTGGATTTGCTTATATGGTAAATTGTTTGAATAAAATATTTTATTAAATTAAAAAAAAAATAATAATGAAAATACCATTTTTGACGGATTTTGTAGTTAATTTTTTGCAGTTAAAAAAAACGATATAAAGGAAAAATCATTACTTTTTACGGATTTTGTAGGTAAAAAGTATAAAAAATAAATGAAATATCATTTGTTGTTACGTTATTGTGGTTAGATTGTTAACATAAATAAAGAACTTTTTATTATTTAGCGGACATTATAAGTTAATTTATTAACATTTAAAAAAATATAAAAAATTCTTTGGATTTAAATGTAAAGTTAGTAGACCGGATTTTATGTGATTAAGTCATTTATTTATTTACTTACCCATGTAAAAATCGAAATATATATGAACATACATGATCATACATGGGCTTGTATATGATCATACATGGGCATACATGGTCATATACGTCCATACATGATCTCATACATGATCATATATCTTCGGATCCGAAATTTAAGTGTATATGGTGATATATGTGAATATAATATCATACATGCTCATGTATTATTCATGTATGCTCGTATATGATCATATACGTCCATATACCCTCAAATTTCAGATCCGAAGATATATGATCATATATGAGATCATGTATGGTCATATATTGAACAATGTATGGACGTATATGACCATGTATGCCCATGTATATTTCGCTCATATATATTTCGATTTTAACATGGGTATTTATTAATTTTAAATTAAATTTTTAATTAATTTAAACTAGGAACTATTTTGAGTGTATATTTAAGTTGTTTTTGTTACCTGTTGTTCCCATAAAAGTCGCTGCTGACATTGACTTCAAGCTGAGTAATGGTAATGAAATTTCAATGTCAATGAATAGTTTCCAAGTTTGGTTTTAGTAAACTTAACCACAATATTTATTTTCAATTTATTATTTATATGCACAATTTATTCAAGTGAGAAATTAATTAATTTTGTTTGGTCATATTCCATCAATACATTAAAGCCATTTTAAGTTTTTTTGTTTGCTAACAGTTATATTTTAAGCCTGTGGTACACGTAAACAAGTGATGCACACAAAGTTTTTAAAAGGTTTGAAACGAAATTGAAAAAAATAAAAATAGTTGCTGTTGTAATACAGACTAACTACGAATTGCAACTTACTGAAAGAAGAAGTCAGGCTTCGGCTTCGTAAATCATTGTTCAACAATATTTCTATGTTTGAAAGTTATAAAAGGTAAAAGGAATGACTTTTTGATAAATTTGTATACATTTCTTATCAAATATGAATCATTTCATGTTTGTATATTTGGATAATTTAAAATCGAACAATATACTGTGGTGTTGTCATATATAAATTTATAGTTTGCCATATAGTCGCTGCAAATTGTTCAATACACTTTGCAATATGTATTCATGTGGAAAAAAATGAAAATATTCAACAGCACAACAATAACTAAAAGAGAACTAAAAAATTTCACATAACTCACACAATAATAAATGGTAACGCTCTATGGACTAAAAAAAAAAAGAATACCAACCCAATGATAAAAATTGCCTTAATAAAGCAACAAAAAAAAAAATTTTGTTTGTTTTACCATCATCATTTTCATTGGGAAATGCTGACGTTGTTATAGACTAGAAATTGATTAATATGTCTTTCGATGAATACCAGCAAAAACAACAACCGGAAGTAAAAAAATGCGATGTTAAAAATAAAAAAAAGCAAAAAAAAAAAAACAATATTCTTAAATTATATTGGCTTGAAGCTAACACAAAAAAATATTCACACAACTCACTAAATTGCAACATTGTTTTAGTTAAAGACCTGCATTTTTTTGTTGCTTCCTTAAAAGTTCTGTAGATGTTTTTATAGCTTTATATATATATTTTTTTTACACAAGATTACTTATTGTACACAAAAAAAAAAAAAAAGACAAAAAAAATATTTTTCTTTCATATAATATATTAAAGTGCACTATGGGTCAGATGTTAAATAAAAATAAAGTTTTCTATTTCTTAAAATAGCACTATTCTGAAAAAGTACATTTTGATAAAAGAAATAAAAAATACAGTATTTTTAAATTATGTTTATGCGGGTAAGAAAAATATTGACTCCGACTATGAATTAATATTCGCTTTCCAACACGAAAAAAAGAAATAGTTGCAAGATGATCACTGCTACTATATTATGCTTGCTGCATTCGGGTATGGTTGTCACAATTGCGTTATTGATTTATAAATAAGTTGTAACGATCAATATGATCGCTACCATCATTATTATTGTATTGTAAATATTTTATTATTTTAACCAATCATGATTTTGTAACATAATTGGTTGTAACTATACTGTGGTAAAACAAATTCTGACTATAAAAGAAATATGATAACTATGGAACTATAAAATACTGACAAGAATCAATGAATCATTATAAATCCAAAAAGCATGACTTTAACATTTACAGTAATAATACTGTCTTGTTTCCAAAAAAAAAATTGTATCTGTTCAGTCACCCATGTAGAAATATCATTTTCAACCGGGTGTTTTATATTCCAAAATGCCTTATGCTACATAAAACATTATAATTTACACTTATCAATTCATTATCATAAAGCTTCTATAGGGTTTTCCAATAAGGACTTAACAACTTATTTTTTAAATAAAATGCAAACCAAAACTTTATGATCGACTGAAATACAATCAAAACATTTATAAATGGAACTCCACTTCGTTCATATGGCCACCGTGGGCACGTCGGCAGCGGCCGCTATTTCGCGTTCAATATTAGCTCTGAGTTCTTCCAACGTCCTCGACTTGTTGGCATAGAAAGTCTAGAGGCGTTAAATCGTTAAATGGCTGGTCCATTTCTTGAGATAACACGCTCACCAAACTTACTCTTCAATAAATCAATTGTAACGTGTGCTGTATGGTTTGTGGCACCGTCCTGTTGAAACCACATGTCGTCCAAATCCATGTTTTCTAATTCGGGCCAAAAATAATCGGTAATCATGGCGCGATAAGAATCGTTATTGTTGACAAAAGAATATGACTCAATGACGCCGCCGGCATGCAAACATCTCCAAACAGTTATTTTTTGTGGATGAAGTGGTGATTCATGAAGCACATGTGGATTTTCACCAAACCAATAACGCATATTTATTTTGCTTATTGACGAACCCATTGAGCCAAGCCAAGCTTCGTCACTGAAGATGATTTTGCTCTTAAAATTGCGATTACCGACTCCGAATTTCGGTAGTACATTTTTATAATTTGCATACGTTGTTCGTTCGTGTACTTTACCATGATGAAAATGTTGAGTTTACTGAAAAAAGGAATGTAATAGTTAGATTTTTAGTAAAATAGTGCGTTCACAAATTACATTCAAAGTTGTCAAGTACCTATTGGAAAACCCTTTATATAAAGTGTTTATATTTTTTAATTCTTTTCAATAAAAACAATTACAATTTGTTTTCATAAAATATCTAGTAAAATAACTTGTGGAAAAAGTTTGTAGAAACTAAAAGCTATTTTTACGAAAAAGTTTCTTATTGAAAATACTAGATTTTTAAAAATTTTTGTGATAAAAACATTTTTTGTTCTCAGATTCTTCGTGCTAAGATTTCTTAGATAAAAATTCATGTATTCTTAAAAACAAATTTAGAAAGCATTTGAATAAAAATTTTATAGATTGTGAGGACTTTTTATTCTAAAAAGACATATATTCTAAGGACTTTTTCTAGTAGAAATATTTATAGATTCTAAGAATGTTTCTAATAGAAAAATTCTGAGACTGTAAGGACTATCTAAAGAAAGCTTCAAAATGTCCTTAGAATCTTTGAATTATTCTATTAGAAAAAGTCTATATAATCTATGTTTTTTAATTAAGAAACTCCTATTTTTTTAAGTATTTTTTTTTAAGTCCAAAAATGAAAGAAGTTTTCTTGAAAAAGTCCTTAATATCAAATTTTTTCTTTTGAAAAAACATTTTTTTTAATAAATATTCTTAAATTTAAAAAACTTTTGCATAGTTTCTAATCATAATATAACTATAGGGACCATATTATGGTAAAATTATGGTTATTCTATAATCATAATATCATAACTACATTAAAGTATAACTATAGTTGCCATAATTATAATCAAAAAAATATATATGATTCTCTACGGATATGATTGCCCCAACCATGTTATTTCTCTAATTTAAAGAAATTTGCTTTTTTATCTTTGCAAAAAAAAAAACCCTCAAAACAGTTTAATACAGCAGAGCTTAACTTCTTTCATTTCATGTGTGTTAAAAATCACATCAGATTTTTTTAAATTTATCTGTAGCAGAAACCTATGTATTGTTCAATAACAATTTTCATTTTTCTCTCCTGTGCCATTTTCAAACTGATGTTGACAACATCTGGTGTGTTTGTTATTGATGGAGTTGCTGTTGCAAGTAAACAACGGATTTATTTTATTACTCAGAATATGAAGTAAAAAAAAAAAGGAAATAACAATTTTATGTTACAATAGAAAAACGAATCATTAGAGTAAAAGTTATAAATATTGCAAAAGAAATTGTAATTTTTTCTCCCAAAGCTTCAATGATAACATCAAGTTTAATGATATCGGGCATTAATATTGGTGGTAGAATAAGATAAATTGGTATGAAATATAATAAAGAATATAAGAATATGTTGAAAAAAAACTTCAGTTCATTTTCTTTCCTTTTTTGCTTTAGGAATATTGGAAGATTATTACTATAAATAATGCAAAATAAGAAAGACGAATACAGTTTCTTTCTTAAGATATAATTGCAATATGCTTAATAACACTATGCTTGAATATATCGAATGAATTTGCTGCCAGTAGCATACTACAGAAACATACACTCACCAAAAAAGTCTGTAATGGCAACTGAAAATTTTGCTGTTATTACGGGAAATTCTGCTAATTTGAGCCCAGCGGTATTTTTTGCTAATCTTAGCAACACATGTCTGCTGACGTGTAGTACAATGAAATTAGTAGAAAAATTAGTAGCCGCTACTAAATTTTAGTAGACTTTTTGTAAAGTGGAATTTAAAATCCGTTTGCTAAAATCAGCAAAAAAAATTGCTAAATACTATTAATATTAGTACAAAGTTTTAGATTTATTTTTTTTTATCGAGCATCAAAAATTTCAATTATATTTTTTAAAAGATGTCTTAAAACACAAACGAATTTATCATTTTGTTTTAATTTGGAAATTTCTGTTTTGAAAAATATTTTAGTCAATTTTTTTTTTTACTTTTAAGGTGAAATTTAAATTGTTGTTAGGGCTGATTTTTAGAAATAAAAAAACTTTTTAGTGCTATTTAAGTGGATGTCCTATTTTTAGACATGAGTCGGTATCTTCACTTCCGATCCCTTTTTTAATCCTATGTAACATTTTAGGGTAATTTAAGTTTGTATGTATAAGTTTAAATTATTAGAAATAACATTTCCATCAATATCGACTTTTTTAAAATTAGTAATTTTTTTTGCTAATTTTTCCAAATCGGTTTTCAAAAATTTGTAAAATGATTTCTAAAATTAGCAACGAAAATTTGTAGATATTCTGTAAATACTCTGTAATTTGTAAAATGTAAATAGCAAAAAGATTTGCTATATAATAATTTTTTTACTAAAAATCAGTACAAAAATAGTAAATTGGGATTGAAAACCGTTTACAAATTTTTCTACTAACTTTTTTTTCTGAGTGTAGTAGGTTTTTGAAATATGTCAAGTTAGAAAAAATTACCGGGAAATTTTTTAAGAAAATACATCATTCTGGGTATTTTAATAATCGATTGTTTGACCCAATTTATGCTAAAAATAATAATTAATTTCCTGCTGTCATCAATTTCACTTGAAAGGCAAAACTTCTAGGCAAATCAAAGATCTGCACCAGTGTTTACGATTATCTACAATCAAATAAAAGAATTTAAATGTGGCCCTACAGTCGCAAATCAAGAACCTCCTTCAGGACGTCTACGTGAGGCAGTTACTTTTGTAATCATCGATAAAATCTTCGATATAGTTTCGAGTGACCGACGTGTTCAAGTGTGTAAATTATCTGCGGCTACAGGCATATCACATGGTTCAGCAAGTGAAAAAGCAATGAAAACAAAAAAAAAATTAAAAAAAACGAAACAATTGCAAATGAATGAATAATCAATTATTTTTGCGGAATAATCGATTATTTTCATTTTGACTATTTTTTATTTTGAAATTTTTTTAATTTTTTTAATTTTGTAAATTTTTGCATTAACTTTTTTTGTAAATTTTTGTGATTTTTTACACACGAAAAAAAAAAACATGGTTGATACAATCACAATCGCAAACTATCATTAATGTTTGTCGTTATGATTGTGTCAAACACGTCTTAAGTAACAATATATAATATAATAATATAATTATCTCAAACATACTATTATGTTTACAAGAAAAACGCAAACGATCTTTTAAATCATGTTACTATATTTTCCAATAGCATGCAAAATGTCTATGTCAACATGTTATATGGTTCTCACAATAAAACAAATAGAAAATGTAATTTCAAAGATTTATTTTTTATTAAAAAAGTATACATATATACATATTTTTTGCCCCGCACTTAAGACTTGTAACATAAAGTCAAAGACAAACGTACCTTTAATCTCTATGTATTATGAAATCGACTGTATCAGTATATTGTTGAACTGCTATTGAAAAAATTCGGGGCTTATCACAATTCTGCATCAAAATTTCAATGGCGTTTTTAATGTTGTATGTATTTTTGGCTGCAAGAAAGATAATGTAATTCATACGTATTTATACATGTAGGAATTTAGGTATGTATTTTTCTAATTATATGTATATAAATTACTTACCTGTTTCAATAAACGTATAATAATTTATATCATTAAATTGGCAAGGCAGCATGGCGGCCTTTTGCTCCCCGAAAAATGTTTTTATTATTTTATACTCACACATGTTATTAACTATCGCTGGCGAACGGAAAATGACGCGGGAGAAAATTTTATTTTTTTTATATACACACATTGTTTATTTTGACAATAAATGTTTGCTCATTAAGGGAATGTGTTTAAGGGCAAATAAAGGGTGTCCCAAGAAGAACGCAATTTTTAAATCTGGCAACATTCGAAGTGTCATTGTTTGACATTTGAACAATTGTTATTGTTTGCTAGTAGAAGGTACGAGGTTAGTAAAAATGGAGCGCTACACGAATGAACAACGCATTCTCATTGTGAAATTGTTTTACCAAAATGGTGAAAGTTTTGCGGCTACAGTTCGCAAATTGCGATCAATTTGGGGTCAAAATAATGCTCCAAAAGAGTCAACTGTAAAGAGATTAATGGATAAATTTGCCGAAACTGCGTCTGTTAGTGATGTAAAGACAACAACGCGCCATCGACCAGGTCGATCGACCGAAAATGTCGCAGCTGTACGTGATGATGTCGCTCAAACTCCATCCACCTCAATTCGACACCGAGCTCAGCAAATTGGTGTCTCCAAATCCACTTTGCAGCGAATTTTGACGAAAGATTTGCATCTTCATGCATACAAAGTTCAATTGACTCAGGAACTGAAGCCAGCTGACCATGGACAGCGAAGGGAGTTCGTTAATTGGGTATTGGAGAGACAACATGAAAATGCTGATTTTGCCGATAAAATCATCTTCAGTGACGAGGCCCATTTTCATCTTGATGGCTTTGATGGTGAGGAAAATCCTCGAGTGATTCACGAGAAGCAAATGCATCCTCAACGTGTCACTGTGTGGTGTGGTTTTTGGGCTGGAGGAATCATTGGACCTTTTTTTTATGAAAATGAGGCAGGTCAAGCGCAAACAGTCAATGGTGTTCGGTATCGTGAAATGATAACCAGTTTTTTCTTGCCTAAAATTGAAGAAATGAATGTGGAGGGCATGTGGTTCCAACAAGACGGCGCCACATGTCATACAGCCAGAGAAACAATTCAATTGCTGCATCAGTCATTTCCCGGTCGTGTTATTTCGCGTTTTGGAGATCAGAATTGGCCGCCTAGATCGTGCGATTTAACACCATTAGATTTTTTTCTTTGGGGTGTTTTGAAGTCGATGGTTTACGCGAATAAGCCGACGACGACTCAAGCTGCATTAATGAAATACCGCGACATTCATGCAAAACGGTCATTGAAAATTTCATTAAAAGATCGCGTGCATGCCAGCAAAGCCGCGGCGGCCATCTGCACGATATATTGTTCCATACATAACCTCATTCTGTCTACTTTACGATATAATAAAGTTTCACGATTTTTTTTTTAAATATCTGTGTTTTATTTAAAATTTAAAAATTGCGTTCTTCTTGGGACACCCTTTATAAGTTTTTGTAATAAACATACACTTTTGTGTGCAACTAATAATATGCTTAAGACAAAAAATTTTTGTTAAATTTATTCTAGGACTATAATAAATTTATTAGGGTAAACTGGCTAATATGAATAAATATGGTCGTAGTGACCATTCATTACTCATGTTTTTTCTCTGCGTGCACTTTTACTAAGTTTTTGCTTTTTAATTTTGGTGATTTGTTTTATATTTTAGTATTTTTTTTTATTTTATATTTTATGTTTTGGCGATTTTTTTACAATTTTGGCGAATTTTTAATCGAAAAAAATTCATTAACATTAAATGGTAATTAAATTTTTTTATTTGCATTAGTGTCAACTAATGGTAATAAAATTTCAATGGTAATGAAAAATTCCCAATTATGGTGTGAAATGTTTAGCACTTTCTTGACATCTCTTGCCAAAATTTTGGAATGAACACAATTAATTATGTAATGTAATTTCTATGGTGATGAAAAATTCCTAAATATAAATTATAACCAGTCCGGCGAGTTGCATGTACTAAAATATCCGAAAAATGCTAAAAAATTGCCAATGTTTAGCCAATCCTGGAGAGCATGGTTATCCTAGTTAATTATCTAGAGTCCAATTCAATTTCAAGCTGTCGACGGTATGGCTTTCGTAGGCGCTGTTTTACAGGAGACCTGTAAGCATTCCTTTCAGCGCTTTGGAGTAGGTCTATTCATCAGTTTGGCGAAAGTTATGTGGTTGCTTTGGTTCCAAGGCGTTCGACCGTGTGTGACACAGTGCACTGTTATCAAAGCTTATTGCTTTTAGAAATTACTTCTCTCGATTTATTTCGAGCTTTCTCAGAGACACACTATACGTGTTGTTATAAATGGGATTTGATCCAACAAGATACAGCTTAATTCAGGGGTACCGCAAGGTTCCATTTTTTCTTCTATTAATGATCTTCTTGATCAAACTTTCAACCCTATCTTGTCTTTCGTTGATGACAACAACATTTGTCACTAATTTTACTTAGGTCGTAGGCCAAGTTTTGTGGAGGTTGGTGGCCAAAAGCCCAATGTTGTATTTTTACTTAAAGGCCTGTGGGGTCGCCAATGTCATCGGTAAATATGGGTGGTGTCAATATCGAGAAATCGGATACTCTTAATGTTCTGGCCATGAATATTTAGTGTGATGCTCGTAGGGATAAGCAACTAAATGAAGTGTCGAAAAAAGAATTAAAATGTCTTCACTCTTCTTTCGGTGTTATCATGGGATCCCTAGAGCCCGGGCTTACATTTGGCATACTTCCTTATCTAGTAGAGCACATTCGTTTGTGGTCAATTGTCCAATGAGTAGCTCTATGAATTATATGTTGAATTCGCTTATTTGTTGTACCAGTCGTAAGGGGATAAACTGCTCGCAGAAGTCTTCTCTGTTATCTATTGGTACCTTGAATTTGTAATGAGCGTTCTTAAAAGGGGTTATAAATATATTATTAAAGACAACAACTTTTTCTTATCTTTCTAGCAATTTTTGGATACCAGCTCGAAAGAACGACTGTCTTTTGAGGCAATCTAACCATCGACCCATTTTTTGCATTGTCCATATGAAGTGAACTTCTGCCGAGACAGGCCATGTGTACTTGATCGAAACAAGTAGTAGTCGGGAGAATTCGGCGCATAGGGTAGGACTTTCCTTTTTTGCATTTGCAATTAGGTCTTGACCGGTCTTGCAACATGTGGCCAAGTAATATCACTTTGTTGTGACTTTCTTAGAACTTTTCAGACTCCAGAAATTTTTCGTTTAATTGAATACACATTATTTTTTCATTTTTCCAATAGAAAACGTTCTCAGATTCGAAATCATCAGAGTTTGTTTAAGAATCAAGTTTTCCTATTTAAAAAATCACAGGTATCTTATTGAAAAAAATAAAAAAATAATATAATAAACAACATACTTTGCGACTTGAAATGTTTTTAAACTTAATTAGTTATTTGAAATGTAAAGTGCCATTTTAATGGTAATAATGAGAACTCTTAATAACGATTTGTTTAAAGAATGCGTTAATTTCTAACTTTGACCTAGTGGTAAATTTATTGTTGACTCCACACATATTTAAAAAAAATGATAAAAAATTTTCTAAAAGAACAAATTACAAAGCTTTCTTAAAAGTAAACATATGTGTACGGGAATTAGAAGATTCAAAAGAAGCCAACCGCTAAAATCAAAAACCAAAAACTACTTATTGGCGACTAAAATTGTCAGCTAAGTACCGAAACATATGAAAACTTTTGGGACTGGTTCCATTTTTAAATAAAAGAAGCAAGGTTTATATTATTGTAGCTTCCCTGTAGTACGTGAAGCTTCTTTAAATCCCAAAAATTTGCAATACTTCCCCAAAAATATTATTTTCTATAAAACATAATTTAATAGGCTTTAAGAGTACCACAAAAAGTACTTTAGTTCAAACTTTGTCATCCCTGTCCGTTTCAGTGTTTTGATACAAATAAAGTAAAAAAAAAATTGGGAGCGAAATTATGGCAGTGAAAAAATTTGTTTAAGCTGAAAAACTTTTTTTTTGCATGAGAAAACAATTTTTGTGGTGAAAAAAAATTTTAGCGGCGAAAAAAAAATAGTTGGTGAAAAAATTTTTTAGGTGAATATAAAATATTATTCACTTCTAAGCGACTGGTAAAAAAATAATAGAAAATATATAATTCACTAATTTGTATGGAAAACTTAGAGGTACCTAAGTTGCCCATTTTCAATACCAAACTGCTCGGGAGGATGTAAATTCATCTAGGTGAGCACCCCCGCTGACAGACGGACATCGCTAAATCGACTTAAAATCTTATACGGATCATTAATATGTATACTTTATGGGGTCTTAGACCCCATAAATGTTACAAACTGATATATACCCTCACCTAGCATGTAAGGTGAGGGTATATATCAGTTTGTATAAAATGATTTAAAAATCAGGAAAATTTGTGTAACTAGAAGGGGAAAATTTTTTTTGAAATCAAAGAAATTTCCAAAATTTTCTCCAGCTTTTTCCTCCGAACCATTGTAATCTGTACAAAATAAAAAGATAAATTTTCTGTAGTATTCTTACTCTATGGTTTGACTTTCTCTCTTCACTTTTTATTTACATTTGTTCCCGAAAATAAAAAAAAATAATGAAAATGATTTGGAAATTAGATGTTTGATATTTTTTTTTTGATTTCGAAGAAGCAAAACGTTGAAATTAATAGAAATATAGATTTAAGGTGTTTTACAAAAAAAAAATTATCCCCCCCAATTGAAAGGGCTGCATCCGCCACTGTATTACTACTACCATTTTTTGTGAAAATCTTCCGATTTAATAACAAGAACATTTTTTTATTTGGAAAAAAAAAATCGGATAAAAAACAAGAAAAGTTTTTTTATTTGGAAAAAAATACATTTACATACATAAATATAAGGATTTAATTGTTTTTTAAATATTAAAAAAATTGGGATTTCCGTCAGCCCGTAAAAATATTACAAGAAGACCGTGAAGTAAACATTACTGGGAACCGCATTCGTACAAATAGAGCAATAGTTCCAACTCTTCGTCTTCAAAAATTTTGGGTCGACTCGGCCGTTCCTTGTATTCGAGCTCAAAATCACCATTTTTAAAGCGACCAAAACACCTCCGACATGATTTTTCAGATATAGCGTGCCCTCTGTAAACTTCCACTAAGATTCGATGACCCTCGGCTGAACTTTTCCTCTGATTAAAGTAATGAAGAGGAACTTTCCGCAAAAACGCTTTATCTGGTGTAACGCTTATTATTAATTCAAGTTTCCAATATATTATAGAGACATTTAAGGCAAAATTTCAAAAACACTACTCCCTGGTCTAACGTCAAAATAGGTGAAATGTGAACTTGAATAAGATTTGCAGATTTTTAAAAATTATATTTTTTATCTGAGCGCATCGGCTTAAACTGAAATCCAACACAAATGTCGAAGTAGAGGAAAACAGGTTGCTTGCTTTATTAATCAAGGTTTACAAATTCTACCTGTAGTTTACTTTAGATTTAAAAATATGCGATAAAATGCAAAATGTGAATTAAAATTAATAAATTTGTACTAAAATATGCGCTTAAAATTCATATATGTACAATGCATTTCTAACAAATCGATGTCAACTTCCTTAATTCGGAAAAGTATTTATTTAATAAGAATAGCTTTTGGCTTGCTTACTAGAAACATGCATTTCCATGAAAGTATAACTGCCTTGTTTATATAACATATTTCTAATAGTGAATTTTGTTTTCAAAATTTAATTGAAATTTTTTTATGGAAATAATTTACTAAATTGTTAAAGCCACATCATTTTAATTTTGTTTGTGTTATTTGAAAAAAATCGATTAATTTCTTACAATACATATAATAAATTGGTGTTTGGTGTTTATTTTTGGTATTTATTTTTACTTTTTACAATACAACACCCCCTATGTATTATATGCGGTACTTGTAGTTGTATACGGGTTGTCATTGTCAATGATTTATTACATTTAACAGTAAGTGACCCTAAAATAAAAAAAAGAAAAGTATTGCACAAATTTTTGCAACACATCATCAACAACTATATAGAAAACAAGTACCAGTAAACAACATCAACGGTAACAACAAACAAAATAAAAAAAAATATCTCAGACCCCGACCCAGACAACACGGAAACTGTATAACCGATATGCAATCGAATATATATATTTTTTTATACATTGAAAAACACTACACATTTTTATTGTATTTTATTAAATGAAAAACATAGAACTTGTGCAACATCAAAAACTACAACAACGTAACATTTATCATCGTCGATTTCATTCATTGTTTATGGTGGATTAGTTTGAAAAACGAAATGTTAGTACACTCAAAAAAAAAAAAGAAAAAAATAGACATGAACTAAATATTAATCCAAAATTTCCTGTAAAATAGTTTATAAATATTCATCACTTTAAGTCTAATTTTGTTAAAGCTTGGAAAAATTTTCTTAAAAAAATAAAAATTCCTATGTTTGGGTAAAAACGAAATAGTTTATATACTTAGAAATAGTTCGTATCTTTTCAGAATAATATTTTTTGATTTAAAAAAAAAACAAGTATATTAAATAAAAGTTAATCAATTTTTAAAGAAATATCTTAGCTTTAAGAAATTTGCATACTTTAGAACATAATTTACTCCGATTTAGTTAAAAAATGTATCTAACTTCAAATTAGAAAGTACTTGAATTTAATGTGTGTTAATTTTTTGCACGAGTAATAAAATTAATTAAATTTTAGAAAGCCATTTCTGAATTAAATTTTTAAGTCCACCACTTTCAAATTTTTAAGATTTTTTTTTCTAAAAATTAGTTCAGACAATTAAAAGTAATAACTTTTTTCCTATGTAATAATGAAAATTTATTTAACTTTAGAAACTAATGAACTATTTCCAAGGAAAATTTTCATGCAACTTAGTTCGGATAAATTTTAAAAATTAAAATATTAGTTTTTTCAATAAAGGTTTTCTAATTTTTGGGAAATAATAAACTTAGGTATAGGATTTGTTGCTAAAAATTTCTTCAGATAAATTAAAATGCAAATAAATTTTTCTTAAATTGGGGAAAAATTTAGTTTTTGTGGGAAAACGTTTAACTTATTTTCAATATTTTTTTTTTCAAAAAAAAAAAAAAAAAACGAACTAAATAATTTTCCTAATTTTAAAGAAAAAAATATTATTTCAGGAAACAAATTAAAGCATCCATTAAAAAAAAATTTCTACTCTTAACAGTCTTAAATATTAAACTTAAAGTAGCTTAAAATATATTCTATAATTTTGTTAGCAAAATGTAAAAAATTTCGAAATTGCGATTTTATGTAATAATTTTGTTTGCTGACTACAATACAATATTAATACAATACGGCCTTATGGATTTCCTATAATTGAAGGCACTAAAACTATTTTTTTTCGGTTAATAATAAAAAAAAGGAAAAATTAATTAAAGTTTAAGCTAAAAATGCCATAAATAAACTTATGACATTTTTCCATTTTCCAATAATAACAATAAATGTAAATGTGATATTTTGTATTTTTGGAACAATTTTCTTAATTTTTTTTAATTTAAGAAGACAAGGGACCCCCAGTATTTCTTAGCCACAGATGAGGTTTGTAGTTCTCTCGCAGAGAAGGAAAAATATTTTAAATTATAAAATTTAACTTATGTCCTAGTTTTTAGTAAAAAAATCATGTAATAAACTTAAATCAAATAAAATTTGTCTTAAAACCAAGGAAACATTTCCTAACTAAAAGTAAAATTTAAGATGGTATATGAATTAATTAAGAAAAAATTTTGCTATGTTTTCTAATAAAAATTTAGTTCTCAATAGTAAAATTTTTTCATAATTTAGAAATTTTGACCAAATTTTAAGTAAAAAGAAATTATTTTATTTTGCTTAAAAGTGTATTTGGCGCCGTTTTCAATTAAATTTTCCTTCCAAATAAGTTACTTTTCTAATTTCTAGTTTATTTTTTTTTTTTTGGGTGTATGAATGACAAAAAAAAAAGGTTAATGTATTATTGGCCGTACCCCCGACCATCAAGGGTTAAATAGGTGAACACAAATGTTGTTATACAAATAATCCTCAGAGCCACATGGTAAAGGAGGGGGGGAGATAAAGTGGATTATATGTTACACCCAGTTGAATGTTGTATGGTTGATGTTCTGTTGTTATTTTTTGTGTTTGTCGGTTGTACATAATTATTAATTGATTTTGATTTATGTTGACATTTAAATCTTTTCAGTTACCATATGTGGATACTGTATTGTGTGTATGTGTGTTTTACCATGTCTGACAATGCAATTGATTTAATTAATTTTTATGTTTGTAAGTGAGTTTATGTCTGGCTGAAATGTTGATATGTGAAAACATTAAACATATTTGCGTGCATGTTGTATTTTTATTTATTTAAATTTGATATATGAAATTGATAAATAATAAATTTTAAAAATAATTAATATTTAGAGAAACCACAGCACAGTGGTGCATTTTTGGAGAAAGTCACTTTTTTACCATCACTGATTTTTTTTTTCACTTCAAAAAATTTTTTTACATTCATCTATAATTTTACTTTTAAATATTTTATGTTATTATCAAAAACACTGTAGATATTAGGAATGATAAAGTTGTACTTAATTTCTTTTTGTGGTACTATTAAAGTCTTTAAGGTATTACGGTACTCTTTTGACTCATTTAGTACTATTCACGAATGTTTCCTTTTTAAATTTTTATTTATTTGTGACAACTTTTGCTTTGGTGTGTGATACAAAATATTTTTTCGGGGTTGATATACAGTGACTCAAACAATTGACCACATGTTTCAGTCACTGTAAAAACAAAACTACTCATCAGAATTTGCTCATTTTTGCTGCTTACATTTTGTTAGCAATGCAATAAGTCTAAGTTCAACGGGATCAGTGGTACCGTTATTATTTTGTAACCAAATAAATAAGAAAAAAAAATGCATGTGATCAATTATTTGTGTACAAAAAGTTATAGCGATAACATCAAATAAATTATTGTAAAAATAAGTGATTGAAATTTTTTGAATTGAAAGTGAATATTTTTCTTCAAGTATGTTCATCACAAATATTTTCAAAATTATTAATAATGATTAATTTATTTTCTAGTAGTGTTAAAAAACAAAGAATGGTTCGGGCATTAAGTAAAGAGGTCGTTCGCCAGATTCACCAGCTTTTACAGGAAGGTAAAAGCTGTCGTGCAATAGAAGCAGCCCTGGAGGTGAAAAAGGGTGTGGTCATCAAAAATATGGCTTCTCCTCCTATAATTTGCCGCAGCGGGCGCAAAAAAAATTTTGAGCACATATCACGAACGGCGGATTCTTATACATAGATCTTGGGAATCTGTTAGCGTATGACGAAGTCAACCTCTCAGTGGAAACCGTCAGGAATAATTTGCTGTGCGGCTGGTCTCAAAAAACCGTTGCTAACGCAAAGACATTAAAAGCTTCGGTTGGGTTCAGACGGCCAGGTGTGGACATGGCGCAAACCTGGTAGTGCTTTGGAGGCTCGTTATGTGAAACCGTATGATGTATGATGGCAGGGGCTGTTGGAACAATACAACGTATAGTTGGCAAGATGAGTGCCAGCTATTATGTTGACATTTTGTCAAGAAACCTCTCTGCTACATGCGAAACATTTAACAAACAAACCCAGGACATTGTCTTTCAACATGACAATGATCCAAAACACACCGCCAAACAGTATTAAACAGTGGATTAAAAGTACTGCCAAGACCACCCCAGTCACCTGATCTCAATCCGATTGAATACCTCTGGGGCGAACTGAAAAGAGGAGTGGTTGGAACCACAACAAGAATTGAAGAGTTTTGGGCGCAGATCGACGCAGCATGGGGGAGGATTCCAGCAAGCTACTGTAAAAACTTGGTGGACAGTATTCCAAGAAGATTGGAAGCTGTTCTTGCAGCCAATGGTGGCTACACTAAATATTAACAGTAATTTTTTTCTTATTGTTTTAATTAACACAAATAATTGGTCACTTTTACTTATTTTGTTACAAAATGATAACGGTACCACTGATCCCGTTGAACTTAGACTTATTGTATTGCTAACAAAAATGAGCAAATTCTGATGAGTAGTTTTGTTTTTACAGTGACTCAAACTCTCTTTATTGAAACATGTGATCAATTGTTTGAGTCACTATAGATGATACTATAGTATATATTGTGCCACAATTTAAAACCTTAAATGTACTTTTATGACTAAAAAGTTAAGTATATAAATGTATAGCATTTCTTATATCATATTAAAATTTTCAATTTTAAAAACATGGTAGATTGATCGGATATATTCGGAATTGCTGGGAAGCTGTAAGAATATGTACCTTTTTTACTAACATTTTACCAATGCCAAGAGTTTGCACATATTTCGACATGTACTAAGCTGACGAAATATTGGGATAAATAAATAATTATCAGCTCATTTTAAATGAAAGTATAACTCAAGAAGATCGAAGAAACCTAAACAAAAATTTTCAGAATTGTTGCTAGTTTTGGGTTTTAACGGTTAATTGAACTATTTTGGGTCCACTAATTCCTAACGTACACTTATGTTTACGTTTGCTTTATAGAAATCTTTGTAGTTTATTGTTTTGGAAAAATTAATTTTTTTTTTTAGAAAAACTCTCTAAATTTTAAAATATTTTGTTGTCAGCAATTATTGTTTTCTTAGGACAAGGGTGGAGGATATTTTTACTTTTTTTGTTTCTAATTCTCATTTCATATTTTAAAATTTGATTACATATTTTGAAAACCCAAAGGACTAAGGACAAAAGTTTATTGTATTGTAATGTAAAAAGTTTAAGTAAAAAAAAATTATATAATAATGCAATTGTAATTATAAATCCATTTAAAATAAATATTGTGTAACATTTGTAGACCACAATTAGTGTCAGTCAAAATGATTATTGTATTCCTAAATATTTATATTTTTAATAAATTAAACTTAAACTTGTTTAAGCAATGTCAAGCATTGCACAAAATCCTTCAACTTTGAGCAATATTTACAAAATACATACACACACAAACATATATGTATATATATTCTACTATATAACTAATGTATATTTTTAGAAACGTATGTTACAATTGTCAGAAAACATCTGGAGTAGAATGACTGACTGACTACAAAAGCCGTATATTTACAAAAAAAAAAAAAAGGAAAAAAGAAATGTTAATATGTACATTATTACAAATGCACTAACAGCTACTATTACTTAAACATATATGCTATGTATATATAAGCAAACAGTGTGGCGTATTAAAGCAGCACACTATTGGATAATCAAATCTAGCACTATATTGTAAGTCATTTAAATCTGAAATTTTCGCGATTTGAGAAAATTTCAGAAGAAAAATTTACACCGTTTTAAAATTTTTCAAAACAAATGTTTTTTACAGTTTGCTATTTCAAAGTACTCAAGATTATAATTTATTTATTAAAATTAATATTTTGATTTATTAACAAAAACTTAAAAAAATGTGATAATTGAATAGAATATATTACTACGGAAATTTGATTCTCCAAATGCCACTTACTATCAGAAATATTAATGCCAGCCAAACGAGAATAAACAGTGGTTCCCGTACTTAAATAATATGACTAATTACAAACGAGAATAAACAACGGTTCTTGTGTTCAAATAATACGGCTGGCTAATAACAAGAATAAACAACGGTTCTCGTATTTAAATAATACGACTGGCTAACAGTGAGAGTAAGCAACGGTTCTCGTGAAGGGATGCAGGCATCGGTAGAGAAATCAGGTAATATTTCGTTCCCAGGTCGAAGTACTACACGATTCGTCCCTAGGTTCTGGCTCTCCTTGCAGCCTTTAACTTTTACACTATATATAAATAATTTTCCCAACTTAATAAGAATTGTATAAGATGTTGCTATAAGTATAATATTGGGTATGTGTAAAATTAGTAATACTGGGTATGAGAATAAATAGATTTGTAACGACACGTTACAATTTAGCCACCTATATAAATAGGAGCATAACTTAGGGAGCAAGTAATAAAAAGCTTAAAGAGTAACATTGGTGATTAACTGAATAAATTGTCTAACTTATAAATAAAGTTTTCAATAAAGTCTCTTGAGTAATTGTTTTAAGTTTGTGTAAATAAAGAGAAAATATAGAGAATTTAAACTGTGTTTAAACTGTATTTAAAGCAGTGGTGTTCAAAAATAAAAATGTAGTTGTGTTCCTGAGAAAATGAGAATTGCACTGTAAGAAATGTTCAATGGGTTATTGTGTTAATGTTAATGTTTTGTGTAAAACTGTTTTAAAGAAATAAAAATTAAACAAAAATTAAATTTTTGAAAGGAAAAAAGGAAATACATAAGTATATACATTAGGGTGTCTTTTTTTATTGTATAAAAAACAAAAAGTTGAAGATTTTTTTAATCAATATTAAAGATTTCATTATATTTATAATATATATTTAATATGTTGGATTTCTTATGTTATTCTGTTAAAAAAATGCAATTTTTGGAAGGAAAAACAAATACATTTGATCGGAATAAATGAATGAACAATCGGACTCGAATTTTTCAAAGCATTTCAACTTTTATTTAAAAAATGGATTTTTTTTATTAAGTCTATTAAATATTTTTATAGATCTTGTGGTATCACAAAATATTTTTCATACATTGCTATTCATTTTTTTCAGTGCATTAAAAAAAAAACAGCATTCATCCGCTACACATGTTCACTCGTCGCTGTTTCAGTGACGACTAAAAGCAAGAGCGTAAGAATACATGTGAGTTGAGCAGGGGACAATTGTCCCATGAAATGAACAGCACTGATTTAAAGGAAATATATCAACGATTTTAAAAGGTAAAATTGAAACAATATTCTTTATGCACTCAGGTAAAAAAGTAAAGAAAAAATAGTATGCGACCTTGAATTAATAATGAGCGTTTTTTTTTAGAAATTGACGGATTTATTGTACAAAAATGGTTACAGATATATTATTCAAAGTATCGTTCATCACAGCCGCAACATTTTCCCATCTTACTGTCAATTTTCGGATGCCAGCTCGAAAGAACGACCCGTCTTTTGAGACAATCCAATCATCGATCCATTTTTTGCATATTCTATATGAAGTGAACTTCTGGAGAATAATTCCCATTTTAGTGTTTTCAATTAGGTCTTGACCGGTGTTACAATATGTGGCCGGTCAAAATTACATTGCAGTGCCCTTCTTCGTATTACCGTCGTTTCTGCTTCAGTGCGATGCTCAAACACATTAGTTCAGTCAGACAGCGTTCCCCCGTTATCGTTTCATTCGGTTTGAACAGCTCGTAGGATTCAGTTTTCATCGCCAGTCACAATGCGACACAAGAAAACTTTTCCCTTTTTGGCGTTAAAGAAGCTGTTCACAAGCGAAAAATTGCCTTTCGACGTCGCGCGGCTTCAACTCGTATGCCATCCAGTTTCCTTGCTTTTGAATCCTTAAATGTTCGGCATTCATCCACAGGGAATATCAATACCAATTCTTCGTCTTCAAACTTTTTGCATTGGCCTGGCCGTTCCTAGTCTTTAAAAGCACCACGATTAAACCATTTCCGACAAGATTGATCAGATAGTGCATGCTCGCCGTAAATTTCCACTAAGATTCGATGACCTTCTACCGCACTTTTCTTCATATTAAAATTATGAAGAAAAACTCCCCCAAAAACACTTTATCTGGTACGAAATTCGACCAAATGCCACAAGCTGCCAAAGACGCTCTTTCACAATAGGTTTTTGCGGCTAGACATTGGCAACTGCAATATTGGTTCAACTACTAGTAGTAGAGGCCTCTTGTGTGAAACGCTCATTATTAATTCAAGGTCCAATAAAACGTGTTATATTCCGTTTTACAGTTACTGTACAAATTTTTGTTTTAAATCATTAATTAACAAAAATTTCCTTTAATCTCTGTTTACAAATTACAAAATTCTTTACTAATTGTCTTTACTGATTTTAGCTAATTTTATAAGCCTAAAATGAACAACAAAGAAAAAAAAGGACTCAAAGAAATATGCACTTAAATTTTTTTTGATTTAAATAAATTAGATTTATTACAAGCGCGAGTTGGTTTAAAAATAAATCTTTAAGAAGATGACAAAATAATGTTTTTCAAATTCCCAATTTTGTAAATTTTTAATTAAATCTTAATTTAATTTTTTAAAATGTATGCAAACATATGCAATTAAATGGAAAATATGCAATAAAAATCATAAAAAATTATGCATTTAAAAGCAATAATATGCATTTATAAGAAAAGATGCAAAAATAAGAATTAACGATGCCAACTTTGCAATCGACACCATTTTGATTGCAAATTCTTTAATTCGAAAAAGTATTTGCTTAAACTAGTGTATCGAGTACTGATATGCTTTTGCATAAAAGTTGCTGCTCTGGTAATAAACAATTTTGAATTAAAACTGTGCCTTTTTCGTAGTTGCTACTATAGTAGTTTATAAAAAAAAATCATAAATTCCACAGCATAGATTAAACATTAGACCTAAGGAGAATAAACTATTAGCAGAATATAACATACATAGTTTTATATGTATGTGTATTTATTATGTCTGCTAGAAGCTTTAGTTATGTTGAATATGTTTTTTAACACAAGTCCGGGTGTTCTTTTATTTCAACTTTTATAAATAAAAGCAAACAAAAAAAAAAAAAAAAAAATTGTTTTGTTGTTCATTCATTCTTTTATGTTTTTTTTTGTACACACATATATATAAATATATATAAAAAAAATTCAGGCAAATAAAAGTAAACTTTATAAATATACAGTCAGAGCAAGCATTAGTTGAATGGGTATGGTTTTTAATACGTTAGTTTGGTCAAACAAAACACACAATTTTAGATCCTATTAAGATCCTTTTGATTCCCAATTTATGACGTCAATAAATTAAAAAAATGTGAAATTTTTAATAAAGTTTCTTTATAATACCGTCCTAAAATACACTTTTTAAATAATAGTTATTGCATATAAATTTTTGTTCATAGTAAGACCAAAGAGGATATTTTGTGGTTTCGGAATTGAAACTACCTAGTTCGAATAGAATATTTTTTGAAAAATTGCCAAAGAAATAATTGTTAGTGTCTAACAAGGAAAGTTCACTGACGTAAACATTCCGATTTTGCTAAAATGTTGATTTGTGATTAAAAAAAGTAATCTAAAATCGGCCTCTTTAGTCTTCTAGGGTTAACAAGATATTTAAACTAATGGAACCATGGACCCGTGTGTTAGCGTTTTTACTGGTACCTTCTTTTTAGTACTTTTACTTTTTATGTATAATCACGTCTAATAATATATTATCATATATAAATCCATATATCGGTATGCATAAACATATATAATTATATACTACTTTTTTTTTTAAATTATCTTATATTGTGCCATATATAATCGCATTAAGTCATATATTGATGTTTATAAAATTAGACATGTTTTATATGATAAAATAATAAATAAAATTATACATAACACTACATAAAATTATATATGTCTCATACAGGACCATATATATTTATATATGGCATTTTAAAATCATATTTACTTATACCTGTATATGTCTTATCCAAAAGCATTTATATTTATATATGATATCAGATTTTTGAAATAGAATAACATATGGGCATTTCCAGGATCGCGAACGGGACATTCGTACGCACTCAAAAAAAAATATGAAAACTCAAATTTTTTTTAACTTTTTATAAATATTTAATAGCATTTTAGTAGAACAATTTTTGAGAACAAAAAGAAAATTATAAAATATGAACGTTCTCCAAATATTTTGGATAAACTTGCGATCGCGAACGGGACAAAAAATGTAAGTCATTTTTTTCGGTGTGTGGTTTTGTTTAAAACTCTGCGAATTTCGTCAGTTTATTAAATGGAGATTATTTTTTAACTAAAGCAGAGATATAAAGATTTTATTTAGCATTTTGTTTTTTTTTATTATCCTTATTATTATTTTTTTTAAATATTTTGTTAGAATCGCGAACGGGACATCGCGAACGGGACAATGATTCCAAAGGCATTTTTTAGGTTTATTTATGGATCAAAATGTTTTAGGTTTGGTTTTTTTAAATGATCTCGGTTATTTTGTTTTGAATTGTAAATATGAAACTATTCCGATCAACGTTTACGGAGAACTAAACACAAATGCTTATTTTCGGTCGCGAACATCCCGTTGAAGAACACCCCGTTGAAGAATGTAGTACAAAGAATCTTTGAATTATACCGTTATTCGGAGTTTGCTTGATCTCTACTGTGGTGTTTTTAAATATTTATTGTTGGTATATTTAGTCTATAAGAAGAGTGCAATCGACATGATATGTAACACTTAGAAATAACTCAAGGAAAAATGTCAATTAAAAACGCTAAAACCAAAAAAGCAAAGCTGCTCTTTGCAGACCACTTTTCTTAAATTACAAATGGTAATATGTATTTAATTAGGTATATTTTTAAAATCCAATGCATTAACCAACTAAATTTTCTCAGAAAAGTCTTTTTTCTTCAACTTTAATATTTTGGTAGCGGTTGACCTTTCTGTGGAAATACCCATATGTTAATATATAAGATAAATAAAGAACAATGTAGTTTAATAAAGCCAGATATTACGTACAGCAGTGTGTGTCTGAGTGAGTTAAGCTGTCGACTACAACTCTGACAGACCGGGGTCAAATCATACCGATGGCACTATTTTTTTAAGACTCATTTTTTTAGGTTTCTCCGATCTTCTTGAGCTTAAGGTCTTTTTTATAAAAAAATTTATTTTAATTATTTATTTATCCCAATTTTTCCTCACCACATTGGGTAACGTCTTCTTTATATAATTAATAATTGAAAATTATAAATGGCCAAAAAAAATACAGGTTGGTTGAAAAGTTCCTGCGCTCACCAAGAGATGGCACTGCTAGCTCCAAACTTTTTTTTTTCTCAAGTTGGTATAACTGTCCTGAGAACACATGCAAAGTTGCAAGTCATTCTGTCAATTCTTTCTTTGCTTACAAGCCGTTTGAAGTTGACGTGTCATTGATTTTTTTTAAATATGGAAAAAATTGAATATCGTGCAGTCATTAGATTCTTTGTTTTGAAGGGTTTAAAAGCAAAAGAAATTTATGAACAATTGTTAGGAGTATATAAGGAGTCCTCACCTTCAAAACGCACCGTTGAATTTTGGGCTGGTGAATTTAAACATGGTCGTACCAGCCTTGAAGACGATCCACGCGAAGGACGACCAAAAACTGCAACCACAGCAGAAATCATTGAGCAGGTACATAATATGGTTAGTGAAGATCCAAGTTTGACTAAGCGTGAAATTGCTAATGCCATAGGCATCTCAGACGAATGAGTATTCCATATTTTACACGAAGAATTACGTATGAAAAAACTGTTTGGAAAGTTAGTGTCGCACACATTAACAATTCAACAAAAACTGGATCGAAAACAAATTTTTTCAGCGTAATTTGGAGCGTTTTAAGCCGAATAAAACCGACTTCTTGCAGCGTTTTATAACTATGGATGAGACTTGGATCTACCACCATGATCCTAAATTGAAACAAGAACGTTTACAGTGGACTGAAGCTGGTTATTCAGCTCCAAAGCAGGTGAAGTCACAACGATTAGCAAAGAAGGTTATGGCATCAGTTTTTTGGGATGCAAAAGGAATTTTGTTGATTGATTATCTTCAGAAAGGTAAAACAATCAACTCTGAATATTATTGCAGCCTTTCGTGACAAAAGACTTGGTTAAAAGAAGAAAAAAATCATTTTTCATCAAGACAATGCACCTGCTCACAAAAGTGTTTTGACGATGGCTAAATTCAAAGAATTAAAGTACGAATTGTTGAACATCCACCGTATTCACCAGATTTGGCTCCCAGTGATTACTATCTCTTCAGAATAAATTATTGGAAGATCATTGGAAAAATTGAATTGAGCTTCTAGGAGATTATATTGAATAAAAAAATATATTTCGTAACAAAAACAGTATTCTTTCATTTCGAGCGCAGGAACTTTTCCCCCATTCCCAAAAAATTCTTATTTTAACGGATATCAAGCCAAATTAAATCTCTGTAGTTTCAAAGATTTGGACTTGACGATATTGGGTAAACCAGACTTTACAAATAGAATGTTAAAATTTTAAAATTAGTAAATTTTAACATGGAATACGTGTTATCGAAGATCGTATTAAACGAGTTTTTTCCTTAATAGGTTTCACAGAATATACCCATATTATTTTTCTTAGTGCATACATAAACCATATAGTACATATCATCCATACATGCAAACACAAACAAATTGTTTATATAGGCTGATGAAATACTCAATTCATATCATCAAAAGCTTGCTAATGGCTCTAGGGATGGGTATGACAACAACAACAAATATCAACAAAATTATGCTAAAAATCTTTGTGTGACAAAAATCCACCAAGTTAAAATTCTTGTGGGAGAGAGAAAGAAAAAAATAAACAAAAAAAAAAAAAAAAAAATAAAAGAAGAATATTAAAAAAACCCGGAAGACAACTTGACTTTTCTTCTAAGTCAACTTAGTTTTTAAATATTTCAACGGAAAAGGAAGTTAAGACTACAAACACACATACACTGAAAGTGTAGTACTCATAGAAAATAAATGTTTACTGTGCAAAGCACGGTTCAGTGCAATTTGCAAGTCATTTTGCTCTGAATAAATTTTTTTCTAATGAAAGACAGAATTCCAAACTTGATATATTTAACAAGTTTAAAAGGCCGAGCACTTTAATTTTTTCTTCTTTTAAACTACATTTATATCATAGATTTATTAAAAATCAAAAAAGTTTATTTTCAGTTAATTATACCCCAGATACATATAGGATAATCATATTCGAAGAACATCATATATATTTGGGAATATGATTGTGCCAACCATAGTCATACTATAACATAGTTGTCATGTTATGACAATAAAATAACAATAATTTTACCATAATGTGGTCCCTATGATTGGAAACTATGAAAAAGTTCTTTAAATTTAAGAATATTTCTTTAAGAAATGTTTTACCTAAAGAAAACATTTTAAATTCTTAAGACTTTTTAATCAAAAAATATACATCATTTAGAAAAAATCCTTAGGATCTCAAAATATTTTTCATGATGAAAAGTCCTCAGAAACTAAGAATTTTTTTTCAAAGAAAGGCCGTAGAATCGAATTTTTTTTTAAAAATATATTAATTTTTTTTTTATGAAAACAAGACAGATTATGACGTTAAATGTCAAAATCGTGTTTTATTTGATTTATAGTTATTCATAGATTGCTGTCAGCATTTTATAGTTTCATAATTATCATATTTTTTGTAAAATATTTACTATAATAATGATGGTAGCGGCAATATTGATGGCTAGAACCTACTCAAAAACCAATAACTTGATTGTGACAATTATACCCGAATACAACAAGCATAATATTGTAGCAGTGATCATGTTGCAACCATGTTTTTTCTTTGCGCAGGGAGTCGTAAAAATAATGTTCTTAAAGAAATTACTGAAAGTATTTTTTCAGAGAATTAGGGGGCGTTTATATATTTTAAACTTTAGATTTCCAGCCAGAGACCTTTGAGTAGGATTCTAAGGGCAGACAGTTCAATTTTTGCCCCTTCCTGCAAAAATTTCAAAAATGCAGGTTTATCGTATGTTCATGCCAGAGTACATGCAAAATTTCAGATTCTTAGCGCTAGCAGTTTTGATAGGTTGAATAAAGGCGTAATTTTTTTATTATATGAGCACCCATTTTTTATCACGTGAATTAGCCAATGTCCCAGGAATCCCAGGTTTCTAGCCAAAATATTTTGTGCTGGCCATAAAGAGGAAGTATTATAACTTTTTGCCCACCTGTACACTAGAAGAGCTGCAATATCATCTAGTGTTAGTTGTAATTTTAACTGAACCGTTCTTTTTGTAAGTATGTAAGTGCAAGTGAGTGAGTGATGTTGATGATGTACAATTTTGTTTGCATGTTATTGCTTATTTTACTTAAACTTTTTTCCACTTTATTACAGAAAAAGTTTTACATTTTTTTTACTAAATTTTTGGTATTTATTTTTTTTTTTTTGCTTAACTTTTATTTTAACTTTTTTTTTTGTACAGATTTTTGTTGTTGTTTACTTTTAAATAAAGTTAATCTTTAACATTTATGCCATGGCATGTTAACATTTTTGATGATAACTTTTACACCACACAATGATGTGATGAAAATAATAATAACTTTTTGGCTAAACTGTGATTTTTTGTTCTATGCCATTTAATTAACATGATTTTTTGAAGTGAAAAAAAAACATGTAAAAGTTATGAGTAGACATTGAAGTAACTTTTGTAAAATTTGGCAACAAATTAGAAGTTTTATGGACCCAAAATAAAATAAGTATTTCATTTTCATACAGGTTTGACCGCTAATAATCACGCAGAGAGAAAACATGGTTGTGGCAATCATATTTGAAGAGCATCATATAATTTTTGGGTTTTGATTGATTGATTTATAATAAAATAACCATAATTTTACCATAATAGGGTCCCTAGAGTTATGTTATGATTCGAAGCTACATCCACCAAAAAAGTCTGTAATGGCAACTGAAAATTTTACTGTATTACGGAAAATTTTGCTTATTTGAGCCTAAAGGTATTTTTTGCTAACAAACTTTTTGCTAAATTTTTTGCTAAAACAAACGAATTTATCATTTTGTTTTAATTTTTTTTTTCAAATGTTTTAGTAAATTTTTTTACTTTTAAGGTCAAATTTTAATTGTTTCTAGGGCTGATTTTTAGAATCAAAAAAACTTTTTAGTGCTATTTTAATTTTTAGACATTAGTCAGTATATTCACTCCCGATCCCTTTTTTTTGTAATCTATGTAACATTTTAAGGCAATTTAAGTTTGTAGGTGTAAGTTTTAATTAGAAATAACATTTCCTTCACTATGCACTTTTTTAAAATTAGTATTTTTTTTTTGCTAATTTTAGCAAATCGGTTTTCAATAATTTGTAAAGTTATTTCTGAAATTAGCAACAAAATTTGTAAATATTCTGTAATTTGTAAAATGTAATTTACTAAAAATCAGTACAAAAATTGTAAACTAGGATTGAAAACTGTTTACATATTTTTTCTACTAACTTTTTTTTCTGAGTGTATGAAAAAGTTCTTAAAATTTAAGCATAATTCTTTAAGAAATATTTTTGCTGAAGAAAGAATTTCATAAAAGGACTTTTGCAAGAAAACTTCTTTGATTCTTTGGACTTTTTTGATTAGAAATACTTAAAAAAAAAAAAAAATTTTAAATTCTAGGGACTTTTTTAATAAAAACACAGATACTATATCGACCTTTTCTAATAGAAAAATTTGTAGATTCGAAACATTTAAAAAAAATATATATATTTAATTTTTATCAGGCTCGATATCATAATTTAATGTTACTAATGTTACTGTTCATTAATATAATTTTAATATTTTTTTTTATTAAATGGTAAATTTTTTTGTGAGGATCAGCGCTAGAGGAGTGCACACTTTCGACCTGAGCGACCAGGACATTATCAGCCTCCTTAAGAACCACCCAACCCACAAACAACTCATGGTTTTGAACAGGCTTATATATCACACACCTTAAAGAATATGACTATGCGAAATTCATTTTTTCATAGTTGTTTTATGATCCCTTACCCGTGTCAACCAACTTCGATTTTCGAAGCACAAATTGACAGGGTTGCTAATCCAATTGTTAATGTTTCCATTTCTGATGGTTCTTAAGGAGGCTGATGATGACCTGGTCTCAAATTTTTTTTCATTTAGTAAAAAAGAAATAAAAGAAATAAAAAAAATTGTGTTTACTATTCGTTAGTAACATTAAATTATGATCTCGAGAATGATACAAATCAAAAATATATAATTAAAGCAAAAAGATCGAATAATATACAAGAGTCTAAGAATTTTTCTTTTAGAGGTAGTCCTTAGAATCTAAGAATATTTCTACTAGAAAAAGCCCTTAGTATCTAAGTATTTGTCTTGACGAAAATTCCTCAGAATCTAATAATGTTTTATTTAAAAACAGTCTTGGAATGTAAGTTTTTTAAATAATATATGATTTTTTATCCAATAAAAAGTTTCCAGGATCTAAAAACTTTACCTTAAAGTTCATAGAATCTGAAAATGTTTCTATCAGAAAAACTTATAAAAATCTAGTATTTTGTATAAGTACTAGAGTTCTACTGACTTTTTCTAATAAAAAATATTTTTTTTTAATATTAAATCTTAATGTAGAATCTTTTTGACAATAAATTTGTTCGTCAATGAATTGATTAGTGTTCATTATTATGTTATATGTATAAGGTATTTTCGGAAATTACACCCCCAGGTGAAAATGATTATATATTATCATTTTTACACGGGTGACATAACTGATACAATTTTTTTTTTTATAAAAACAAAACAGTATTATGACTGTAAATGTCAGTCATGTTTTATTGGATTTATACTTATTTAATGATAGTTGTCAGCATTTTATAGTTCCATAATTATCATAATTCTTTTATTGTCAGATTGATTACAGCCAATCATGTCATAAAACACAAAGTGGCAATCATGAAATAATAAAATATGTTCATTAATAATAATGGTAGCGATCGTAAACATAATATAGTAGCAGTGATCATGTTGCAACCATGTTTTTTTCTCTGCGTGTACCCTTATCGATTCGAGACCCTTTTAGCTTAATACATTTATTCTTAAAATAACATTACCTGAGAAACTGTTAAAAGTGTTACTCTTAAAATACCGTTAACGAAGTAATCTAAAGTACCTTTACCGATATCCGTATACACAGAACTTTAGAAATTACCAACCGAATTGAAAAGTGTATTTTGGTTGCTACAATAATTTATATTCAAATTCTTTCCTTCAAAATTCAGTTGTGTTAACCTTATTTTATTAAGGAAACCAATATTGAGTTGTATCCATCGATTACAACCATAGAAACCGTATATTAGTTGGGAACTGACAAAATGCTTCTTAGTTCCAAATGATAAATTTTTTACGAGCATCTTGTATTTTACACCTAAAAATATATCTTGGTGGAATTCTTAATTAAAAGGAATAACTTATTACCGTCAATTTCCAATATGCGGTTTTTGCAGCATCCAACGATCTTATAAAATTTTAGAGCTCAAGATATAGGGCATTTTTATTAATTTTCTTTATTCAATGATGAAATTATTACTCATATGCAGAAAAGATAAATTTGTTTTTTGTTTTTTCGCTTTGTTTAATCATATTCACTTTTTCCATTTTTTTTTGGAAATTACCAGTTTTGAGCTTTCAGTAGCTTTTTCTTATTTTCACATTTTTGTTTTGCCTCAAAGAGTTTTTATTCTCATAAAAAATATTTTTCTTCCTTACTTTTGCTTTTTTTTCCAATATTTTTTGCTCAAATATATTAAATATATTAAAAATTGCCTTCTCTGTTAATATTGGTGTTAGTTTAACAAGATTATGTAGCTTTTATGGCAAAAGATTTATATTTTTTTTTTTTTTTGCAAATCTTCTAAATACTATTTAAGCTTCTAAAATACTATTTAAGCTAATACAAAATACATCGATCTCATAAATTTTAATTTATGGCGACAAAAATTAAGGTTTTATTAACGAGTTATTAGTTCTAAAAAAATAGAATCAGTGTTGTTACGGCTTTTTCTGCTGCACGTGACGATATGTCTGTTTTTATCTTCAATTTTTTGTGCCATTTATTTGCACATCAACATATTTTTTGTTTGATTTTCGAATGCATTGAAAAGAACTCATTTTGAAATGATAGCGAAATATATTTTTGTAATATTTACTATTCAATATTAATATTTTGTGTATTATTTGTTCATAGCCACTTGGTTCAAAGCTGTTTCATATGTATGAAAAATTCATTTGGTAAAATGAAAGCAAAAATAATCAAAAAGATGATAACTTTATTTCAGTAATTAAAAAATATATTAAAATTTTTAGAATTAAATTTTATGATGTTGTACTTTGTATGAATTTATTAATATGAGTAATTAATCTACTTGATAAATACATAAAAAAATAATGTAGGCAGCGTTTATATTGTACCCGATTTACAACATAAAATATATTTCTAGTGAATTGTAAGTGCAGCCCTAAATTTTCAAGGGAAACAAATCTTGCAATATGTGGTTTTCCACAGGAAATATATTACAAGATTAATGTCAAACTTAGGGTATTTGTTGTACCATATGTTATGAATAAAACATGAAAGAACTTTTTAATTTTTTTCAAATAATAGGCGAAGTAGGCATGGTTCAGTTTTAGATATAATTAATATTCTTAAAAAATAAAATTTTATGTGTAGTTGATTTTATATTTGGGAAAATTAATAATATTTTTGGTTTGATTTTAGATCATATAATTATATTCTTTCTAAATTTTTCAAATGTAAAGAGACATGATGAATATTATTAGTAAATTATAGAGAATAAAATTGATAAAAGAAAAATGATAAGAGCCAGTAGGATAAAGTACAAATATTTTCGGGTTTCCCTACAAAACCATCCTCAGTATACCTGCTCCCTTAGGGTAAATGATTGATGATTGTCGTTGATGTTAGTCTGATTGTGAGTTGTTTCGGGGTTTCCAATTTGTTTTAAGCACTCAATACAAGTTAAAAAGATTCATAAGCGTTATATTAAAGACAACCCAGCAATAAAGCTAATTTTATTCATACAGTAATTAGAGTTTCCTTTTCTTTCTCATTCTTATATTCACATTTAATTATAGCAAAGTTTTTATAATTGAAAAATTTTCCATTTGACTGATGCTTTTCATATTATTTAAGCATAATAATTGAAGTTTACAAATCCTTTTAATGCATTTTATATACAATAATTAAGCACAATTAAATTTCTTTACAAGTAAAACATGAAAACAGGTTTTTAGTTTTTGTGCATGTTGATGGCCATAAGTTATCAGCCCGAAATTGAAGATTTTAAGAACATGAGATAGGTGAAAGAAGGACCGGTTCCTAAAGTACCTTTGACGTGACCGGTATAAAAGTCATGATATGTTCTTTTAGACCAGTCCTGTGACATACCACAGAGGTCAATTGACCCCCACCTAGGGGGTGTTAAAGTGACCGGTCCCTATCACGTGACGTATCCTGAATAGGTCTTTTTCCCGCAGGAATGATGCAGAATTGATATGTTAACTTTCGTCAAGATTCAAAAAACCAGATAATATCATCGTTTTTTTGTTTTGAATGCAAACTAAGCATAAAACAAAAATCAACATGAAGTTAAAATCAAGTTTAAATTACCCAGAAAAAAGACACCTTACCAAATAATGAGTCTAGTAATCTAAACTCTAAGGTTTTCACCTATTACCCTTTATATTATAATTCTGACTTTTTTTATATGGGATGTCCCAAAAGGTAAGGTGTTCTGCTTAGGTGAAAGCTTACGAAAAAATAAAGAATAATGGGTTACACGTATGCATATTTTTAGTTTTTGTCGTATTTGGCCCATTTTTTATACCGATTTTCTTAAGTATGGCTTGTATCGACAGATGATAATTGTTAGACAATACTAACTATTTGGATCAATATGCTCTCAGAGACAATAGGATCAAAACAAATTTATAAAAACTATATATATTTCTGCATAATTTTTGGAACACATTTTCTCGAATCCTATTGGACAACACAGAGGATCAATATCTTGTTAGGACAGGGTCCATTCCTTTAATTTTAAGAAACATCGAGATATTTGGAATTGGTTTGCTTCATTTATTACAGGATACTGATACAATTTGAGACATACATATGTATCCCATGGCTTGTCAAAAGTCTATAACAGAAAGTTTTTGCTCAGTTTTAAAAATTTTTTATTCGCATTGATATGCAAGTAATTTTCACTTGATTTGATTTTTATAGATTTTTTCTCCTGATTCCAAATTTGGTCTCCAAAATTTTTAATCTTTTTAATGAATTTTGAAAAATTTTATAAAAAGGATATTTCGGAACTACAATTAAGACTCTATTTTTGCCCCAAGATATTAAATTTTTTTTTGTCAATTTTGTGATCTGAATTACAAAATTAGTTATATAAGATGTGCCTTAACACTAATAAGTTAAAAAAAATGAATTCGAAACTACTCTAAACTAATTAGTAGGCTTTTTCTTGTTCACTTACATGATTATTTGTTTTATTAAACGCTTCTAATTCATAAATTGATAAAATACACATTAATAAATAAAGTTATTTAAACAATTAACAATGACTCATTGTTATTTATATTCAAATAATAGAAGAGATAAGCCATTACAGGTAACTTATTATTCAAAATAATAAAATAAGTTACATATTATAGGTAATACATTATTTTTATTTTGAAAATAATGCTGAATATAAGAAGTACTCATTGGAAAGTAATGTATAAAGTAATGATATGTCAGTAGCATTTTTTTTGCAAATGCTAGAGAAAATAAAAACATAAGCATTTTAAGGACATGATTTAAATTTTTGTGTATATTAGGTAGAATGGGGAGTATTGGCCAGTTAGATATCTAGAGAATAGTTTAAATTGACAATTTGTAGGAAAAATCATCTAAATACAAAAGGGCCCAAAAATTAGTGCGTAGTTTCATATGATAAATTACCTTATTTCTTTGGGCAATAGTTTGCAATTATTGGGCCTTATTAATTAAATACAAATTACGTACGAAAAATCAGACAAAAATTTAATTTAAAAAACTCACCCATATTTTGGACGAGTTTTAATTTTTTTAAAATAATATTTTAACTAAAAAAGCAGTCGTTTTCAAGTTTTAATTTTAGAAAATCACATTTTTTTTATTATTCGTTTTCAATTTAAGAAATTTCTGCAAAATTATCTTTTAAAAAGTGTTCGAAATATACAATTCAAATAGTTTGTAAGTTAAGATAACATAAAATGTCATTTACAAGAATTGATATATCATTTAAAACCCGGTCTTTTAACGTTTCATTTAAATCAATTGGTTTATTTTATTTATTTTAAATGTTTTTCAAACAACTGAATCATTCGTAAAAAACAAATGATTTAATCAGTTAAAATAAATGTTACAATTTTACCTACCAATTCCGTAAAAAATAACTGATTTATTAATTTATTTGAAATTATTTCCGTTTTTATATTTTTGTTTGTTTTTTATTCTACAGATTTGTGTGAATGTATATGAAATACGTATGCAAACAAAATTTAAATATGTAACAACTTTAAGGGACACAAATAAACCAAAAAATTTCCTTTTGTGGGTAAATTTTTATAAAACTTAAAACAAATATAAAAAAAAAATGAAACTAAAAACATCAGTATATGACAGTTAATCATATCGAACAAATGTATAAAAAAGTTAAAAAAGATATTTCTTTGAAAAATAAATGTATGTTACCTTATTTTAAAATGGAATGGAAAACATTTTTTATTAAACTACAAAATATTTTGAGTGTAGTAATAGTTATTCAAATTTGGAAATTATAAAGTTTACTTTTAACTGCAGAGATCTGGAGAGATCTTTTGCGCTTTCTTTTCATTAAAAATCTTAAAGTTTTGTTTTGAAAAAATGTTTATTTATGTCGATAACACATCTATTGCTGCTTCAAAACTACTTTATTATAATTTAGCGAATATCCTTGAAGATTCTGCGGATATCCTTGAAGGTCCAGTAAATATAGGTCTTCGAATATCCTTGAATGACCTGCGATTATTCTTGAACGTCCTGCGAATATCCTTGAAGGTGCTGCAAATATCCTTAATGGTTTTGCGAATTTCCTTGAAGGTTTGCGAATATTCTTGATGGTTCTTCGAATATCCTTGATAGTCCTTCGAATATCCTTGAAAGTCCTGCGAATATGCTTGAAGTTTCTGTGAATATTCTGACTGTGGTTTTGAACGAGATTTCCACCACGAGGTATGCTGGACGTAGGTCATATCTTTTATCAGCTCTACGGACAGAGCGTGTGCCGTATGTAGGTCACATGCTTTGCGTGTCCTTCAAGATTCCTGGAATATTCTACAAATGTCTTAAAGCGTGATTCCTATAAGGATGTGGGCCGGAAGCAGATCACCTAATTTTGCACTCTTGAAATATTCTACCTGTGTCCTTGAACGATCTTCTACAGGAAATGCGCCGAACATAGATCATCCCTTTCCACAGCCCAACGGTTAACCCATGAGTATCCTTCTAACTTACTAATCCATTTTATTTTGATTTCATCCAGGACACACAGACTTTGCCGTACACAGGTCACCTGTTTGTGTCTTAGAACGAGATTTCTACCACTTTATAATTAGTTATTAAAATTTTAAAGTTACAGGTGTACCATAATGACAGAATTAATTTTTTATTACTAAATTTGAGGAAGTTGTTACAAAATGTTTTATCACCCTATTATTTTTTTGGTACTTCAAAAAAAACATACAAATATGTTTTTCTGTCGTTAAAGTGGTTGTCAATAAAAGGTTGTTGAAAACTGCACAAAATATAAATTTTTCCAAACTTTTATCTCTAAGTATCAGACATAAATGAAATTAGAGTATGTGCCCCACTGGCGAAGGATGCTGGCTCACCCTACTATAACATAAATATTATTTGTTTTTAAATTTACAAATGAAAATGTAAAAAAATATCGTCTGCCAAAAATGATGTATACATAAAAGGAGTACCCATCATACCAAATTTAAATTTCCTACCTTTTCAGTGATTTAGTCCAGAGAACGCATTATTTTAAATTTCCAAAAAATTTACCAAATTTCAACTTATTAACTCTAGCGGTTTGGGCTGGGCGATGTTGAGTAAGTCAGTTAACCGGTCATTCAGTCAGTCAGTCAGAACGTAATTCCGTTATATATGGAGAAAAGAGAATTGTTTAAATTGAAAGTATTTGGAATGTACCAAGCTACCGACGTTATTCCAACGGTGAGAAGTTCATTTCATCCAAAGGTTGGTCGATGTTGTCAGATGGGTAAAAGCACTGTGCCAATGTTTCTTTCTGCACGGGTAATAATATTAATATTATCGGTACAGGAAAAATATTAATATTATCGATATGGCATTGGCTATATCAAGGAGCCCCTGTAATGATTTCACCTAAAAAAATTATACCCCTCTTTTTGCATACAATTTTTGTGTGGAATGGTATGTTTGTTTGGAATATGAATACAATTTTTCAAACTGTCAGTGTCTGTTTGTTCTTTTTTCTTCTATGTTTTTAACGTGGTGTATGTGCGAGCTTTTATGTAGATTTACATACACTTTGTATGAGGTAACAAGAATAATGTCATTAATAAATTATAATGTTAACAACATTTCACATTAACCCACAATTAAGTGAATGACGACGACAATGATGACTGCAGCAATAAAGAATAGTTGTTGTTTATAATAAATAATCGTATACTGAAAAATATCTATGAGATATTTTGCAAAAAAAAAAAAAGACTTGTGATTTTTTTTTTCGTAAAATATAAAAAATTTTCGTAAATATTACGTAATTCATATTTATTTATATTACGTAATTTATATTTAGTCACGAATTGAAAAATTTTACATAACCAGGTATTAGTCTTCGTGAAATTAACAGTATTTGTAAATGTTTTGCAACAAATAAAAAAACTTTTAAATATTTTAAAACTATCTTTGAAATATGTAACGACGCATATCAATCACTAGCTGTCAGCTAATTGGACATACAATGTCAAACATACATGGAACATTCTTTGTCAAACGTAACAAAGCTTTGCCCAAAAATAATGTTGATGGATTTTATTAACCTTGGGCTTAAAATGTTCGTTATTCGTTTTTATTTATGGCCAGTGTAGTCTTTTGAATATTTCCAAAATGGCGGCCAGAAACCAAAGAAAAATCGTGAGTTTTGACGTCCGAATCGATTGGTTTTGCAATTAAATTGTTTACGATAAATATCTTCAAAAAATTGGCATGGTAGTTTGGTAAAATCAAACTTGGCGGATCTATAAAATTTATAAGCCATCAATATACTAAATTGTGACTGTGGTGACTCAACTTTTGAGAAGAATATAATCAAGTTAAGGATAAAAAATGGCCTGGGTCATAATTTTTTTTCATTTCTCGACGATTTTGAGGTTTCAGCCGTCATGTTGGATATCACCAAACTATCATGCTAACTTTTTTAGGATGTTAAGTACCAACAATTTGAGCTTAAAACCAATCCTTTCAGATGTCAATTCATTTTAGAATATTTTTATTCTGAACTAATTTTCATTTGGTTTCTAGCCGCCATTTTGGAAACTTCCGAAAGGTTCCATCCATCAATATGGATTTTGGGCAGAGCTCTGTTACGTGTCACAAATAACGTCCCATATATAATTCCGGTGGATTTACTTCATCGGACCCAAACATATATAATTATGTTTACAGGCAAACATATTAAATTTGTAGCCTAACATATTGTTTTAGAAATACAGCAAATATAATTTTCAGAGTTTCAAAACTTATTTACAGAGTGCGTCATCTTCTACGTCGGCTTAAGGACATTGCGGTGTAATGTTTAGCGTGTTGGACTATTATGCAGAATGTTGCGGGTTTGATCCCTGCTGACGACAACGTCAACTTAGAAATACAATATGAATTTTCTATCCCTCAGATATATTGCAACGTCCTCCTTCGGTGTTCCCATGTTACTTAACTCCACCGAAGCAAAATATCTTAACAGGGCTATGAACTAAAAGAATTAAAAAATTTCGCCAAATCTTCTTCAGTTGTCAGGCAAAAAAATTGTATTAGAAATATGCAAATATATTTTTGAGAGTTTTCAGCGCTTTTTCCATAACTTTTCAGCGCATCTCAGACGGTATAGCGATGATTTCGACCCAAATGTTTGATTTGAGTTCATCAATGATCTGAGGGTCATAGCGTATGCTTCGCTTTTTAAATAAAACCCCAAAAAGAAGTCTGAAGGGGTCAGATCTAGATGGCCAGACAGTGTCGTGTTTTTTGACATCACACGTGCAGGTAATTTTTGTTGCAGATATTGCATTGCTTGATTTGCAGTGTGCCATGGTGTACCATCTTGTAGAAACCAGTAACCGTTTAGGCCTTCTTTAATTCTTTTCGGGCTGACATAATGAGGTTTTGGCGCAAACGCCTCCCCAAACTGTCACCTTTTGGTCATGGAGTGGTATTTCCTGGATCTTGTGTGGATTCTCTGTTCAAAATGCGGCTTTTGCTTATTAACACCGCCACAGAGTGTAAAATAGGCTTCATCTATTTTTGTCTTTGGAGTAATTTTAAAGTACAACGCCACTATTTCGGCATGTTGTTTTGAATTTAGGTTCTTAAGTCAATCGGTTGACAAAATTTAAAGTTATTTAAAGTTGCCATTCCGACATAATTGATCATGCACCCTCAATATTACCAGCAAAATTTTATTTCCAGCGTGTAGCTTACAGAGTTTGTAAGTAAATTTCATCTTAACTAGTAATTCAAAGTGCATTATTTCTTATACAGTTTTTTCCACTTTAGTTGTAAGTTAAAGTGAGTACATTTTTATTTAAGACAAAACACAATGTCTAAATTAAAACACAAAATATTTGAACAACTTATGTACACATTTATGTTTGAAAAAGAATTTACACATGTTCATTTTTTTGTAAACATTACATTTCAAAAAATACACATTCAATGCAGGAATTCAAAAATATTTTAGTTTATTACGCACAAAGTGTGTAAATTGAGCTATTGCCTATAAGAAAAAATATAATAAACTTTAAATACAATTTGAGAACGTGCAACGAAAAATTATATAAACCTTGGTCCTAAACTTCAGCATAAGGACCGCATTTCAATTTATTTTAAAACTTTTAAACTCTTTTTATGGTTAATATACATAGGGTATAAATGTAGCTAAGGATTAAATTTATAATCAAACGATTAATTAATTTCTCTGGAAGAAGATGGATGAAATAAAAATTTCTATCTTCTGATCTGTTAACACAAGACTAATAGACTGTTTAGAGAAATCAGCTTTCAACTTTATGACTTTGATTACACTCAATTTCCTTCTTTAATCAGCAAATATTTTATATTCAGAATGGTGCCATCTTTATTTTGATTATTCCCTGAAACAGCAAGTAATATTATATATGTCTCACTCCAAGACGTGTCAAGGCAATTCAAAGAGGACTTTGTATTGATGTGAGGTAGTGATCGGCACTTATAGCACGCAGAGGCCGAACAAAATGGGCTATTTATACGTATACAACACGAATATCAACAAATTTCACAGCTAAGAGCACAAAAAATACAATTGTTTCATTCAGTAGCATGCTAACTTTTAACAGAGAAAGTACAGGTTGGTTGAAAAGTTCCTGCGCTCGAAATGAAAGAATACTGTTTTTGTTACGAAATATATTTTTTTATTCAATATAATCTCCTAGAAGCTCAATACACTTTTCCAATGATCTTCCAATAATTTTATCCCATCCTTATAATGGTTTTCCGGAAGCTCTGCAAAATAACCGTCTGCGGCTGCTATGGCCTCTTCATTTGACGAAAAATGCTTTCCACAAAGGAATTGTTTGAGATTTCTGAAGAGATAGTAGTCACTGGGAGCCATATCTGGTGAATACGGTGGATGTTCAAGCAATTCGTACTTAAATTCTTTGAATTCAGCCATCGTCAAAACACTTTTGCGAGCAGGTGCATTGTCTTGATGAAAAATGATTTTTTTCTTCTTTAAACCAGGTATTTTCTTACGAATTTTTTCATTCAGCTGATCAAAAGGCTGCAATAATATTCAGAGTTGATTGTTTTACCTTTCTGAAGATAATCAATCAACAAAATTCCTTTTGCATCCCAAAACACTGATGCCATAACCTTCTTTGCTGATCGTTGTGACTTCACATGCTTTGGAGCTGAACAACCAGCTTCAGTCCACTGTAAAGGTTGTTGTTTCAATTTAGGATCATGGTGGTAGATCCAAGTCTCACCCATAGTTATATAACGACGCAAGAAGTCGGTTTTATTCGGCTTAAAAGGCTCCAAGTTATGCTGAGAAATTTGTTTTCGATCCAGCTTTTGTTGAATTGTTAATGTGTGCGGCACTAAATTTCCAAACAGTTTTTTCATACATAATTTTTCATGTAAAATATGGAGTACTCGTTAGTCTGAGATGCCTATGGCATTAGCAATTTCACGCTTAGTCAAACTTGGATCTTCACTAACCATATTATGTACCTGCTCAATGATTTCTGCTGTGGTTGCAGTTTTTGGTCGTCCTTCGCGTGGATCGTCTTTAAGGCTGGTACGACCACATTTAAATCCACCAGCCAAAAATTCAATGGTGCGTTTAGAAGGTGAGGACTCCTTATACACTTCCAACAATTGTTCATAAATTTCCTTTGCTTTTAAACCCTTTAAAACAAAGAATCTAATGACTGCACGCTATTCAATTTTTTCCATATTAAAAAAAATCAATGACACGTAAACTTCAAATGGCTTGTAAACAAAGAAAGAATTGACAGAATGACTTGCAACTTTGCATGTGTTCTCAGGACAGTTATACCAACATCTCTTGGTGAGCGCAGGAACTTTTCAACCAACCTATATATGCCGCTTTGTTGAAAAAATAATGTACACTCTTAAAATTTTTTTTTTCATTAAGGTATTTATTTTTTTATTGTAGGTATTTATTTTGTTTAAATTAAAAATGTGGAACGCTAAGTGTGAAGATTCATTTTTATTTGCTTTAAATATATTAAATGAGGCAGAGTGCCTTGTGTGCAATCAAAAAATTATTATTATTGTTATTATGAATTATTTTTAATTATTTTTAATAGAAAAAACAAAAACATTAACTATTTTAATTATTTTAATTCAATGAATACGGATATTCTCTTAACGATTAATTTATTTATTTATTAATTCATTTACCTAAAAAGATGAAATAATTTCTTACAGTGTAAAACACCAATACATTAATATTCTCTCTTTCTGCCGACCACTGATGTAAGGCTTCTCAAACATCTTGAAAACGGTCTGCAAGTAATAACTTAACCTTTGCAATCTTCATAGATTCTGTTTTATATACCGTTAAAGCATGAAAAGCTTTTTTCTTCCATATCATCACACTCATAAGCATTATGTGTATTAAGTTTTGGGCTTTAGTGTGCTCTATAGTATAATTTTATGGCCAACATTTTTGTAGAACATTTCATGAGGGGGAGTTAGAGGGTTAATATGTTCTACAAATTTGCCATACTATTATCTACAAAGTTGCTGAACATATCATACACCTCAGATGTAAAGAAAACATAGTTTTATATACCGATATGCTGCAAGAACAGGCCAGAACTGGGAAACTTTGACCGCCTCTAAAATGAATTTCCAATGTAAACTATCAAAACGCCGGCACACGTATATTTTTGTTGGTCTCCTTAACAAGAATCAATCATCGGAACCCCGTAATTTTGGAAAAAGTTTGAAATTGTTTTACAGTGTTATGAAAGTCGCTGATGTCCAGAAAATACATTCCATTTAGTTGGCGCGTTTAATTATTTTTTGTTTGTGTTTTCGCCAGACTACAAAATATATAATATTTTTTCATTTAAATAATTTGTATGATCTTGAAACAAGCAAAAAAACATTTGACAGATCAACAATAAAACTTTACGATAAAAAACCTTTTTAAGAAAATGTACCTTTAAAAATTGTATTTCATATATTTTAGGAAAGTTTTTTTTTTGGTACGGAATAATATAATATTTCGTGCAATGTACAAAAGTTATTATATATGGCTTCCCAACAAAAAAAAAGTACCAAAGGAAACAGTGACTTCAGAAAATTTGAATAGGAACCAAATATCGATCTCATAGAGTGAAAGCTTTCTTTAATCATCCTTTTTGATTGAATCTAAAACAATTGTTATGGTTTACTGAAAAATAAATTTTTTATTTAAATTTTAACGGAAAATTCAGTAATCGAGATTTAGCCTTATTTTCACAATGTCCAGTTAACTTCTTCCTGAGATTTTAACTGACACATTTCTTGTTGTTTCCCATGTATAGTGTGATTTAGTCGGGCCTTATTTAATAAATGTCTATATTCTGTAACGATCACGTCGTGTATTGAATATTTTAAAATTCTAAAATATTATTTTTGTGAAACTTTAGTCTATAATCATAGAAACAAAGTTTCGTAAAATTATAATCGAGGGTAGGACTATGGGAGCCATTAAAGAGCTAGCTAATCAGTCGGGTTGTGGGGTTATAATCATTTTGACAACACAATAATATTATTATAGACTCCCTAATTTTTTTAATTAAAAACAACTATGACGGGCCAAGATGACTTAAAACTAAAAAGAAAAATGCCCCTATTTTAGTCACTAAAAGGATGTAATTAAAAGAAACAGAAATGGTATTTATTGAATTTGCCTATCAATATCTCCCAGATGACCTCGGGAGTAAATTGGCTCAAAACCCACCCTTACCTATGGTTCTAGGGCCGTAATATTTTATAAAAGTCTAGAACCCCCCAAAAAAATGTAAACAAAATCTCCTTTAGTTCCTCTTACATCATCATCTTAGAAAAACACGATCTTTAAACCTTAGCAATTCATAATTTAAATATTAATTTATTCAATCCATTAGATTTAAACATTTAAAAAAAAAGAAATCTGAACTTATAAATATTTACAAATCGATGCACCTTATCGTACACTGTTAATTGATATGAGAATAATTCACTAACTAACCTTATTTTATTAAATTTGAACAAACTGTCTTAATTTTTTTTTAAATATCAACAATATCTTTGAAATAATAATAATATAAACAAAAATTGATATTCACAAAATAGCTTCCTAAGCACTTTGCCGGACTTTATCAAATACAAGCTATTTTTACTTAATACACAAAAACCGAGATTACCGAGACTGTAGTGTAATTATATATTTGGATTTCTATTTTATTTATTTTTGGTTATAATCAAAACAAAAAACAAAAACAATCTTTTTTCAATATATTTTTTTCATCAATTCTGTAGCGTAGCTAATTTTACCAAATATGTTAAAGCAAGGTTGGCAACCGATACCTTTTTCATTCCGCTCCAAAACCTTTTAAAACTGAGGTGGCAAGACTGCGATTTTAATTGGACGAATTTTTATGGGATTTGCAAGTAAACTAATGAAGTATTTTTTTTTTGTTTTTCACTAATAAGTGAAAAATGTTTTTAATTTAAAGAAAAAGCTTCATTATTTTGATGAAACTAGCGTTTCATTTAACGTAATTAAGTATGAATTTTTTTAATAAATTAAATGAAATTTTTCTACTATTTAATGAGAGTCTTGATAGACAAATTCTGGCAACTTATTTTATTCATTTTTTGCAAATCTAAATTAAAATTCGCCATTTAAAAAAAATATAATTTTTAAAGAGTAAGGGATGTTTCGGTATCTGTTATACCAAAACCGATAGGTATAATATACCGTTACTGCAAAAAAATAAAAAAAAAAAATCAATAACGCTGCCGATAGTCGTTTCGATTGCCAACCTGGAGATAAAGAGAATGTGCAAAAATAGTGGTATTCACGTAAAGAGTTACTAATCAAGAGTTATTATTAAAGAGACAATTTAATGAAACATTATAAAAAAAATTGTTGTTGCTTTTGGTTTTAATAAGAAAATTTATGATGCAAGAACAAAATTGTTAGAGAATAGGTTTGAGATATAAATCACTTACCAACATGTTTGATAACGAAGAAGGCCTTTTTCGAAGATCGAACCTGTTGATGCTCTGTTGTATCTCTTAATCGCAGATGCTGTATATAAAAAGTTCTTGCATTTGGTTAAGATTTATGGAGAATTTTAAAAGAATGCAATCATTTTTTTTTCTTTTTGGGATCAACAAAAATCATGCAATTCGATAATTTTTAATTAGCACAGATCCACTCGTGTTTAGATGTATGGAATTTTTATGGAATTTTTAATAAATTAAAATTGAAAGTTTAGTTTTACTTTAATATTTTAATGTTGTGTAAAGACAAGCAGTCAATTCTTTTTTCAATGTTAAATTTGTATGTGTTAAATTTCCAATTGCATGCTCCTTGTTGATCAGATACTTTTTTTTTGCCTTATATTCTTTCCATGCACATAATTATTTTAATTTACTCTACTTAATTCGATTTTTATTTTTTGTCTGTTAAAATGTTAAATTCTATCTTTAATTGATTTTGTTTTTCTTCAATTCAGGGCAAGGCTTAATTTTAACTTAACTAACTTTTTCCATTAATAATTTTTTTTGTCTATTTTGTAATTTCTATTAACTTTGTTTTCTTCACTGATCTCTGGTTTGTTATACGTTTGTTTTTTTTATGTGTTGATGGGAATTCTGCTCTAGGGCAACCTGATGATTATTATTAGATGTATCTGATGTTATAAGGCTGGTAATTTTAACTCTTAGCATTATTGGATATTAATAAGGGTGACATACTTGCTACCCCAGAATTTATTGGGCTTTAAGTGCTTTGAACTTTTCGCTCCACGAATGAATCAGCTTTTTACGCTGGCTTCATCGGAAGGTACGATGCGATTAAGGTTTGTCGTAATTGCCATACGATTGAAGTTGGATTACTATAAGACCAAATCCCGTATAACTTAATTAAGTTGGGAGTAGGTCCGACACAATTTGCGTGTTGTTCCTTGTTCCCAAGATTCATTCATTAAACCTCAATGTTAGTTCAAGTGGCGAAACCCCACCATTGGTTGTTACCTCGCGAGGTTTCCCAAGATTTCCTTTTTATTTGTTGAAAATAGACGCTAATTTTATGGAAAATATGGCGTTAGGTATACCACTCTTAGGATTGATTTATATTTTGACGATCACTTTTAAGACAAAATTTCAATGTGGTTTCTTTAACGTCTGCCAGAAAAAGGAAGTCGTGATTTCTAGAAACATCTCGAAAGTCTTGTACTAATTTGACAATAAGCAGATCACAAAAAAAATATCTAATTATATATACCAAAGATCATGAGAACCCGCAAACTGAACTAGTCACCAGTGATGGTATATACAAATATGCAGCCAAAACAAATTGAATTTGGAACAGTGAACAAAAGTAATGAAATCGTATAGCAAAACTTATATTTTTCTTAGAATAACATTAAGCTGATAGACTTTACTCTTATTTCTACCTTTTTTATTAGCATAATTATAGATTCTGAGTCAATAATTACTTTAAATAATGGATTGCAAGTAAGTCTTTACACACGTAAATTTAGCGAGGATACCAACCATTGTTAGTTGTCTGGATCTACGCATGTGCGAGATTCTCATATATAATGAGAATAGATAAACACCAAATTGCAAATACCAAGATCATCATGTGGTAGGCTTTTTCTTAATTTAAATTTTGCTATATTTCCATAATTAAATATGACCAAAGCTATTGTTTTTAAAATAAAGTTAATCCTAAGCTTTCCAATGATGTATTTCATATATATTATACCTAAAGAATATAAAGTCAAATTAAAAAACCAATTTTAGTCTATATGTAATACTCTGAGACCGAGGAGAAAAATGTAATTTGAGTGATACACGGAAAAAAATAACTAATCTTAAACTAAGATAAAAACAAAAAAAATTTCCCACCTGAGATTATAATTGAAAAGTAAAAATCATCTCCTAATAATTTCGTCTTATATTCAAAATTAATCACAACGCCGTTTTAACCATTTTTCAGTTTGGTTGAAATAGAATCAATTACCAACGAACTACTACGTCCCTGGTTAAAATGAACGGACAATTTTTGCTCAATCAACATTTAGTAATATTTAGTTTTACCGAAAAATCTAATCTCCTTCAAGGGATAAATTATCCGCCACAATTCCAGATTCTTACAATTTAGTGTTTATACTTTTGTTATTAAAATTTTCCAGCATGAATTACGGCTTAGATAACTACAATTTTACTTTTGTCTAGTACTTTTAAAAAATTTTTTATTTTAAAAAATTTAAGCAAATAATTTAACTATTTTATTTTTGTTTCATTGCAGTCAAAGTGTTTTTAGTACTCATTGCGCTGACATATAAATGGTTTGTTAGCTATAGTTTTCTAAAAATTCTTAGAATATTATGATTTAAAAGAAATCCTGTGTTTTTAGGAATTGATGTGACATAATGTTTAAGAAAAAACAAAAATAATAAAATGGGAGGCAAAATAGAGGAAAATAGTGAATAATCAAATAATGAAATATTTGTATATTTTCTGTCTTACACATCGATAGTAAATTAGCATTGGAAGTGTTGTAAAATGGCACTTGAGATTTAATTTTAGTGTATTAAGGACATATACATATTACAAGTTATTTTTATATTTTGCCTTAAAGCGTAAAGAAATCATTTGAACTAATTTTGAAATAACGTAAGCTTTTTTAACTAGTTTAGTACTCTAATTTTATTAAATTTAAAATTTATTTAAAATAATTAAATTTAAAATTTGAATCGGCTATAAAAAAGTAATGATTATTTTTTAAAATTTCTAGTTTTATTGGAAAGGTTGAACATTGTCTTTTTACTAATAAAAATTTTCATGTTTCTTTGCAATAAAATAATTTATATAAAGAATATGATTATATGATCTAAAATCCTACTTATACTATTCATTTATTTAAAATTTATTGTAACAATTCCATTGAAAAGCATATACATTTTTTAATGTTATTATTTATTTTTAACAATTTATAATAATAGTACAAAAAAAAAAACAATTATTTAGTTGGTCCATAAATGGTTAATTCCTGCAGTCTTATTTAATGCCTTGTTGATATCCATTTTGTCCTGGTCGGAATAATAATTCTTGGCGTGTTAAAAATTTTTAGCTTTAAAACAAAGCCGCTCCCTCTATTTATTTTGTAGTCCCTATATTTAAAAGTTCCAAAAGTTGCCCAATAGGCAATACTGCGAAATGACTTATTTTACTTACCTCATGTATTAAAATTTTTGTGGACTGACGATGGCATGTAATACCAATTGCATTTTTTAACATATGATTTTACCAGTGCATAATCCCCAAATTTTTTAGGGTCTATAGGTAAACCAGACGACAAACTTGAAGAATTACGTAAAGTTTTTCTATAAGTTAATTTAATATTAAAAAAAAAACTTTAAAATTATTCATTTTTAAATCCGTTGTTTTTCGTGAAAAACCAAATCGTTTATACCGATTATAAAGAGTTTTTGTTTGGCAAATCACGTAAATTATTTCTTGTTTATCAAGAAACGCATAACTGCCAAGATAACAAAAGCTAATTAAATTTATATTTTTATTTTTTTATTTTCTGAGTTGCTCAACATTTTTGCATGCCATTTCTTTATAGGCACGAAAAGGCAGTTAGTTAGTTTCGATATATCTTTAAGATAATAAGTTAATCTTTTATTTGATGTTAATACGAGATCGGTGGCAAACGGCGCCATCAGTTAAAATCCTAGTCAAAGTTGCGTAGTGAAGCCAAAAAAAAAAATATATATATTTCAAATGAATAAATTTCAAATCTGATAACAATTTGTACAAAACTCATTAAAATCCTAGAACCTGGACAAGATACCCTTTCCAACAAGGTATAACAATCCTAAATAATAATAATCAATTTTAAAAAAACACGCCCCTAAATATGGTATAATTTTATTTCCCCAAATCTTTAGAGTCGAAAGAAGTGTGTTTTGTGGCCATTTTCAAATACTTCTGTTGGCAAAATAACTATAATTTCTGCAAATAATTATTACCTGATATCTTAGCTTTACGATAAAACTTGTTTTATAGTTAATTTCAAACATTTTCAAAAATCAATTATGAGATGCATTCACCTTATATTATCCACTGTGAGTTACCGTGCCATGCTTAACGAATTTTTGTTTCCAAAAATTCAAGAGAATGACATGGACGACATTTGGTTTCACCAAGATGGAGCCACATGTCACACAGCCAACACAACCGTCGATGATTTACCTACTGTTTTTGAAAATCGAATAATCAGCCAAAATTGTGATGTCAATTGGCCGCCTCAGAGCTGTGATTTCAGCCCTTTGAATTAATTTCTGTGGGGAGCCATTAAGGAAAAATGTTACGAAAACCATCTAGAGACAATTGAAGCATTGAAACTTGAAATCGAAGTTGCCATTTAAGACATTCGAGCTGAAAAATTGGGTTCATCGGATCAGGTGGTCATATGAATGATATTGTGTTCCATTCTTAAATGACAAAGTTCAATAAAACCAGAAATTTGAAAAAATAATCAGTACTTTTTTGTTGTAGCCCTTTACACGCAGAAAAAAAACATAATTGCAAGATGAACATTGATCCTTATTTCTGTTCGTATACATATAGTTTTCGCAATTAAGTTATTGAATTTTTCAATAAGTTTTAACCAATAATTTTTTATCTTCCGTAGCAAAGATGACGTCCTCATTCGAATCGAATACAAAGAAAACCGATTCGAATGGTTCGGTTGTGGTAATCGAATTTTTCCGTTATGACAACAGAAAACCAATTGAGACATGAGTAATTTGACTGTGACAATAGTATTTCGGTTGCCTTAATAACCATTCGGTGGCCACAACCGAAAAATTCTATTGGCAACAAATTCGGTTGTCAGCACAAAACTGTTTTCTGAGTGAATCTTTTTCCGCCGAGCCATGTTTTAAAATTTGGAAATAGGTAAAAGTCTCTGGGAGTTAATACTGCTGAGTAATTCAAACCTCCACTCGAGTATTTTTTCTTATGTTCTAGCAATAAGGTGACTTTTCTAACTAAATCTAGTCAAGTTGAATAATTTTAAGCAAAAAACCGTTGGCAAAATTTTAATTCTTATTTCATTTCTGGTGTATAGTGGTGAATCCATGTGTCATGAACAATTATGTATCAGTGAAAGAATTCATTAGGATCGGGGCGGAAAAGCTCTAAATCACTTACTGAATCAGTCGGTCGATTGCTTTTTTTTTCATTGTAAGCAAACGCGGCTCCCACCTTGCCAATTGCTTTTTCATATTAAATTTTTAGTGCAAAATTGAAATCACTGAACCATGAAATATGCCTGTGGCCACTCGAAAATAAATCGCCTCAATTGAACTTATTGAACGAGGTTCAGCATTTGCGACTGTACGACCACGTTTATATTCATTTACCAAATTATAGATAGTCTTAAACATTGGCGTAGATGTGCCATGGACTTTATCACACACATTTTTGATTTTTATATAAATTTTGCCTTTCAAGTGAAATCGTTTGATGAAATAAATTTTTTAGTGCGATAAAAGATTAAGAAAACTTAAAAATTTTCTGGTTGTCACAAGATTTTTTTTTGCTGTTTTTGCTGATTTCTACTCTTAGTTGCTTTTTTATGCTTTTTGTGTATTTTCCAATTTTGCTTAAACACAGTAGCTTTTTTTAAGTTTTTTAAAAGTACTTTTTTCTAATAAGAATAGTTTTTTCTTTAAAAAAAATGTGTTTTTTTTCCTAACTTTTTTGCTATTGCTTTTTTTTTTTGCTTGAAATACTTTAATTTTTGCGTTTTTTGTCTTCTTTCGCCAGAAGACGGATATAATCTCCCTAGTTAAATCAAAGAAATTCGTATATCACCGTACAATATTGTTGTTTCTTCACAGGTTCTTTTCTTTTAACAAATTTGACACATGCTAGGTCATAAATTTAGATTAAAGAAAAATCAGATTTTAATAAATTTTCTCAGTTTTTTTTTTTTTAATTTTGTTGTATTTTATAGAAAGTAACTAATATTTATTTACTTTAATTTTTCAATATATATATTTTTTTAATTTAAATATTACACAATTAATCGATATAAATTCAAATAAGATATACATAATTATGTTATTTGCCCTTTGTGCATGATTATCATCAACATCATAACCAATATCATCATCGGGATACTGATAGTAATAAAGGCGCTGTATCCAAAATAAAATTACAAAAGGAAACAAAGAATTTAATACCAATATATAAAAGGATTTTTTACATTTATCGTTGATGAAAATTCATATAAAAATATAATAAACATTTTTGTTACTTTTTTCCACAAAATATTGGACATTATACCTACATGGATTATTTATTGATCTTTATGCTGTTGATGATAATATTTATGTATACAAAAAACATGTACAAATTAAGAATTATTGAATCACAAATGGTTTTATATTTCACACTTTATTAATAGGAATATGGAATATAATAAAAATGTATACAGCAAACATAAAAGCGTACATAGTTATGGATGCAAATAATTTTAATTTGATAATGATATTACATACAATAATAAGTAAGATTGTCCAATTTATATGTGCACTTATAATAATGCATGTATAAATGTATGAAATTTAATGGAAATAATAGTATTTTCAATTCGGTTCGAGTCCCCGATTACTTCGCCGAATAATCGGTTAAAATTTAAAATATGAAATATTGATAGCATAACAAAGATGACATGTGTTATTTTTGCCTTACAATAATTCGAAAAACCAACACTCAGAATATTATGTAGTTAACTGTTTGTAGGTTAATAAAAAAGTTTTCCGTTCCATTTAAAAATAAACGAAGATACATTTATTTTTCAAAGAAATATCTATATTAACTTTTTTATACATTTATTCGAAAAAATTTACTATCATTTACCGATTTTTTTCAGTTTCATTTATTTTTTTCATTTGTTTGAAATTTAATAAAAATTTACCCATAAAACGGAAACTTGTGGTTTATTTGTGTCCGTAACAGTTATTACAAATTTAAATTTTGTTTGCTGTCTGTTTCAAAAAAAAATATTAAAAAAATTTCAATTTGTTTTTTATTTAAATTGGTTGTATATATACAAAATTTTTCAATACAAATTACAAGAACTTCATAAACACACATACATATACAAACACATTCATACAAAAAGTGTTTATAGCTTCATATGCATACATACATTTTGTATTGTACGAGTATATTAAAAAAAAACAAAAAATACAAAAACGGAAATAATTTTAAATAAATGAAAAAAACATTTATTTTTTAAGGATTGGTGGTTAGAATTTTAACATTTATTTTAACTGATTATATCAGTTGTTTCTTACGGATGTGTCAGTTGATTAATTAAATTTAAAAATAAATAACAAATGGCATTTATTTTAAATGAAAATTAAGTAGACCGGTTTTAAAATGAAATATCATTTCTTTTAAATGATATTTTCAGTTATTTTAACTTACAAACTTTTTTAAGTGAACGTCTCCTTAACAGTCTCCAATTTGTTTCATGCCAATCAGGTCAGTAGTTTGGAAGTTTTACAAATTATTATCATTATCTCTATCAAATACCCAACTGTGTGTGATACTGAAGCGTATGAGTGATAAAAATAGTCCTCATATAATTAATATAAATTATATGTAAAAAAGAGTAAAAACATACTCAATCAGAAATTAACCAGTGGTAAAAAACGTTAAGTACTGACTCACCAGTGGATACCTGGCATATTAAAAAATTATTACTGGCGAAACTTTTATAGCCTTTTCCACAGGGCTACATCTTACATCTTTCATCAATTTGCAAAGATGTTAACATTTTCCCATAAGAATTATACAGGCTGAAAATTCTACATCTTTCTACATCTACAAAAGATGATCCTTTCTCATTTTGTTCCATCTTACATCTTTCGTTAATTTACAAAAAAAGATTTTCTTTGTGCCATCACTAGCAAACTGACTGCAGAAAACAAAAAAAAAAAATTATTCAACAAAGGAAACTGAGCGGCAGATGTATGAATTTCACTTTTGTCTATCAAAAATTCTTCGTCATCATCATCTTCCAGAATGGGCTTTAATATTTCAATGTACCGCAGATGTATGGATTTCACTTTTGTCTGCCAAAAATTCCTCGTCATCATCATCTTCCAGAATGGCCTTTAATATTTCAATGTGCTGCATTAAAATTCGGGTTTGTTCTTGCAAATCAACAAATACTCCAATGATTAATGCTTTCTCTAAATCCATTTTTCATTTTTAACGAAAATTATGCTTCTTTTTCATTTACTTTTTTGACAGCTGAATAAATAACAGATGAAAGATGTTGCCAGTATAAACACTTGTTTCACATTTTCAACATCTTCCATTCGTTTCACAAAGATGTCATTTAGTGTAAAAAGCCTATTATTGGAGACTCTTTACCAGCGTTTTCTCTTTATTTATTTTATAAAAATTACAGTGGTTTATAAAATTCAATTTTTTCTTAAAAATTTCGAAACTTTGGTTTAAGATATGCTAAGAAAAGCTTAAAAATTCTAATACGAATTTCATTGTATTTTCAGGTCTTTTAAGATAAGGTTGCATTTGTTTTAAGTCGATGTCATGTTCCCAATCACATCAGTTCCCAACCACACCAATTCTACACCATGTTCCACTAGAATCGGTTAGCTTATCTAAAGTGTATAACAAACTAGAACTAGCTTCTGAAGTGGTTTTAGGCATTTATGTTTTAAGTAATATAACCCCGGTTACTTTTGGAATAACTTCAAACAAAACTCAAAATTGGTGTTAAAACCGACAGAAGAGCAGATTATATTAGTCGTTATTTGGAACACAAACTTAAGCTGTATATTTGTGCTCCAGGTTCTCAGAAATAATTCTAAAGCTATAGCTAGAGCTATAGCTAGAGCTATATAAACTTCAGAACATGAGAATTGCTTATAAATATATACTCGATATAGTTCAACTAGAAGCACACTTAAAATAATTTGTAAGTTAAAATTATAGAAAATACAATTTTAAAGAAATGATATTTCTTTAAAAACCCAATTTACTTGCTTCTCATTTGAATCAAATCGTTTTTGTCATTTATTTTGAAATATTATTTAAACAACTGACACATAAGTATAGAACAAATGATTATTTAGTTAAAAAATATATTTCAAAATTTTACCTACTAATTCCCTAAAAAATAACCGATTTATTAATTTATTTTATATATTTTCCTTTTTTTTTTTTGTATTTTTGCTTAATTTTTTTTAATCTGCAAAATGTATACTCTCACAGTCTATAGACACATTTTGTGTGCATAACCATATGTGTGTATGTGTGTCAGAATACTGCAACTGCTGATTACAAAACATTCATACGCAATCAACACAGGAATAAATATGTGTTTGCGCTCAAAAGCTGAATATACTCCAATACACATATTTTTTGAAGATTTTAAATCAGTGAAACCACGTGCAACTTTTTCTGTCATTGATCATTTTCATACCATTCATTGTATTCTTGTTCGTTTGGGTCAACAATAATTATTTTGATGTAGAATAAATCAAAAAAAAAAGAAGAATATATGTGGTATTGTATTACTAATATAAATTCTAAAAAAGCGAATTTAAGTCCCACCCTAATGTACACTATACCATTTATGAAATGTGTTTCCATTTTGTTTTATTTATGAATACACACATACGCATTGGTTGTTGTTTTTCTGATTTATTCAACGCTGACTTTTTGTTGAGTGATTAAATTTGCATAAAACATGTTCGACAGATGATTCAAACTGATCCGAATTACGCGTTCAGTAACATGAGGCTGATTTTATTCTACACTGAATTTTATTGAGTGATTAAATGTGAACAAGAATTTTAGTGTATAATTAAATCAAGAAGAAAGTTGATTTTGCAGTTCTCTGATGTGTGTGTGTTTTATGAAGTTCTTGTAGTTTGAATTGAAATAATTTTGTATATAAACAAACAATTTGAATAAAAAACAAATTGGAATTTTTCGAATATTTTTTTGAAACGGATAGCAAACAAAATTTTTGCTTTTAATAACTGTTACGGAGTTAAAAACACCAGGAAAATCCGTTTTGTGGGTAAATGTTTACTAAATTCCAAACAAATGAAAAAAAAATTAATGAAACTGAAAAAAATCGGTAGATTTTGAAAAAAATGGAAAAAAAGTTATAATAGATATTTCTTTAAAAATAAATGTATGTTCCTTTATTTTGAACTGAACTGAAAACTTTTTTTATTTAACTAAAAACAGTAAGCTATTGTAATATTCTGAGTGCAGTTATTACATTTAATTAATTATTTTTAATTTACATATTTGTAGACTTTTGCCCTTGCTTAAAAAATACGCACATTTACCATTGCATAAATTGTCTGATCAAATTTTCTCACATATTCGAACAATTCATTTTTGTTTTTTTATAACGACCTTTTAACCTCCATATATTTACAAAAATAAAGCAAGTTACCAATAAGCTATTTTGCTGGAATTCAAGTATTAATCACATGTAATTCCAGCCGTATTTTTCAATTTTACACCGCGATGTATACTTCATTTAGACTATTATTGAATAGCGAAAACATAAAAAATCCCGTTAGAATTATTTGCATAACCACAGAAAAATCACTACCTAACCGAAATATTATAGAAACCTTTCTTAAGACGCTTTTTTTTAACATGTTTAACTCTAATACCCCATTCATAATTAACCCCGAAATGCGTATTTTAAATTTTTTCAAGTTATCAACTTTCAAATTTCATACAAATTCTAAATCGAAAACTTGAAAATATGTAACGAAAATTCACATTTTGGTGTTAACTATAAATGGGTTATAAATAAATCTCAAATCAATAAGTGAAAGTGCCGGCAAACATTGAAAGTTGTCTTAAACTTTCTCAATTTGGCAAAAACTAAACAATATTTTTTAAAATTTCTTATTGAATTTTGTTGGATGGCAACTTTTAAATAATTAGAAAAATTGTCGACAATGACAAATAAAGAAAATATAAAAAACAGCCTTTTTGAAAAATTTCGCATTGTTGTAAAATACTGTCTACACTACGTTTATCTATTTTAGGCTTAATCGCCTTGAATAAACGATTAATAAATTTTCATAATTTTTCAAATAATGCCCTAAACGGTTATCCGTGAATTTGGAGTAATAGGAAATACTAGAAAAAAACTAAAACTTTCGAAAAATTAACAAGACATTGTTAACTTTTTTTTTTTTTTGTGGTTTATCAATTTATGAATTTCTATGAGTGTACATAATTTTTTATATGCACCAATTTTTTTCATGTTCACAAATTTATTTATAAATTTTCAATGCCTTGACAGCCGTTTCAGTGGACATCGCTAGAATAATTTCACTATTCATAAAGACAAAAACTCATATGTATAAAAATATTTTAAAATTTGTAAAACAATTATCAAGTGGTATATTTTCAAAAACGATTGAATACACGAGGGCGAATCAATAAGTCCGTGACTTTTCGAACTTCCCTCGTAGTTATATGAAATACTGTCAAATTTTGTGCAAGTTCCGTCATTTACTTTGCGTTTAACAGCTGTTAAGTACATTCAACCTCGTGTTTTTTTTTTTAAATACAATAAGTGAATTTCGAGTGTTTATTAAGCATTATTTTTTGCGAAAAAACGTCAATCAATCGAAGGAAAAGCTTGATAAATACTATCGGGACTCTGCAGCATCGATTTCAATGGTAAAAAAGTGGTTTACTGGCTTTCGTTGTAGCCTTATAAGCACGGAAAAGGCCGAACGTTCTGGACGCCCAGTTGAGGTCTCTACAATTGCAAAAATTCACGATATGGTGTTGGCCGATCGGTAATTGAATGTGCGATAGATTGTGGAAGACATAGGCATCTCGCATGGCTCAGTGGTTTTAATTTTGAACAATCACTTGGGAATGAAAAGCTTTCCCCAAGATGGCTACCGCATTTGCTTACAATCGACTACCAACGGAATCGTGTGAAAGCTTAGTTTTAATGGCAGAAATCCATGAAGTAGACTACGAATTGCCCCCTCATTCGCCTTATTCTCCGGATTTAGCCCCCAGTGACAATTTCCTAAAGAAATTGCTCGGTGTAAAGAGACTTAGCTCCAACGATGAAATTCTTGATCAAACAAATGCCTATTTTATGGATCTCGAAAAACCCTATTTTTTTGGAAGTGATACAATAAAAGGAGAAACGTTTGACTAAGTGTATTGAGCTAAAAGGAGATTATGTTAAAAAAATTTTTTTTTTGGCAAAAAAAAACTCGTATAACTATCAGAATATATAAAATAATAAACTGCAGAGTAACATGGAGAGTACACATGGTCTTTTATGCATTTTTTTCTATAAAAAATTGTTATTAGTTTTGAGTAAAAAATATAAAGCCATATTTTGTTCACATTCTTCGTGGTCAAAAACTTATTTAATTTCAGTTAAACCTATTTTGTTTTAATGGTAAATTAATTTCGTTTTCAAATTTATATAAAATGTGTTACATTATTTTGCCAGAGTTTAAGTTAATGTTTATTTTAGTTGGTGTTATTTATAACGATTGTAAATTTGTGAAAGAAATAAAAAGGAAATAAAGGTCTACTAAAGTATACTCCTGTTAAGCCATTATAATTAATTGTTAGCACTAAAAACATAAAAGCTTGAATGTGCAAGTGAATATATGAAACTTTAATATTAGTTAAAGTAGAATCAAAAAAAGAAGGTGCTTGAAAGATAAAGTACATGTAATATATTTTGGTCTAATGCTAGAATCTCACAAACCAAGTTGTTAATAGGAAATTTTTAAACAACATTTTCAAACATGTAAGAAAATACTTTACAATAAGAAATGTCCCAAATGTTTTGACACTATTTAATATTAAGCATAATCGATATGATTTTGTTATAACGATAAATTTCTCTCTAATATGCTGTTACTGTTTGCAATTCGGTAAAATCTGCAGGACATACATCAGAACCTGTTTCTCTTGATAGTAAAATTCAAAAATTCAGCATAGTGCTTATTAATCTTTGCATGACATCACTATTTATGATGTAAAATTTACTTAAAAAAAAGTCCATTTAGACTTGATATTACATAGTAAGGTGGTTCTCATCCCTATCACTTATTGGCGGTAGCTTTTCTACTAAGTCCACAGATTTCATTATTGTTTGTGTCTATAAAAAAAACTTCTATAAAAAATACACACCTTATTAGCTATATTATACATAAATACATAGATGGGACATATTAAACATAGTACTTATTGATTGAGTAAACTAATAATTCCCCTCACTGGCCATGCATTGATAACAATTTTAGTAAAGTTATTTTCATTTCAAAAAAGACTTTTAAAATTTATGCAGATATTGACTTATGGTTGGTAAATTTTTTAACTTTTTTAACACACTTTATCTAAAAAATAGAAAAAAAATCGGACAAGATAAGGAGTTATTTCGTAATGATAAGAATAAAGATATTGATTTAAAAGTCACTTGGTAGCTTAAAAAACTAATATCCTTAAATTATTCTTGTGAAATAATATTCTTACCATTAATTTATGTTAAATGTTCTCCCGGATTTTTCCCTTAGAAACTTCTTCGAAACCTAGCAGCTTTTCTAACGGATAACCCTTCACAACGAAATTTTCGTTATAGGTTCTCTGCGATGTTAATTAAATTCGGATATGTATAAGAGAAAAAATAAGAAACACATTTTAGAAGTTGTCCAATAACACTTTACTTTTAAATATTTTATTTTATTTATTTATTTATTTAATTACTAACAATATAATTACAAATTATACGTTAGTTATAATGAGCAATAGCAACGCAGGCCTTCAGCTCGTTTGTTAATACTTAATTATATAGATAATGAGAGTTATTTTCATTAGATTTTGGTATATAACTGCGTTATTTTAAGAAATTTTAGTATGTCTTTTATATTGTTTGGAGTGGGATGAGAGAGGTAGGATTTCGGATCATGGTCTAGAAATATTTGTGAACGTGCAGTATTGAACTTGGGGCAGTTTGTGAGGAAATGGCAAGGGTCTGTTGTATTTGAGGTACAATTGCAGCAGAGTGTGTCGATTATTTTTAATATATGGCCATGGGTTATTTTTGTATGTCCTAGTCTTAATCTGGTTAACTTTACTGTGTCAGATCTATTAATATTTGGTGGTAATATGTCCTGAATTGTCCTGCGGTGATTGTTAATTGTTTTATACCAGGTTGAAGTCTTTTCAAATGTTTGATTTCTGTCCATAATATAATAGTATATATGTATATATTTGTATAGATCTTTATTGTCGAGATTTATGGTGGTTAAAACGGGAGAGATAGCAGCGTTTCTAGCAATTAGATCTGCGAATTCATTACCCTTTATATTGCAGTGGCCGGGTATCCACAAAAGTAATATAGCTGGGTATCTTTCTATTAATATTTTTCTTATACGTGAGACGTAGAAGTTGTTGTTGTTGATATTTATAATGGATTTTGCCGCCGAAAGCGAGTCAGTGCATATGACGAATTTGCCTGATTTAGTTTTTAGGTATAGTAAAGTTTCATAAATTGCTATTAATTCTGCTGAATATATTGAACTGTATAACGGAAGTAGTGATGTCTTGATTACTTGGTTTTCCGTTGTAATGCTATAAGAGGTAACGAAATTTGACTTGGAACCGTCTGTGTATAAGAAATGTGAGCCGTTATGTTTATGCTTTATCTCATTGAAAAGTGATTGGAATTGTGAAGGAATAGTGTTTGATTTTAAATATTTTGCTAATGATATATTGATTGTGTCCTTTTGAAGTTTCCATGATGGGCAATAGGTTGAACTTGAAATATTGTTAAGTGGTATACTTAATTTTTGGCAATTCTGGATTACACGATATATTACTGAGGGAACTTTAGGAACTCTTTTTGCCACTGTTAGCTTTTTTACTATTTGTTTAAGGGGACTATTATTGTCGTAGATAATTGATCTGAAGAGCTTAGTTGTTAGAATATCTCTTTGGGTGGATGAAGGTAGAATATTCGCTTCAAATAAAAGATTATTAATTGGAGTGGTGCGAAAAGCACCAAGGGCATTTCTTACAGCTGAGTTTATGATTGTATCGATTTTCTTTAAGTCGGACCTAGGCGCGAAGCCATAAAAGGGTAATAAATAGTTCACTTTTGATAACATAAGGCTTCTTATGATGGTAATGAGTGTGTTTGTATTGCAGTTGAGTTTAAAACTCGAGAGGCATTTGATAATGCTAAGTCGTTTAGACAGTGAGGATGTTAGGGATTGTATATGATCTTTCCAGTTATATTTGTTGTTTATATGCAGTCCTAGTATTCTTAGTGTGTTGACTTTTGAGATATTGAAGTCGCCTGATTGTAACGTACAATGGCAGTCTTTTTTCTTACATATATGCAAGTATTTACATTTGATGGTTGATAGTGTAGCACCGGAGTACTCGCACCAATTTTTTAAGTTTTCGAAAAGACTATTAAGCGTTAGAACAGGATTTTTCCGTTTTGAATGAATGATCAAATTTATATCGTCGGCGTAAGCAGAGAGTTGTATTTCTTTATACATGGATATTATACCGTATAATTTGTTGTACGCTATAAGAAACAAGATTACCGATAACGGGGATCCCTGTGGGATCCCATTAGCTAACGGTAAGGGGGAGGAGTATTGGTTTTCTATTCGAACAATGATTTTCCTTTTAGTTAGGAAATTAAAAATGTAGTTAATTATTTTTGGGCCAACATGCCATTCAACGAGTTGATCTAAAATTGAATGCATACCTACTCTATCAAATGCTTGCATAAAATCAAGTGAAATTATGGTGATGTGCTTTCGTGCAGAGAGGGCATTCGCAATTTGATAGTCTACATAAAGCAGGCTATCAATTGTAGACTTCCCCCTTTTGAAGCCAACCTGGTATTTATTTAGTAGTTTGTTCGATGTGACAAACCACCATAACCTGTTGGCTATAATCCTGTCAATAACTTTTGAGATACAGGGGTTGAGTGAGATAGGCCTATAGGATTTGGTAATCGTTTTATCGGAACCAGTTTTAATTATAGGTATAATAACACTAGATTTAAATGATTGGGGTAGGTAGTTGGAAAATATTGCATTAAAAAGTTTTAAAATCCTTAGTTTAGTGCTGTGGGGCAACATTTTTAGCATTGGATAGGAAATTCTATCCAAGCCTGGTGTTTTCCCCTTCAGCTTACATAAAACTGACTCAAGCTCAATAAAAGTTATTGAGTCCTCAATTATTGCTGCTTCGCGACCGGTTATACTTATAGGCGGTGTTATTTTGACCTTGTCTTTGTTAGAACGAAAATTAATATTGAAATTATTGTCAGAAGAGTTATTGGACCAAAATTTTGCAAATTCTGTGGCTATTTCTTCTTTATTGATTAAATTCTTATATGGGGCATTTAACGATGCAATACAGTGGATTTTGTGAATGGACTTATACCCAGTAAATGATCTGATATTTTTCCATATCCTATCTACTGGTGATGAGGGATTAATATTTGATGTAAGGGTATTCATTGATTTAGTTTTTGAAATTTTAATACCTCTTTTATACTGCGCATTCGCCTTTTTATAGTTTAGTAGATTTGACTGGCTCATATTTCTTTTGAATATGTGCCATGTCCTGTTTTTTATTACTTTTAGACTTTCTAAATGTTTATTCCACCATGGGACTTTATGAATTATATTTTTGTTTGTTTGGGGTATAGATATATTTGCAGATTGTAAAACAATTCTGGAGATATTCGCACTTTCCTTGTTTATATTTAAACTAATTGGTCTACTCTTCTCAAAGATGAGGCAGTTTTCTTTGTATTTTTCCCAGTCGGCATCTTGGATCCGGAACTTGGGAATGAAGGGAATTGTTGCGTCTGAGTTTGGAAACAGGGATATAATTATAGGGAAGTGGTCGCTTCCACATAAATTATCTTCCGTTTTCCAGACTGCTCTGCCAGCTAAACTAGAAGAACAGAATGATAGATCAATGTAAGAATAAGTCCCATGTGTGTTAAGATGAGTCGGAGATTTGTCGTTTAGTAGTATATAGTGAGAATCATTTAAGAATTTGAATATAGTTTTACCTTTTTTATTGCTAGTGGGTGCACCCCAACTTGTGTGAGAGCCATTGAAGTCGCCAGTTATGAGGCAAGGGTTATTTATATTGTCCAAGGTATTTTTTAAATTATTGATGCTAAAATTTTTGTCCGGTGGTATGTACGCATTAATGATGCAAAATTTAATCTTTGACGTAATTGAAAAACGTAGAGTGTCGAAGTCGTTTTGTGAAATAAGTTTGCTATGATTTATAGAATTGTGGATCAACAGGGCAACGCCACCGTATCGGGTTGTGGATGTGTTCATGTGGTAAAAGGAATAATTAATTGGGACTGGGATGTTTGGATAGTTATGGATGTGGGTTTCTTGAAGGCAAATAATTTTTGGGTAGTATTTTTTTATTAGTATCTGTAGTTCACTATAATTGTTTTTATATCCATTTATGTTCCACTGAATAACATTAAGTGTCATTTGCTGAACATAAAGATTTTCTGGGTAGTGTTTGTAAATTGCTAGGTTTCTTAATTAGTGAATAAAGTATTCTTATAAGAAAGATATTTTTGAAGTATTGAAGATGAGTATAAGTGGTGTTAAAAAGATGCGTAGTATACGATGTGTAAGTATGAATATATGGATACATGTATAATATTGATTTAAAAAATGTGGTAATAATATAATTTATTATACCTGAATAATAAACAGGGGATAATGTAAAACTGAGAGTAATAGGTAAAAGTAATAATATGTACATGTGAATTGATGAAATCAGGTGTTCGAGGGAGTTATAAATTATTTGAGGATAGGTAATCCATTTGATCTTCGCCATTACTAGATGTTTGATTCTTCGGTTTCTTTGGTTTTGGAATTGTGGTAGATTTAGAAGACTTTTCGTTTGCTTTTAACTTAGCTTGAAGTCGCTTTGAAGTTTTTCTGGGGAGAATTTTAAGCTTAGCATCGGGAGTGCCTGTTGCAGTGCCTGGTGGAATTTGAAGATCTGATTCAGAGTCTGTTATTGAATCGTATTTAACTAAGGTTTTTGTAGATGATGAATGGGAAGTAGATGGTGGTTTTAAAAATACAGCATTTTGCGGTGTGCTATTAATATTGTTGTTTTGAGACTTGGCCACTGTTGCATATAATGATCCATCGTGCTGATGTCTTTCGCTATATATCTTTTGCGCGGTTTTGTTATCGACTTTGTTGATTGTTTTTATGGCTTGTAACTCTTTATATTTAATAAAGATCGGACATTTTTTGTCTTTGGAGGAGTGTTTACTGTTTTCTATTTTATTGTGTATGCAGTTTATACAATTGGTTTCATTAATGCATTCTTCTTCGTCATCCGAAATCAAATGGTAGTCGTTGGCACATTGATAACAAATCTTGTTGTTTTTGCAATATTTAGCGATGTGGCCAAATTGTTGGCAATTGTTGCATTTTGTTGGAAGAGGGATGTAAGGGCGAACGTTAACTTTTTGGTACCCTATTTTTATATCACTGGGTAAAGTGGAAGATGAAAAGGTTAGAATTGTTAGTCCGGTTTCAGTAGGTTGTTCGTTAACAATTTTCTTTATTTTTTTAACTTCGCAAACATTTTGTTCCATTAATTCGTTGGTTATTTCACTTTCAGAAATTCCTCGTAGATCATTGCTGTAAATAACGCCTTTGGTTTGATTCAAAGTCTTGTACTCTGTTATTTCCACTGTTATTGAGTCAGAGAGTGCAATCAATGTTGTTAGTTTGTTTGCTTGTACGTAGTTTTTTGTTTTTATTAGTAAACTTCCACTCATCAGTTTTTTGCATTCTTCTACTTCACCGTTACATGTGTAATCAATAGCTTTTTTTAATAAGAAGGGAGACACATTTGAAAGAGTTTCTGAAGAGTTTGTTCTATTCATTAATAAAAATATTGGGCCTGGTTGAGAGAAATTGAGTGTTTTTGTTTTATCCCATTTAAGAGACGGTGAGTCAGGTGGTTTGTTCATTTTACTTAGTGAATTTTTTTGGCACTATTAACTAAAGCACGTTGTTGGGTTTGATAGAATGAGTATATGTAATTTATTGATTTGGTAATTTGATTTGTTTTTATTTTTTTTTCTATAGTGTTTTAGAAATTTGTGTTTTTATAATATTAAAAAATGTTTTTTTGTTTATTTTTTCTTAAGTTTATCTGACTTCAAAATAATAAAATTATTGTAGCCACGAGACTTAAAGGAATTTGTTAAGCAAGACGTCTGTTCAGAGTAAAGCTTACGGTCGAACTCACCAAATATTTTATTTTTCTCTTCAATCACATATCTGAATTTCATTAAGATCGAAAGAAACCTATCCGGATAGTCTCCTTTTAGACTTTCTAAATAGAAAAGCCCTCGGAAAAAATACTTAAAGTTGATGATTTTTTTTAGAAAAACAACTAACATTACATTATTACATTTTTGGAAAAAACATTAGATTATAAGGATTTTTTTTTTAGATTTTTTTCTTATAGAGAAATTCTTACTTTCTGAAAATTTTCTCTTATAAATTCCGAGGATCTTTTGCTTTAAAAAAACTTCTATTTTGAAAAACAATCAGATTCAATATGATAAAATTTAGCAATTAGTTGTAGTTTTCTATAAGAAAAAAATGGTGGAATTTTATGTATGATGGTATACGTTTTAATTACATGTACTAATTTACGATTTTGACCTTATTGTAAATAATAATTTTTATCTTTATTGTTATGAACTTATTTTTTACACATTTAGTATTGAATTTTTAGACATTAATTTAAATTTAAACAAAGATATAATGTTGCTGAACATTTTTCATACAATTAAAAGAGTACGTTTAGATACATTGTATCCATTAATTTTAAACACAATGTGTCTATATATTTTAATTAAAAATATTGTGCCTATTTTTGATCAATTTATAGTAGGTAAGAAGTTACCTCCATTTAGTAAAGTAGATTTAAACAAAAATTTATTATAGTGCAAATATTTGTGCGATTTAAAAAATTTGCAGTAAAATGGCTGACTGACTCACTCACTCACTCCTCACTCACTCACTCACTCACTCACTCCCTCACCCACTCACCCACTCACTCACTCACTCGCTCACTGACTAACTCACTCACTCATACACCCACGCACCCACTCACTCACTCACTCACTCACTCGCTCACTAACTAACTAACTAACTAACTAACTAACTAACTAACTAACTAACTAACTAACTAACTAACTAACTAACTAACTAACTAACTAACTAACTAACTAACTAACTAACTAACTAACTAACTAACTAACTAACTAACTAACTAACTAACTAACTAACTAACTAACTAACTAACTAACTAACTAACTAACTAACTAACTAACTAACTAACTAACTAACTAACTAACTAACTAACTAACTAACTAACTAACTAACTAACTAACTAACTAACTAACTAACTAACTAACTAACTAACTAACTAACTAACTAACTAACTAACTAACTAACTAACTAACTAACTAACTAACTAACTAACTAACTAACTAACTAACTAACTAACTAACTAACTAACTAACTAACTAACTAACTAACTAACTAACTAACTAACTAACTAACTAACTAACTAACTAACTAACTAACTAACTAACTAACTAACTAACTAACTAACTAACTAACTAACTAACTAACTAACTAACTAACTAACTAACTAACTAACTAACTAACTAACTAACTAACTAACTAACTAACTAACTAACTAACTAACTAACTAACTAACTAACTAACTAACTAACTAACTAACTAACTAACTAACTAACTAACTAACTAACTAACTAACTAACTAACTAACTAACTAACTAACTAACTAACTAACTAACTAACTAACTAACTAACTAACTAACTAACTAACTAACTAACTAACTAACTAACTAACTAACTAACTAACTAACTAACTAACTAACTAACTAACTAACTAACTAAATAACTAACTAACTAACTAACTCACTCACTCACTTACTCATACACCCACGCACCCACTCACTTATTCACTCACTCACTCCCTCACTCACTCATTCACTCACTTACTCGCTCATTCATTCAACATCGCCCAGCTCAAACCGCTGAAAATTTTTGGCTGTGCGTCAAAGGCTTGACGGCCTTTCCAAACCCATTTGTCTAGAAATCTGAAATTTAAAATATGCGTTGCCTGGAGTATGTGCTAAATTACTGGTAAGATATATATTTTGGAATTTTTGGCAGGTATGTATGTGGTAAATGGAGTTTCAAAGGATAACAAGTTAAAATTTGGTCATTTTAGCGATTTTACCAATTTAATTTGCTTTTTTTATTGACAATTTTTATAATTTTTCCTTGTTTTTATTTACTTCAAAAATCTTTGTCAACAACTACTTTTCTAATTAATTGTAATTAGTTTCTTTTCGTATGAATAAATAAGATTTCCATTAGTAAAAGCTTTGTTAACTAAAATATTTTCTTTCAATTAGTTTTATTTAGTGATAATAGAGATTATATAATAATAGATAATTCCCATGTATGATTGTAACCTTCAAATGTATGAGGCTTTCTATAACAGCTTTCTTCTGACAACTATAATTTCTAACTTACCGTATTTATTGCCCTAAAAAATTAAACAACTATTTTAATTTGTTGATAAAGTGGGCGGAGTAGGTGTGGTTTATTATAAATATATGAAATTTGAGGATTGCTTGAAATTTGATTATGTTATTAAAGTTTTATTTGGTCAATGAAAAACTACAATATTCAATTTATTTAAAAAATGGGCTATATATTAATGGATCTATTGTGCAAAACTGATTACAAATATATTACTTAAAGTTTTATTCATTACAAGCTACAACTTTTTTCCATCGGGTAAAAACTTTTTCTGGCAATTTTTTGATTCTAGTTCCAAAGAACGACTCCTAAAGCATTTGTCATTCGTCGACATAAAGCAATGAATCCAAATCTTCGCCATTAAGCTTTTCTTGTCTTCGATCTCAAAGTCAACATTTTTAAAATTACCAAACCACCTCCGACACGATTCTTCAGAAACAGCATGCTCGCCGTAAACTTCCACTTAGATTCTATGACCTTCGGCCACACTTTTCATCTTTCTAAAGTAATGAAGGGGAACTCCCCGCAAAAACACTTTATCCGATATGAAACGTTTCAACCAAATGACACGAGCTGCCAACGACGCTCATTCACAATAGGTTTTCGCGGCAAGGTTTTGAAAACTGGAATATTGGCTTATATTCTAGTGGTGGCATATTGTGTGAAACACTTTTTACACTGTACAACAAAATCCATTTTTTTTGCAAAATAACATGGATTAGGTAGAGGAAAAAAAAAACAGACGGCATAAAAAACCAGTGACCCTTACATTTTAGGTATCAAATGTGCTTATCAGATTAATGTAGAAAATTACGGGAAACATTTTTGTGGAATATTTAAAACTCTAACTCCTCAATGTATGGGCATTTTTGGCTTTCTTCAAGAAGTGAGTGAAATATCCTAAAAACAGGGATATGGGGTTAAATGTTCCACAAAAATATTTGTTATAAAATCCTACTATAAGCTTCTGAACACACCAAACCTCAAAATTTTACTTGAACGCGAGAAATAAGTCAAAATTCAAAATGCGTGTCAGGGTTAGTTTCGTACTTATTCAGAGTTTGTGCTAAAATGTCCCATTAATCAGTTTTCTGAATCGATAGAAATAAATATGAACTGTTTATATAAACTGAGTTTATCTATTACACTTAAAATCCAAAAGCAGGGCTGCATATATTTTTCCAAATTGCCCATAAAAAATCTATTACTGTAGTAAAATTAGTAGTTTTAAAATTCTATTAAATCATTGTAAATATACTCAAAATGAGAGGTGAATTTTTTAATATTTGCATTTTTTATTCACGTCATATGTGACCAGCAAAACTGTAAGTTTGACATTGATACTATATACTTTTTATGGTTGGACAGTTGCTGTGAAAAGTCTTATATAGATGGCTTAATGCAGAAAGGCCTCAACTCGATATTTTATTTCTTTAAGAAGGAATTATTTTACACAAATGTAAAAACAACTATGATTATAAAAATTCCTTGATATCATTTTTTTATTTTAATGTTGCCAGTATTGATTTTTTTTAATTGCATATAAAGAAATTTTATATTAAAAGTGTTTTAGATTAAATTTAGTATTTTTCTTCAACTTTAAAGATTTAAAATAACAAGTTAGGACCTTACTACATTAAAGCATCAATGTACTCTATTTACCTTAATGTTTTTATACTCGACCATTAATGTTGTTTAGGTCTGTCTAAAACTCTGCCTGGCTCTTTACCTGACTGGTTTTATGCCACTTGAACATCTTTCATTATTTACAACAAAATTTTAAAATTGTTTCATTAACTTTACATTATACTACAACATATTCTACTATTAATGTGTGGACCATTAAGTTAATAAGACCTAAAACATAGTAATTTTTCATTTAATTTTCTGTTTGAAAATAACTAAAACAAGAGCACTTGCCAGTTTTTATATTAAGGTATATACTTTTTCCTTTTTCCTTTAGAAGTCTTAAGAAGTTGTGTGTTTATTTTTTTTTGTATGTTTCATTTTCACTTAATTGCAAATCCATGCAGGAGAACTAACAAATAACAGCAACATGAACATTTAATGGTAGTCATAAATCACTTAATAAATGTAATTTGGTTTTTTTTTATTTTAGTTTCAGTCACCAGATTTTCTTCTTAATATCAATCATGTTAAGAATTATTTTACAAATGCCTGCAAAAGACATCGAGGCAAAAAAAAAATATACATATATATAAAGAAAAAATTGAAAATAATTTAAGTAAAAATGGAATATGTTTTAAACATGCAATGGCAATTTCGTTAAGATTTTCATCATTATTATAATGGAAATGACATTTTCTTGGTATTTAATGGACTGGTCGTTAGATCGATGCAGACTTAATTTTATAAAAGTAATAATTACAAGAAAAAACAGTGATAAAAAGCTCTTTATTGTCCAAAATTAGGGGGGAAATTGTTTTAACTTTCCTATACCCAAACAAATTTATTGTTAGTTTCCAACTGAAATTCGGTTTGGTTCAACTTAATATTAGTTTTCACAATAAAATTCGGTTAATATAAATATTTCAGAAATCATTTTTGAAATTGGTTGCTCCAATCGAATTTATTGGTCCTAGCAACCAAAATAAACTTTTCAATTCGCTTGCCATATAAGTTTTCTGTGTGTTTACCCAGCAAAAACTCTCATCACTAAATAATTGGTAATTCGGCATCCGTACAGCAAAAGACATGTAAAATTCAACCTTGTTCTGATTTCTATAGGCAATTAAATATATACACTCAAAATAGTTTAAATTTTCAAAATTATATTTCATTTAAAAACCGGTCTGCTTACTTTTTATTTAAATTAAATGATTTTTGTTATTTATTTTGAAATGTTGTTTAAAAAACTGACACATCAGTTAAAAACAAATTATAAATCAGTTAATAATAAATCTTAGAAATTTACATACAAATTCCGTAAAAAATAACTGTTAATTCATTTATTTAAAATTGTTTCAGTTCTTTTGTATTTCTGTATGTTTTTTAATCTACAAAATATATACTTATTTAGTCTATAGACACATTTTGTGTGATTGACCATATGTGTGTGTGATTATGAAGTTTTTCTAATTTGAATTGCAATAATTTTGTATATAAACAAACAATTTAAATAAAAACTAAATTGGATTTTTTTTTATATATCTTTTTTAAACATACAGCAAAAAAAATTAAATTCGTTAAAAACTCTAACGGAAACAGATGAACCACAAATTTACGTTTTGTTGGTAATTTTTTTTTTTTTAAATTTCAGACAAATGAAATAATAAATGAAACTTAAAAAATCGGTAAATGACAGTAAATCATTTTGAACAAATGTATAAAAAATGTTAATTAAATATTTCTTTAAAAAATAAATGTATGTTCCGATCTTAAACTAGATTCAGTAAATACATAATATTCTAAGTGTATGTATGAGTGTTCTGTCCCTCATACATATCGAAACGTCTTGCTTCGGAGTTAACCCCACCGAGCTAAAAAGCTTTAACAAATTCATCAGCTCTTCATCAGCAAGAACTGTTTTAAGATTTATTATCTCGCGGATTTTCAGTTTTGCCTTAATTGCATACCTTAATTTTTTACCATATTTGATCTCTCCCCTATCCACTTTCCAAAAAAACAGCACATTAATTAGTAGAAAGAATTTCCTTAAAGTTGATTTTGTTGGGAATTAAACGACTGTTTTTGAGATTTTGCTGGTATGATTCCGTCTACAATCTATTAGTTGGAATATATATTTTTTATATTTTACTTAAAAAAGAAAAAATCTTGGTATGCCAAAATATTGCATGATTTTATGTTAAATTTAACAAAAAGAAAAGAAAAACCAAAACTAGAAATATACACGCAATATGCATTAAATATTATTTAGAAATACTAAGTATCGTATTTTCCTGGAATAAATTATTAAAGAATTTAACAACGTTGCTGCACTTTAATTTAATAGAAAATATTATTTGTGTTTAATTTTTCCTCCAAAGAATAATTTTTTTTTTATTCGGCATGCAAGACTTTAGCTAAATTTAAGAATTTCTCCAAACAACAACAAATATTTATAAAATTAAAATTTTTAAGTTTTTAAATTTATACAAACTGTATTTAAATTAAATTTCTTAAGATTTCAAAATGCTGGCATTTTAATACCCTACATCAAATATTATTTCGGAGTTCTAATCCTAATCTAATTAGATTTGCCATTTTTCGAATCAATTTAGATCCTTCTAAATCCCCAATTATATTACTGGATTTAAATTGATCTGTCAGTTTTCGGATCAATTTTCGTCCTTCTATATCTCCAAATATATTGCTGTATCAAATTTGATCTGCCATTTTTTGCAACAAATAAGATCAGCTAGATATTTTAAAGAATATAAAATTTGATATGATTAAATATTGCGCCAGATCAATTTTTTTTTACTCGGGTCTACATTTTTATTTTGGTGTCCTTGGAAACGGTTGAAGTGGCTACAATATTGTACAAGTTCTACTATTACATGTGAACAAGTATGTAGCCAGATATGTTGTTATATGATAAGGTTTGCACATATCAGGCCACAAATCACCAAATCCTTAAGATGCCTTTAAATATGAACAGATCTGTCACTAGATTTGATCAGATATGTACATAAAGTGTATCAATTATGCCATATCTAATTATATATGATCAGCTCTAATTAATATAAATAATATGCCATTTTAGCAGATCTGATTAGATCCAATCTTTTTTTTCGGGTTTTGTGGTTCCTTTTCAAAGGCTCATGAATATTTTTTATAAAATAAAACACATTTTGTCGCCGCTAGAAAAACTCACACCTTGTGTGAATGGAGCAGCTTCTATTTGTAGTTGAATTACTTTTTTAAAAATAAATCTTTAAAACTCCTACAACTTTGTTGCATTCAAAAGTTTATGTGTATGCACTTAAAATATTTTTGCCGTAACTGACTGTAGTTTATTTTAAAAGTTAGCCGTACATTTGGTTTTAAATACCCTGCGGGAAAAGGACCTATCGCAGGACACGTCACGTGACCGGTTCATTGTGATAGGAACAGGTCAAGGTCCCGGTCACTTTAACATGGGCTTGTCCTAGGAGGGGGTCAATTGCCATCTGTGACTTGTCACAGGACTGGTCTAAAAGGACATGTCGTGACTTTTAAACCGGTCACGTGATAGGTAATTTAGGAACCGGTCTTCTTTTCACCTATCTCGTGATATGTATTTTCGGAACCGATTCAGTTTTCACATATCCCGGGACAGGTCCCAATTTCCAACTGACTCCTTTTTCCCGCAGGGTACTTAAACAGTTGAAAAAGTTAATTTGTTGAAATATTAAAAAAAAACAAATAACATATTTAGTTTTATGGATTTGAAGGTTTAATTTATTGACAGTAAAAAAAGGAAGACTTTAAGGAAAATCATTACTTTTTGCGGATTTAGCAGTTGATTACTTGAAAGTTAAAAGGAATAAATATCAGAAATATAATTTGTTTTAACTTATTTGTAGTTAGTTTGTTAACAGTTAAAATAAATAAAAAATCATTTATTGTAAGTTAATTTATTAACATTTGAAAATAAATAAAAAATTCTTTTGATTTAAATGAAAAATTACCTAACCGGTTATAAAGTGATTTTTTATTTATTTAAGACTACATTTTAATTTAATTTAAACTATAAACGTATATAATATTTATGGTACAATATCACAACCAATGAATTTATTTATTGCTTAATAAATTCTAAACTAAACACAATTTTACAAAAGTTTTCAAAATTTCTGTGAAAAATGTTTTAAATGTTTTTGAAATTTCATAAATATTTGGAAACCTGAAGTTAGTTTCTATTAATAATAAATATAAAATTAAAATAAAATAAAAAATTGGTACTTTTTTACCCAATTGCCAGTAAGTCATTTTTTTGCAAAACCATTAAAGTAATTCTATAACCCATTATCAGTAAGTCATTATTTAGTATTTAAGAGTAATGCAATAATGAATTGCTTTAAATCATTATTAAATAGAAACGGTCCAGTAGCCCCTTTTGTTTTTTTTTTGTAAATGATCTTAAAAAACATTTATTTCTTTGTATAACATCTAGGTTAAAATGAAATCCCCAGCACCATGTGTGGAGGGCATTAAGGCCGAATTTAATGCTTACATTTGTTTTTGGTAATTTTTTTTTTTAATATGAAAATACATTTGTGCATGTGATTAGTTTTTGTTTACTTATAAATGTATTGTATGTGTTAAAATAAATTAAAATTTAGCTATTTACTTTGTTCTGCTATTTTTGTTTTTACTATTTATACATTTGCTTGTTTGTTAGGGCTTACAAGTCTAAATTAGATTTGCACATTTACCTAAATGGTCTCCGAACTCTGTCCACTGCTATTTAACCTAAACAGGGTAAAATCGTAACAAGTAAAAAAGTGCCAAATAAACAAAAAGTTAAAATGATAAAATTAGCACGTATTCTACACACATGCACACTCATACTATAACAACACTTATGCCAGAGAAGACCCAAAACAAATGAGTTTTGTTTTTTGTTTCATTTAATGAAAAACAAACACTCACAGGCCGCAGTTAAAATACATAGATGGTATAAAAAATTGTTGAAGTTGTAGTTTTTTTTTAGAAAAGTTTTGTAAGTGTAGTTTTTGGAACTGCGATTTGTTTGTTTACATTTTCTATTACCAAACAGGGTCTCAAATGGGTCTTTATATAAATTCTAATTTAAAAACACGTTATTTAGCACTTTAAACTTTTAAGGGTTAATAAAAGCTGTTATAGCTATTATTACAATTACTTCAAATGCAAATCGAATCTTTTATACCTCATTCTAGTTGTTAGTTACAAAACGAGGATACTTCTTTTAGACCAATCTGTATACCAAATTAGAAACTGTAACAGAAATACTATTCTTTACAGATAAAATAAATTGATTTTAACCCTATGACAATATTGGCTTGTTTAGTGTTAAAAATAGTTTAAAAACTTTATAGTTGACCTTTTTTGCTGTTCTTGGTGTTGTTGCTGCTGGAAAAAGGTTAAATATAAGTTTTACACAAATTGTGGTTATGTAAATTTACATGAGATATTTACAAGATAAAAGTTTAGCACTGTTTTTTTTTATGTATTTCTTGTTTTTTGCCAACATAAAATTACAAAACTTTGCAAATAATTTTATTTAATTTTATGACATAATGATATTAAAATAAAACAACAAATTAATTAAAATATTCCTTTTTTTTATGGCAAACAAAATCTTTTATACCGAACTGAAGATTTATACATTTATTTTAATTAAAAATTCATAGATTAAGTTAAGAACATTTAAATAGAAAAACAAAAATATGCGTTTTGTTGGTGGTGTTGGTGTTTGTTTAATTAGATAATACCCAGTAAACATAATTTTTCTTATAATATTTGTAACACAAGTTTCAAAAATATTTATTTATTATTATAGTGGATATCACATACAACAAGAACTCAATCTTTTAATTACAGTATGTTATCTTATAACGATACAATCTATTTGTGATTCTTAAATTGAAAGGAAACAAAATAATACTTAATCTTTTACAGGTTGGTTGAAAAGCTCCTGTGCTCACCAAGAGATGGCACTGCTAGCTCCAAACTTTTATTTCTCAAGTTGGTATAACTGTCCTGAGAACACATGCAAAGTTGCAAGTCATTCTGTCAATTCTTTCTTTGTTTACAAGCCATTTGAAGTTGACGTGTCATTGATTTTTTTTAATATGGAAAAAATTGAATATGGTGCAGTTATTAGATTCTTTGTTTTGAAGGGTTTAAAAGCAAAGGAAATTTATAAACAATTGTTAGAAGTGTATAAGGAGTCCTCACCTTCAAAACGCACCGTTGAATTTTGGGCTGGTAAATTTAAACGTGGTCGTACCAGCCTTGAAGACGATCCACGCGAAGGACGACCAAAAACTGCAACCACAGCAGAAATCATTGAGCAGGTACATAATATGGTTAGTGAAGATCCAAGTTTAACTAAGCGTGAAATTGCTAACGCCATAGGCATCTCAGACGAACGAGTACTCCATATTTTACATGAAGAATGACGTATGAAAAAACTGTTTGGAAAGTTAGTGCCGCACACATTAACAATTCAACAAAAACTGGATTGAAAACAAATTTTTTCAGCGTAATTTGGAGCGTTTTAAGCCGAATAGAACCGAATTCTTGCGTCGTTTTATAACTATGGATGAGACTTGGATCTGCCACCATGATCCTAAATTGAAACAAGAACGTTTACAGTGGATTGAAGCTGGTTGTTCAGCTCCAAAGCAGGTGAAGTCACAACGATCAGCAAAGAAGGTTATGGCATCAGTTTTTTATTTATTTATTTATTTATTTATTCATTTATTATGTCATATCCTGCACAACAAGATTTAATCTTATAATTACAGTACAGGAATTACCAAGCAAAAATAATAATGACAATTGTTAAAACATATTTAGGAATAGGTTGCAATTAGGTAAAATATTTTTAAAGCTTAAATTTAAATTACACAAGATTAAAAATAAAAATAATAATAATAAAAAAAAAAAATATTTAAAGCCAAACAGGAAACGTAAGAAAATATCAAGAATAATTTAGAAAAACAAATTTTTTAAAATGAGTAACGTTGCTGTTAAGTTGTTGGTTTTGTGGAAGCATATTCCAGAGACGAATTGCATTTATATAGAATTGCCACTCAGATACTAGACAATGATGTCTTGGTAAAATAATCTTTTTGCCCCTATTAGACTGAGCAAAACGAAGTTTTTCATAGAGGTATAAAGGTTTTTGCGTATAAATGATTTTATGTAAAAAGAGAAGTACTCTTATCTTCATAAGATTTATAAATGAAACACCAAAAAGTTTCTTTGAGAAATCCGAAGTTCCATCACGTCGCCTTAATCCAAAAACATAACGAACAATGCTATTATACGCCACGATAAGCTTAGATTGGCTTGCGAAATCGCTATTGGCATAAAGTTCACAACCATACAATAACCCCGGAATCAGGTATGATTTGGCCAGCAGCAATCTAATTTTTAAAGGTGTAAAAGATTGTGCTGCCCAAAGTTGTCTTAGTTTAATGAATGTCTGACCCACTATTGTGTTAATATGGTTTGTCCATGTTAGACTACTATTTAGTATTAGACCAAGATTTTTAGCTGTTGGGACAATGTTAATTTTCTCGTTGTTAATGGTGATATCATGTTCGAAAACTGGATTTAAAGTTTTTTTACGAATTACCAAGCATTTGGATTTTCGTGGATTAATACAGAGCCCATTAGCTGTTGCCCACCGGTATAAACTATTAAGATCAGCGTTGATTTTATCAATATTCTCTTTTATAGATTGAACAGGACTGCTCAAGTAGAGTTGTACATCATCTGCGTACATGTGTATCTTACAATACGAAAGATATTCAGGTAAGTCATTAATATATATTGAAAATAGCAGCGGACCCAAAATCGAACCTTGGGGTACACCTCTCTCGAGATTCAAAGATTGGGATGACTTATTATTTACATATACGGATTGCGTACGATTCATGAGGTATAAGGACAAAAGCTGAGTGGAAGTAGTTGAAAAATTAAAAAAGCGTCTAAGTTTCATACAAAGGGTATGGTGGTTGACCGTGTCAAAGGCTTTTGAGTGATCAAGAAGTACAAGAAAGTTTATTTTGCTATCATCCAGTTCACGCCTAATGTTTTCACAGACATTAACCAGGACTGTCACGCAGCTATGATTAGGACGAAAACCAGATTGCTTATCTGACATTAAACCGGTGTCCTGAATATATCTACTCATTTGGGTGTGCAAAATCTTTTCAAAAACTTTCGAGAGATAACATAGTATTGCTATTGGTCGAAAATCCGAGTTTGTTTTTGGGATTGGGATAATTTTGGCATGTTTCCATTTGGAAGGAAAACTACTGGAAGTTATAATGTGGTTGAAGAAATATGTTACATAAGGCAGGAGTAACGGTAACAGCATTTTTATAAATTTAGGGTGCACGTTATCATACCCCACAGCATTCGACTTAACCATAGAGAAACAAGACAAAACATCTAGTTGAGTTACGCATGAAAATTCAAAGTTATTTTCTTCAGTGTTGGTATTGTTGAAAGTATAGAAATTGTTATCGATCTGAGCCAAAGGTAGGTCTGTAAAAATTGAGTTCAATTCATCGGCATCAGTCGTACAGCTATTGTTGTTAGCTTTTCCAATACCAATTTCTCGGATTGTTTGCCAAGTATTTTTGGATTCCAAAGCTGAAGAAAAACGTTTAGAATAGTATTCGGCTTTAGCAATTCTGATATTTTGGTTGACTACCTTTCTAGCCGAGCGATAACTATTTTTTAATTCGGGGGTTTTAAAACGTTTCCATCGGGAGTATGCAACATCTCTATGAGAAATTGATTGTTTTTTGGGATGCAAAAGGAATTTTGTTGATTGATTATCTTCAGAAAGGTAAAACAATCAACTCTGAATATTATTGCAGCCTTTTGGATGAGCTAGATGAAAAAATTCGTGAGAAAAGACCTGGTTTAAAGAAGAAAAAAATCATTTTTCATCAAGACAATGCACCTGCTCACAAAAGTGTTTTGACGATGGCTAAATTCAAAGAATTAAAGTACGAATTGCTTGAACATCCACCGTATTCACCAGATTTGGCTCCCAGTGACTACTATCTCTTCAGAAATCTCAATCAATTCCTTCGTGAAAAGCATTTTTCGTCGAATGAAGAGGCCATAGCAGCCGTAGACGGTTATTTTGCAGAGCTTCCGGAAAACCATTATAAGGATGGGATAAAATTATTTGAAGATCATGGGAACAAGTGTATTAAGCTTGTAGGAGATTATATTGAATAAAAAAATATATTTCGTAACGAAAACAGCGCAGGAACTTTTCAACCAACCTGTATAAACATATAAATATAATAATAGAAAATTATATAACTACATATATGCAAAACAAAATACAAAAATAACATGGAATAATGAAAAAAATAATTAAAAGCTTACCAACAATCTACAGTCTTATGGTATTTGCAAAGTATTGCCACTCAGAGATTAAAGTTCGATATCTAAATTATATGAAATGTTTTCCTCTACTCGATCGTGCAAATTGAATGCGATCGAATAAGTTATTTGGTTCTTGAGTATAGATAATTTTATATAGTAGTATTAATGACTTAATCTAAAGCAAATTTGTAAAATCAACTCCATATAAAGATTTAGAATAGTGAGAAGTTCCATCATATCTTTTTATACCGTTAACATATCGCAGTATCGCATTATACGTTACTACCAATCTGCTCTTACCATATATTCGCAAAAAGCAAAAATTTTACAGCTATATTACAACTTGGGCATTAAAAACGTTTTTGCTAGAAGCACACGAATGTTTAGGGGTGTTAGATGTTGTGAAGGGTATAGCGCTCTAAGCATTGATAAAACTTTTTCAGATACAGTATTTATATGAGTATTCCACTGAAGCGATTTATTAAAAAAAATAATGCCAAGATTCTTAGCTGATTCCACAGATGCAATATTTTGATTTGCAAGTAAGACCGGAATATCTACAGCGATGTTATGGTTCCTTTGGGTTATAAGCAGGCACTTTGAATTCTTTGGATTCAAGTACAATCCATTCAACGACGCCCAAATAAATATTCTATTAAGGTCCATATTCAACTTGTCAATACACTCGTGTATCGAGTTTTTTTTACAACCCGTCTAAAAATCGAAATATATATGAGCATACATGATCATACATGGGCCTGTATATGATCATACATGGGCATACATGGTCATATACGTCTATACATGATCTCATATATGACCATATATCTTCGGATCCGAAATTTGAGGGTATATGGGGATATATGTGCATATATTATCATACATGCTCATATATTATTCATGTATGCTCGTATATGATCATATACGTCCATATACCCTCAAATTTCGGATCCAAAGATATATGATCATATATGAGATCATGTATGGTCATATATTGAACAATGTATGGACGTATATGACCATGTATGCCCATGTATGATCATGTACAGGCCCCTGTATGATAATGTATGCTCATATATACTTCGATTTTTAGATGGGAACTTAAATAAATTTGAACATCATCAGCATTTATATAAATATTGCTATGCAGAAGACGACTGGGAAGGTCGTTGATATATAATGTGAACAAAAGTGGTCCAAACATAGAACCCTGCAGTACTCCTTTGGACACCTGCATAGCAGTAGATATTGAGTCCCCGACGGATACAGATTGGTAACGATCTGCAAGATAAGTTTCTAGTAGCAAAGTGGCAGTTGAAGAAAAGTTAAATTTATTAGATAACTTCGTGCAAAGTATTTCATGATTAAGGGAATCAAATGCTTTGGGATGATCCAAGAGCACCAAGAATGTAACACAATCATTATCAAGATTGCACCTGATATCTTCGGATACACTGATGACCGATGTAACACAGCTATATCTTTCTATAAATCCAGATTGATTCCTTTCAAGAGGCTGAAGGTTATTTAAGTATTTACTTATTTGCTCATGTAATAGTCTTTCAAATACTTTTGATAAATAGGGTAATATTGATATGGGACGATACTCTTTTGCAGTTTTAGGTAATGGGATGACCTTGCCAACTTCCAGCAACTTGGAAAGTGACTGGGGGTGATTATGGTATTGAAGATGTGAGTAATGTGAACTAATAACTTAGATAGAAGAAGTTTTATGAATTTTGGATGGATCTGATCAAACCAGACTGCATTAGACGTCACAGATATACAACGTGAAAATACTTCAGCTTGAAGTACGCAAGAATATTCAAAATCCAGTGATTGTAGTAGTGGATGTGATGGCACTGCAGATTCATCTACACACACCTGATTATTAGCTCAATTGATATTCATGGGTATACTTGTAGGAATATTAATAAATGTTTCATTTAATTCATTAACATCAATATTACAAACAGGAGTCAGTTTGCTCTCGATCCCAATTTCCCTGATTGTTTGCCATTTCCTCTTTGAGTCAACAGCTGATCTAAAGCGATTTGCATAATAATTTGTTTTCGCACCTCTAATGCTTTTATTCACATCTTGACGAGCTCTACGGTATTCTTTATGTAACTCGGAAGTTTTACATTTTTTCCAACTTCTATAAAGTTAATCATGTTCATTAATTTTGCTTTAATTGTAGAATTAAACCAGCATTTCCTGGTTTTATCACCACAGTATGTACGCACAGGAGCCAAAGTATCAAATGGACGGAGTAAATGGCTATTGAAAAATTGGAGCTGTTCATTAGCAGACCCCATACCGTAGATGGTATTCCAGTTGATACTGTTAAAATATTCTTCCAACAAATTATGTTCAATATTACGAAAATCACGAAAACTAATTGGGGTTGCAGTGTCGACAAATTTAAAATTATATGACATATTAATTAGATCGTGTTCTGAAAAAGATGGTGCACTGATGGGAGATTATATTAAAACAAAAAAGAAACATAAATTTATAAATTAATTCCAAAATATTAAAAGGCAATTTACACATCAACTTATGGGCCTGATACCATATTGAAATTACGAACAGAGTACGTTTTCCCATAGCTTCCTATGTGTAAAACTATTTTATAACTCACAAATACCTAAACATCTCCGATATCTACCATAAAAATGGCTGTGAGTCTTTGGTTATTCATTGGTTTTCATTGTTTCCTTCACTTAGTGGTCATTTACAGCTTTTTTGAATTTATTCTAAGGAACTTGCAAAAGAATTCATGTTTTTATTCAAGAAAAGTAGTGATTTGGATGTTAGCCCGATGCTTATCTGGTAAATGGGTATATTTGAATACTTCCTTCCTATGGCGCGCCATTGTTAAGTGCATCGACAAAACCATCAACAAATTTGTGAAGAAGAGATCCATAGAAGAAGATTCCATAGAAGCAATATTTCTATGGCAGCAAAATTTTTGTTGGAATACATGTTTTTTCTCAACACGCCGTTCCCACTTAATTCTGCGTTACTCATCCGCCTACTGTTTCAGTACAATTTATTTTTATTTGTTTGGTATATTTATTGTACGTACACATATATTTTTTTGTAAAAAGTAATTATTAAACATTAATGTAAGAAATTTTGCATTGTTAAATAAATTCATAACTTAAACTTATTTTGAAAATATAGAATTGCATTCTGGGTATTATCAAACAAGAAATACGAGTAAAGTTTATTTATACGAGTATTAAGTGCTAGGAAACGTGATGAGATTTTTAAACATGAGTTTTCTTAAATAACATTAAATTTATACATCTGGAAATTATATGTCTAGCAAGGAAGCTCTCCCAAAGGGTTCAATCAAATACTTGTTAGACGAACACGTATTTCTTAGCGACAATAACGCTAAAATGTCATAATCGATATAAACGCTTTTAACTAAAATATTGTTATCCTTAAAATACAGTTAACAAATTACCAAAATACCGTTATCATTAGAATGTAGATGCTGAATTAAATGAATTATAGATACCCATAAAATATTGTTACTGGCATAACTGGTAAAGCGTTATGTTAAAAATATCGATACTGAAATAAATTAAAAAAGCCTTAAAATACCGTTACCGAAATAATCCTAAATAGCGTTAGTATTTTCGATAATTGCATATTTGCGTTAACCAACCTTGGTTAAAAATCATATATCGCCTATTTCATGAAAAATTGCCTACAATATGATTAGGGAGGTTTTCAAATTTAATAAAAAAAATTTTCCATTTTTGATTCCAAAAAATGTTTTGTTTTAGAGAAAAAAAATCGTGGAATATTGCACATGCTTGAAGAAAAATCATCAGCTTATTTTCTTTAGCTATAACATTCATTTAAAGAGAAAACTCATTTAGTTCTTAATTGATTGTTATTATCCGCACTTACAAATTTTGTTTTTGACCGCGATCGACCTTGATGTAAATTTGGACACTTATGATTAAATTTTGCATAACTGTGCGCAGCATTTATGCTGTCATGTTGTCCCTTTCGGTTTGAATATTGTTCCTTAACTCCTTCAAGGTGCGGGGCTTTTTCACGTACACCAACAACTTTAAATATCCTCAGAGGAAGAAGTCCGGAGAGTCGAATCGGCTAATATCGTGGGCTAAGCTAAATCGTGGGCTAAGGTAACACGCGCTGGGAGTGAGTAGTATAACAAGTGGCCCAGTCCTGTTGGAACAACATGTCCTTCAAATCCAGATGGTCAACTGCCGTTAAAAAAATTCAGTCGGCCTGGCGCTATAGCGGTCGCCGTTCATTGCAATAGCATTACCATTGGCTTCTTTGACAAAATAAGGTTCAATCACCTTTGCTGACATAACCACACACCACACGTTAGCTTTAAGAGAGTTTAAGAGAATGTTGCTTGTTGATGTGGTCGCTGAGATAAAAATGAGCCCCGACGCTTATGATCAATTTTGATGGAATATCATCCTACGGCTTAGGCGTAGAGCGATTCATTCTTATTCAGCATAAATTTCGTATGTGTTTACTTCAGGAATATCAAAACCATAGTGACATACAATTTACAGTTTATTGCCCCACCTTGTACATCAAAAATATTTACTAAAGCATAATATTTTTATTATATAACTATATTAAGGGTAAGTAAACGTATAACTTATATAAGAGGTGTGTTTGAGGAGATATAAAAGGTGGTGATAGATGGTGAAATATAAAGGGCTTCAAACTGTAATTGCGCGAGATGATAAAATCGTAGAAGAGTTGTTGTCCACCATCTGATTGGTTAAGTGCTATGGAAACACCAAAGGAGAATGTTGCGATGTGTGATAGAAAACTCATGCACTCAAAAAAGTTTATGTTTAAATTAACTGAAAATGTAATTAAAAATAAATAAAAAAAAAACACTTAGAATGTGGTCTACTAACTTTTCATTCAAATCAAACGAACATTTTATTTATTTTTAAATGTGAATAAATTTACTTACAAAATCCGTAAATAATTTGTATTTAAATAAATAAAGGACATATATATATATATTCGTAAATAATATTGATTTTTCTTTTATTTTAACTGTTAGCGAAACACAAATCCATAAAAACAAATAATATTTCCTTAACTTATTGATTTACACTGTCGACCAATTAATTACAACATTATAAAAGTAATACTTTTTCCTTTATTTATATTTTTTTTTTAACCTGTGAGCAAATTAACTCTGTAAAAATAAATGATATTTTGTTATGTCGCTTTTTTAAATGCCATAAAAATTAACTACAAAGTCTGTAAAAATAATCTAAATTTCATTTATTTTGTTTATTTTAACTATCAGCCAATAAACAAACAAAAAACTATTTTTTTTAACAAATCATTTTAAATAAAAATATTCTTTAAATAAATGAAAATTGGGTTGAAATTTATAATTATTTGTATTTTAACTATTTAATAATTTAAAAACAAATGTACGGATAGCTATAAAAATAAACTATAGTAAGCTACTGTACAAATATTTTTAATGTACTTATTATTTTTCTAAATTAATGTTGCCGTCAATGGAAATCGAACCCGTAACGATCTGTGTGAATTGATTTAATGAGACAGACAATTATTTTTACAACCATCAAATAGACCAACAAAAATAATTTTAAAGTAATACAAAAAGTATCCGCGATTTAGGCTTTAAAAAATTTGATGCCAGATTCGTATACAGCGACTCAAGAAAATTCGCATGTTAATAATTTCAAATATATTTGAAAAGTGGTAGAGTCATATAACTACATATTTTTTCAGTTCCTTTCCATATTTAAGTCGCACCTGCCGAACGATGAAAGCTACTCTACAAAAAACAAGTCTGTGGCATTATGTTTTAAAATAAGCAGCCAAACCTTTAATTTAATAATCTGAATAATTTATCCGGTTTTGGTGCAATTAATTAACATAATCATGCATGATATATTAGGGTGGCAACTATTTTATGATATGTCGAATTACCAGAAGTGAATACATCTTTTTTTTACATTTGATCCAAAAAGTATATGGGGAAAATTTTGAGAAAAATAAAATTATGTTGAACCGCGGCACACTTTATTAAAAATTTTTCCAAACAAATAAACAAATTTTAATAGCACAAATGATTTTCGGTAATACATGTAAAAATTGCTTAAATCACGATAAACCCCCAAAATAGTTTGTAGCTTAAATTTACTGAAAATATAATTTAAAATAAATAAAAAATTACTTGAAAACCGGTCTAAAAAAATTTTTCATTTAAATCGTAAGAACTTTTTATTTATTTTTAAATATCAATAAATTATATCGCAATGTCCGTACAATAAAATATTTTTCATTTTATTTAACTGTTTACAAACTAACCTCAAATCCGTAAAAAAAAGTATATTTCCTGTATTTGTTTCTTTTAAATAACAAATAACAGAATCCATGAAAATAAGTTATATTTCATTTATTTGGGTCTGATAAATGTCATATAAATTAACTACAATATCTACATACATAAAGAATTTTTCATATATTTTATTTATTTTAATTATTACCCAACTAATTATAAAATAAGTAAAACTATATTTTTTACCAAAATATTTTAACAGGATCTCCGTATTTTATGAAATTTATTTATTTCGGTAAATAAATGATCCTATTAATTAATCATAGATCATTATCATTAATCTTAGATCACATAATCATATTATTTTTTATAAATTGGTTTTTATTGCAAAGAAACATGAAAATTTTTATTAAATTAAAGATAATTAAAAATTTTAAATATTCATCAGAGCCCTCAGGATAGAATACTTAGTTTATTCGGTTGTCGCTCTACAACCATCTTCAGTATCCATGCCCTTGTTGGGTTAATGCTTTCATAATTGTCTTTTTTATTGAGTGTTTGGAAACAAATTAAGATTAATAAATAACTTTAATTATAATAATTATTTTTTTAAAAATATCAAAAAATTTAAAAATACAGTTGAAGCTCACATTTTTGTGTGATTTTTAATTCATTTTTAGAATTTTGATTACTTTAGATTACTAAAAAATTAATAAAGGACTGCAAAAATGGAACACGCTTACAGTAAAAGGTTTAGAAACACTAAAGTCTCAAACTATTTTCTTATTTAGATTATTTTTTAAACTTTTTTCAATATTTTTTTTACCAATCGTTTGTTATATCGAGTATAAATTTTCAGAAATATTCGTTGTATAGGGTGAAAACAATGACGGCGTACATAAGTTATACCACGTTTTCGTTATACTCAGTACTCGTTATGCCGGGCTTCGACTGTATATTTATAATTATTTTAACAATTTAATCATTTATATCAAATGCACGCATACATTTTCAAATAAACTACAGTCAGTTACTGCGATTAAAAAAATCATGCGATTAAAAAAAATCATATTCGTGTTGAGCATGCTGAAATCAATTACAAATATGTGTCGTAACCAGAGCTTACAAAATTGCTTGCTTTGCTGTTTTTGCTTTTTTTTTGCTTTTTACTATATTTGCTACTTCTGCTTTTTTAGATTTTCCAGTTTTAGGCTTTAAATTAGCTTTTTCTTAAGATCTTTGAGCTTTAAATTGCTTTGTTTATAGTTTTTACCTCAAAGTGCTTTTTTCTGTAAAAATATATATATATATTTTTATACCCTCCACCATATATGGTGAGGGTATATATCAGTTTGTCATTCCGTTTGTAATATGTCGAAATATAGGTTTAAGACCCCATAAAGTATATATATTCGTGATCCTTATGCAATTTTAAGTCGATTTAGCGATGTCCGTCTGTCTTTCCGTCTGTCTGTCTGTCTGTTGAAATGGCGATCACGACGCGAAGACGCAAGCGGGGTTGCCTATTTTTACCCAGATTATTAAACATCCTTCCGAGCAAAATCGGTCAAGCGGTTCAAAAGTTATGAGTGAAAATGTGAAGATACCTCTAAATTTTCTATACAAATTGGTACAATTTTTCTGTATCTATTTTTTTTCTGTTAAGTAAGTAGAAATGTTAGAGTCGCTAACAGAGCAGACCTCTGTAAATAACATTACTAAAACTAAATAACAAAAGTTCTGTTACATAAATCAAAGACATTAAATTGTTAAAGAAAGAACATTAGTTGAAACTATTTCCCAATAGGTGGCGCATCTGTTAGGCATATTCTGCTACAATACACAACAGGGTATTATTGATTTTCTATTTATTAACATAAAAAAATGTTTGCCAAAAGCTATGCAAAATATATGTTTTATGTGTATATTATACTTTAATTTTCTAAATCAATATTCATTTAGATGTTCAAGAGCACAGTATTGCAATTTTTCGTATGTGTATTTATTTTTTGGAAAGAAAGAATTAACATAATTATGGATTTTCCAATGCCTCAATACTTCAAAATTATACAAATTTAACGAAAAAGTACCATTTTGATCGATGAAAATTTGTTTTTTTTACAGAAAATGTGAAACAAATGCTTTTATCACGTCGAACATTTCAAAAATTGACTTTAGTATTTTGAAATAAGTCTGCTAGTGACAGCTTAAATATGTTTTAAATCTCATATCTGTGGTTACTAAGACAACTGAAAGCCAAATACAGGGCCATGCGACCTAGGCATGGATTTAGGATAGGCCGAATTTAGCCCTTTTTTACTTGTTTTTAAGTTTTGTTCTTCTTTTTTTAAAAAAAGTTTTTTTCCCCAACTTTTTACTTTTGCTTATATATTACTTTTTCCAATATTTTTTATATTTTTTGCTTTCAAAACATTAAATTTTACTTTTTTTTATTTTCTCTGGTCGTAACATAAAGTTCGATTTTTTTTTTTTGTTCTGAAAATCTCACATTTCGATCGCGGTTGGTTAAAAATTTCATTCACCATATATTTTTGAGATTAAATGTGAAGAAGAGCTGCCACCCTTATGACACAGTTATTGGACAAATCTCTCTTAATAAAAACTGCTAACAACATCGCGAAAGTTGGTCACGGCTATTATAAAATAATACAATTTTTTAGTGAAAGTCTCCCACTACGAATAAATGTTTTCAATTTAAAAATAACTCTCATAATATAGGAAAATTTTGTAGAAAATAAAAAATAAAAAAGAAGCATCTTGATACTTAATAGTTGGCTTTTATTCCTGATTAGCAATTTAATTTTATTAGAAAGTAAAATAAAACACAAGGAATCCTTCCTTTTTTTAGTAGCATGTAGTATTTACTACTTTAAATTGAGTGCTCGTGCCAGTTCTAGGTTCTAGGTACGTATTTGTTTTCTTATACATCATTTTTTCATACACACACTCACATAACCGTATAAATGTATAAAATATGCAGATTTTTATAGTCAGGAAATTATAATAGAATCTCAGATGATTTTCGTTATTATTATTTTTTTTTTTTGAAGTAGGAAGTTTTGAAACTTGTTCATGTTCATGTTTGTACGTGCAATATACAATTTTTGTAATTGAAATTTTACCAACTATGCTAAATCGTCATCATTGTCGGTTTGCTTTATTTTTTATTACAAGTATTATCACTCGTACTTTAAAACCAGAAAAGCACTTAAGTAGTAACAGTTTTTCATGTAAAATTATCATTGACATACAAGTTGTAAAATGGTTTATGAAAAATAAAAAAACAAAAAATAATATACCACAGAAATCGTACTAAATTATAAACATGCAACGCATTGCAACGGTATGAATGAGTAATAAATTGATAATAAATATCGCTCATACGCTGTACATAGTGGTTGAAAAGCAACAACTTAACATTATTTAGGTTTATAAACAACCTAAATATGTACTATTGGTTGAATGTGTTGTATTGTGCTATTTGGAAACAGAGTAGTTATGTGTGCTATGTTGAGGTGACCTCAAAAAATAGAAAACACAACAAGTCTATTTTTTAATTCGACCATACAACAATACAATACCTAATACACCTAAATTGTCTTAACAAAGAAATAGACGACACACATGCAATTTAATGGGAATTGCAACAAGTTAATATCTCATTTTCAGTACAACAATTAAAAAGGAAGCCGCGTATATTAAGTTATTGACCTAAATTTTAATTTACCCATGTAATAATCGAAATATATATGAACGTACATTATCATACATTGATCATAAATGTTCTTAAACAATCATATAACTACATCTTTGTCATAGTCATGGTTCAACATATGACCATGTATGACCTCATATATTGCCATATATCTTCGGATCTGAAACGATATGATGATATGTTCATATATGAAAAATTTTTTCTCTATGTAATATGATTTCGAAATATTTTCGTATATTATTGTTTGCAGTTAATTTTACTAAAGCTTGCCAAATTCTATAAAAATTGGTTACTGTACACAAAAAATCGTTATCTATATACAGACTTCTAAAAAAAATATTTTTCTGTCATATTGAATACAATTTTATATCATTAAGACAATTTTTTAAAAAACTGAAATCTATTTTGTAGTGCCATGCCCAGACTTTATATTTCTGCACACAAAACAAATTATTGGCAAATAATTGGTGCAATATAAACTAATAAAGTGTTTTTTTAACATTAATTATACAAGTAAATACTTGGAAAAATATTACAAGGTTTTTGCAGAGTATATGCAAAACAAAAAATATTGGTTACACCCTCCCAATTGCTTGGCGGTCTTTTGTGTATTAATTAGGTGTTTTATATAATTTTATCTAATTTAAATACAAAACCTTTTTATTGTGAAACCACGTGAATATAGATATGCTTTTGTCTGGTTAATATAAAATTATTTCAAAATAAGAAATTATTGTCATAATTGGTTATAAGGTGCGCATCAAAATGATAAGGTCACTTATTTTTGTTCTGTACTTTTGCATAGTACAAGGAGTATATAATAGCACCGTTAACTAAAACAGTTGCTGCTCAAATGCTATTTATTAATAATTAACGAAAATGTCAATAAAAAGTATTTGGAACGCGTCAAAATGATAAGTGTAATATGTATATGTAATATGTTTATATGATTGAATATATTGCTTCATATCAAAAATATTTTTTTAATAGATATAAGATAAATTTATACATGGTACAATATTTGTCAACATAATTAAAATATAATTATATCTGCTGCTATATCAAGAGTATTTTTTATCTGATATAAAGTATAACAAGATATAATTATATGTGGCTTCATGGTAATGGTATCAAATTCCAGCCAGGGAGATAAAAAACAATTTTTTTTTTATTTACTTTTATTTTTTTATTAACATTTTTTTACAAAGCTTTAAAATATTTGCGCATTTTGGTACCGTAATAGCTTCAAATTTTTTACTTAATGTAAAATTTAATTAGATAAAAATAAATATGTTTCTATATCAACGGTTTCGAATCCTATCCAGGTAGATAATTTTATTTTGTGCTTTAAATTTACTTTTATTTTCTTATTAATATTTTTTTTGCAATAACTTTATAGTATTAACCCATTGCGGAGCAAAAATAGATGAATATTTGTGATATAATGTAGTTATATATAATTACATATGATATTTGTTTTTATAAGTCCTGTTAGTGGTGAAAATATTTAGATATTTTTGTTTTGATTTAAATATTTTAAATTTTCCTACACATTTTGTTTAAGGCCGAAAGATATGGTTGTAAAAAATTTTATACAATTATTGTAAATGAAATTATACATATAATCAGATAAGTACAGGAACATAGTAGTCTCATAAATTCAGTTATTTTATGTATGATTTCTACCCAATTTTTTATCAAAATTTCGGAATATATTAAAATTAAATTAAATTTATTTATACATAAGTGAAAGCTCCCATAACCGGACACTCAACGTCGCGCTTTTTTTGTCCGGTTATTAGAGATGCTCGTTTGTAGGAGAGATAGAAGTTTTTTTATTTTAAATATTTCATTTTATGATGTATACATTTTATTAAAAAAATGAAGTGCCAGTCTACAGTGATTAAAAAAATTATGAATATTAGACTGCGTCAAGCTTGAGCTGTTGAGTTTCAAAATGACTCTTTATGTAAGAATGCTATAAAGTCAGCCTTAGGAATTACAATCAGATCGGAAATTAGAATATTTTGACAGCTGTGCTTGGCGAACCAATTAAAGCACATTTTGTCTATTTTAGAGCTTTAACAATCATCCTCTTGTGATGAACATTTACTCCAGACTCCCATTTGGATCGAATGACTTCTTTATTTTTATTAATTTCTGTGACCTATATTTTGTCAATACTGAACCTTCAAAAATAAAAAAATTTTAAACAATTGCATTATTTAAAACACAAGAAACTTCACCTTTTCCCAATTTCGCGCACCGACATTTTCTCTTTTTCAATCTATTTTTTGTTTTTTTGGTGCCACTTTAATGCTCTGGAACTGATAAGCGATTATGTAATTAATTATTAAAAAGAAAACTAACACGAGCTATGCTTTGTGAAATAATCAGCAATTTAATTGCCATCCTCAACACATATGGCATGAATATGTACATTTGTGTTAACAGGTGATTCACCAATTTCAGTGGCATCAACACAATTATAAATCATAATTGGTAAAAAGGGGAACAACAAAATGAATACACTTCTTGTTTTTGTGTTTTATCGCTTCTGTCGGCTTAAGAGAGATATTTTGAACTAAATTTTTTAAAATCTAGTGTCCGCGCCCGGTTATGGGAATGCATTGTGCATAGAAAAAATTATAAAAAGTTTAGGTCCGGAGCAGTCCGTTATGGGAGCCTTCTGTATATACAATTTCCGAAGGTATAAGTATACATAATTATATATAATACAATTTCACGAACAATGTAGTCTTATAAAGGTTGGTTAAATTTTAAGGGCCGATGTTGAATGTGAACCACACCTAAAGGTCAAGTTCTTTTCTGCATTTTATTTGACATTTCTCAATTTCAGATTAACTCAATGCATTTCATTTAACATTTCTCAATTTCAGACTAACTCAATTTGAACCATGGAAGATACACAATCGAGCAACTCGTTAAAGTTATTCAGGCTTTTTATGAAAATGGGCGTTCAAATCAAAATGCACTTTGTGATTATTTTGGTCAGCATAATCGACCAAATGTGTCCACAATCGGGATAATTGTGCACATATTTCTGCAAATCGGGTCTGTAGGAAATGAGAAAACACCAGTGAATGCTCGCAAAGTTCGTTCTGCGGAAAACATTGCTGTTGTTCGCAATAGTGTGGCAGAATAGCCGTCAACCTCGACTTGCCGTCGGTGTTCGCTATCGCGAGATCATACCGCAATTCTTGAAGCCAGAAATTGATGATATGGATGTGAACTTTATGTGGTTTCAACAGGACGGTGCCACTTGCCACTAAGCTAACGAAACAATGGCTCATTTGCGCGACAAATTCAATGGCCGTGTTATCTCATGATGTCAAATCATGTGATTTGACACCGTTAGACTTCTTTCTGTGAGGTAATTTGAAAGAAAAGTTGTACATCGATAAGCCAGCAACAATTCAAGAGCTAAAGGATGAGATAATTCGGCACATTAACGGCATAGAACCTCAATTATGCCTCAGCGTCATCGAAAATTTGAACCATTGGATGCAGGTGTGCCGTCGAGGTCGCGGCGGCCATTTGGCCGATATTATCATAATAAAATGAAATGACAATAATTTCCTAAATAATTTGTGTTTAATTTAAAATCAACATCGGCCCTTAAAATATAACCACCCTTTATGTTAAAGCCAGCTATTATGCAGAGCAGATTGTTTCTGAGTCGGTTAAATGGTCGTCTACAACTCGGACAGAGTGGGTTCAAATCCGGCGGGGGGTATTGTTTTTCCAGAATGTTCCGAGGGCCTTTAAGGATATTCGCAGAATCTATATGGATATTTGCAGGACCTTTAAGGACGGGGATATCTTAAAGATGTTAGCAGGACCTTCAAAAGTATACGCATGACTTTCGAGAATATTGGCATGACTTTAAAAATGAACGCTGGATTTTCAAGAATGATTGCAGGACCTTCAAGGATATTTGTAGGACGTCAAAAGATACTCTCAGGACATTCCAGAATGTTACCAGGAGTTTCAAGAATATTCGCATGACTTTCAAAAATGACTGCAGGATTCTCAAGAATGTTTTCAAGACCTTTAAGGCTTTTCGCAGGACCTTCAAGGATCTTTCAAAAATTTCCTCAGGACTTTCTACATTGTTACATTCGAAAGATCTTTAAGGATATTTGCAGGACCTTAAAGGATGTTTGTTAGGCCTTCAAGAATGTCCCTAAAAGCTAGAAATATTAGGGGAAGATTACCTAGGATCTTTTTTCAAGCTTGCTTGTAGGACCTTCAGGGATAGTCGCAGGACCGTCAAGGATACTCGCAGGACCTTCAAGAATATTCGCAGGACAGCCTCGCATATTCACAAGAATATAAGGATATTCGCAGGACCTTTAAGGGTATCTACAGGACCATTGAGGGTGTTCACAGGTCCTTCAAGGATATCTTCAAGAACTAGAAGGGGATATTTGTAAAAAATTACCTCTTAGTTTGGTTCAAGAAATAGTTTAACATTGGCAACTAAGTTAAATATCAACTAGTGTAGACTCAAACGAGAGCATCGAATTCTGTTGTTACATTTGTTTTTGTAAAAATGGATAAATAGACTAAGTTTTTATAAAAAATAATATTGTCGTAATCATACATAACAATAATGCCATCTGTCGGTTAATTATTTGTATTCATTGCTATTAGGGTTCTAAAATATCGATTCTATTGACTACTCGATACTTCTCAATACTGTTAAATTATTGACTCGATACAATTCAATACAGTTTACATTCACATAAAACAAAGGTTGCATTTTCATACCATATTTGTATACCTTTCTTAAAATAACATTATAAAAAACAATAGAATTACAAAAAAAAAAATAAAAAATACAACATTACTCTAAAATAACAACGTGTTATATTATATAAGACGACATTGAAGACAAAATGAGTTGACCACCCGAAGAGACCTTAGAAATCGGATCAATTGTTTAAGAATAATTGTTCAATTCACAACAGGTATTGTATCGTTGTATATGTTGTATCGTGTATTTCTTTACAATAGTGTAAAATTGTTGTTGGTAATTTACATTTAAAAATCTGATACAACTTTACAACTTCATTTGCTGTGTTTATTAGATGTTGTATTGTGTATCATAACAGTCAACATAATCAGTCTCAAGTGAATGCCAGTTTTTTCACTTTCACCTTAATTTTGCATTTTGCATTTTTTTTTATTTTTTCTTCTTGTTTCTATAAATTTATAAATATTTTTATTTCACTATTTGACTTTTTACAACATGAAAATACAACTGACTGTTCACAACAAAATATTTGTATAGTGTATTTCAATACAACATACAAAATACAATACCGGCTGTGAATTGCCCAAATATAAAAACACTATAAACGTTCGATCGCTTTTTAAATTATTCCACTACATATGACGTATGAGTAATATCAACATATATTATATTTGTATAACAAATAAAATTTACTGTGGCGTATGAGTAATATTTAATTAAATTTAAATAAAATTTACTACGGCGTATGAGTAATATTTAATTAAATTTATAAGCATCGTATTGTAACATTTATGTATTCAATAATATTGTTGATTTTACAATTTCCTTTTTTAAATATATTAAATTTCTCTTTTGACTTTCATTTATTTTAATTGCAATATTTTGCAATAAATTTCTATTTCTTACTTTATGCCCTTTGGAGATAAAATAAATTTCAAATATCTAAAATAATTTAATTTTAAAAGACCATTAATTTTCATTTCGTTTTTACCAACGAACAAATTTGTATTTCTGCTTGTACATACATATGGATGGTTACTTAAAAATAAAATATTTCAATTTGCTACAAATTATTGAAATGGGTTTATTTTCTTTCACAAATAACATGAATTTGGGATTTTTTTTCAAATTGTTTTCAATTTAATTTATTTGTTTGTTTGTTTCTGTCTGTATCTGTCTATATGTGTGTTTCTATTGTCGTTTAGTTGTTTGTTTGTTTTACTCCGTGTGGTTTTGGTTTATTGGTATTTCTGAAGCACTCTAAAAAAATATAAACATACATAAATCACAAAATGTAAATTCATTTAAACGGAATGAATTTATGTTTTATTTTGTCTTGAAAATTAAAGACAAGAATTATAAAACCCATAAATAATTAAAAAATTTCAACAAAACATTTAAATTGCAGATGCAGGAGAATAAAGATAACGTATTTGTAAATTTAAATATTATGTTGGTACGGATGATTTTTGTTTAAGTTGGAGGCAGTGTTTTACATCAATAGCAATAAATTTCTAAAATAATTTTTCAATGCACGTACGCAAGAGTAGGCTGAACTTGAAAAATTCTGTAATTGTAGCATTGCTAAAAAGTTGTGCAGTGATATTTCAAACCGAGGAAAAGCAAAATTTCGAAACCAGATAATTTCTTCTGCTTCCGGTAAGTTATCGCAGTTTGCGAGTTGTGAAAATTTGCTAAAATTTCTGCCACCTAATTTGTATCATTTGTAGTTAATATGAGATGATCCCAAAAAATTATGATTATATTTAAAAAATTCTTAGACTAACGATCAGAAAATGTTAAAATACAATATGTTTTTAAATAAATGTTTAATTTTTCACCGGCTGGCCGAACAGCCATAGGAAACGTAATTTAGAGTTAAAGTTAGTAGACCAATTGAGAGCTGAGTTATTGGGCTTGAAGTAGGGCACCGTCGGTTGTGAACATTTTGGAAGCTTACCAATTCCCTATTTATAAACGGATTTTGTAATCTGCTTGCTGATACCATGTGTACTCATATTGATTATCTCTTTAAGTCTATAAGTTTTTTGCATTTGAAATTTAAATTATTACATTTTTGCAATAACCTGATCCGGTTTTTTTTGCCAATAGCAAAGCCAAATAATATTTCTTCAAAAATGTTTCTTATATTTAAAACTAATAATTTTATGTAAATTTTGTATATTATTCGATCTATTTGTTTTAATTATATATCTTTTTTAATTTTATCAGGCTCGAGATCACTAATTTTTTTATTAAATGGAAAAAATTTTAAGGATCAGCGGAGTGCACACATTCGACCCGAGCGACCAGGTCATCTTTAGCCTCCTTATGAACCACCCAACCTACAAATAACTCTTGGTTTTGAACAGGCTTATATATCACACTCTGAGGAAAATGACTCTGCGATATTCCATTTTTCAGATAATGAATGATTACCCGTACAAATGACCTTTTTTCCATCGATTTATAGAGATACCCTTTAGCAACCATTTTCGATTTTCGAAGCACAAATTGACAGGGTTGCCATTCCAAATGTTAATGTTAATGCACAACCAAAATTTTAACATAGAAAGCTTGTATGTTCATTTTTAGCAACGCTTTCAATAATTTTAAAACATATTATTTTTGAACTTAAAAATTTGTAAGTTAAAATAACAGAAAATACAATTTAAAATAAATGATATTTCATTTAAAAACCTGTCAACTTACTTTTCATTTAAATAAAATGGTTTTTGTTATTTATTATTAAATGTTGTTTACATAATTGACGTATCAGTAAAAAAAAACAATGTTAAATCAATTAAAAATAAATGTAAAAATTTGGGCTACCAATTCCGTAAAAAATAATTGATTTATTCGAAATTTTTTACGGTTTTTTTTTCTGTTTGGTTTTTAATCTTAAAAATGTAAATTCACACAGTCTAGAGACACATTTTGTGTGAATGGCAATATGTGTGAGTGTGTATATGAAGTTCTTGTAATTCAAATTGAAATAATTTTGTATATGAACAAACAATTAAAAAACAAATTGGATTTTCTTTATTCTTTGAAACAGACTGCAAACAAAATTTAAATTTGTTATAACTGTAACGGAAACAAATATATCACAAAAATTTGTATGTGGCTAAATTTTTATTAAATTGCAATCAAATGAAAAAAATAAATGTAGATAAAAACACTAGTACAAGACAAATGTATTTTCCTTTATTTTTAACTGAAACTAAATAGTCTTTTATTAAACTGGCGGCTACGACAACTATCTTCATATTAAATTATATTTATAGTTGTTAAAGCCAATATGCAGTTGTTTAATTTTATATTTATATTACACATAAATATTATTACGTTCCACAAAATTTTATTTTAAGAAAAATTTTATTTTTAAATTTATAATTGAAAGGGAATGTGATCATAAACTTCAATATTTAGACGCATTAGTAATAAGAAAGGAGAATAACTTGTTAGTAGATTGTTACCAAAAACCAATTTCTTCAGGTAGAATTATTAATTATTATTCAAAACATCCGAGAAGAGTTATTATAAATACTGCCAAAAATCTTATAGATAAAGTTTTAAATATTAGTGATATAGTTTTTCATAGAAATAATAAAATAAGAATCAGAAATATTTTAGAGGATAATAATTTCCCAAGAGAACTGATTTATAAATTGATTGGAAAGTACAATGGACATAGGGAAGGTAGTGTGAATATAGTTACTGAACCTAAGATTTACAAGTCTTTAACTTATGTACCAATGATTTCTGAACGATTAGAAAATTCTAATATTTATGATATCAATAATTTTAGGATGGCTCATATAACATATAATACATTAGATTGATTATTTAGTAGAATGAAAGATAAGACAGAGAAATTAGATAAATCTAATATTATTTACAAGATACCTTGCGGGGGTAAATATAATGAAATATGTAGTAAAGTATATATAGGTACCACAAAGAACAAATTAAAAACTAGGTTAGCAGGACATAGATCTGATCAGAAATACAGGAATACAGCTTTTCAGAAAACTGCATTATCATCACATTGTGCCACTCTTAATCATGCACCAGATTTTGAAAATACAACAGTTTTAAAAACAGAAACAAACTACAATGAAATTAGAGTATTCAAAAAACCGGCCTTTTGGAAAAACCGGTTTCGGTTTTCTTCGAAAAATCGAATTAAAAAAAAACCGGCTTCGGTTTCGGTTTTTGCAGAAAAAACCGGTCAACCGGTTTTTCGGTTTTTTTTAAACTTGAATAAAAAGCTTATATAATTTGTTAATTGTTTTAATTACAAACAAAAAAAAAATAGAAATTTAATATATAAAGTAACAAAAATAAAAAAATATATTCTTTGAAAAAAAAAAATATTTTAAAATATTTTTTCATTTGTATTTCATTTCAACATTTTATTTATTGGTTTTAATATTTTTTAATATAATATCTTAAAAATTAATATTATAAAATTATATTCATATCCAATGAATAGAGATCATTAAGTTTGTAAATTGGGTAAAATTAGGTACGTTAGTAATTTGAACGTTTATAACGTTTTTTTAATATTACATTTTAAATATGTAAAAAGAAAATCTATTTTTCAGTTCTAAAATAATATTTTAGAAATAATATGCAATTTAAATGTTTCGTTTTAAGACGAATTTTTTGTTTGCTTTTGATAGTGCTAGAAGTGGAAAATACTCTTTGAATAATAGTAGATGTTGGACAAATAGCCAAAAGATAATTATATAAATTTTCCAACTTTTCAGTTCTTTTGTCGCATTTATCAAGATATATGAAATCATCATATAATGATGAATGATTTTGTACAGTCTCTGTTTTAGGATTTTGAATACTGTTTATTGTGTTATTTAGATCAGAAATTAAACTATTTGAATTTGGAATATTCAAAGTTAAGTCTTCATCGGAATCTATCAGACTTACATCTAAATCTTCATAACCAAACGATTATAAGAGTGTTCGGAAAAAATAAAAGAGACCAAGTAAACCAGTTGGTGATGTAATTAAAAAAACCGGTTAACCGAACGAAAAAGACCGGTTTTCGGTTTTCTTCGAATTTACAAAATATTCGAAACCGATCGGTTTTAAAAAAAAAGAAACCGGTCGACCGGTTTCCGGTTTCGGTTTTTGAATACTCTAAATGAAATGTTACAAATTATCAACACATTCAATAGAACAAAGAATTAATTTTAAAACAGATACAGACAATGTAGCTCAGAATTACAGACATTTGATTTATAAGAACAAGATAGGATATTAAATAAGTTCATAAAAATGTAATAGAATAATTTTTGTTTCCTGTGTATAATTTTTAATATTTTTTTAAAATTGACAATTTTGTTGTTTCATGCATTTTGATTTTTTGAAAAATTTGTTTGAAATTAAAAAACAAAAAATCCCTGAAGAAGCTATCCATTGAGATAGCGAAATATTTGATGAAGAATAAATAATTTTGTATAAAATAGACCTTGAGCTTGAATACTTATTGCCTGGAAATAATTCATTTTCCAAAAATTTTTTTACCGATATCCGAACATTTTTATTCGCTTCTGTTAAGACAATATTAGGGGCGCATTTACTGCAAATGTATCAAATTTTAAAGAAAGCTAATTTTTAAATTGTCTATAGTTAAGTACGGTCTTAGAATAATGTAAATACTGTATGAGTTTTTAAAGAATATTTAATCTAGATAAATCGGTTCATTATAAGAAAATTTCCGAGTTTCATATATTTGATCTGATTTTAAAAATTTAACTTTATCACTTCTTCTGCAGTGATAAAATTTCAAAGTTATATTTTTTCTTCTAATATTGGCTTAGTCTAATGTTAAATTTACTTAAATAAAGACCATATATGTCATAAATATTATTTATTTTATATAAAATGTTTAGCAATATCAAAAAAACTTGATACTCACATTATTTCTTAGTAAATCAATCTTTTAATTTGAAAAACTGACCTGAAATTAAATGATAAATGAAATATTTGAGTTTTAAAAATTATTCGACATTTTTCGTAAATTTTGTGATTTAAATTCCAAATTATTGCATATAAAAAATATGTATTTTTTTAATATTCTTGTTATACCATTATTTTTAGAATTTTTTGAATCGTTTGTATAAAATATTTTTCATTTCATTATTCTCTTTAAAAAAAAAAAACAATATTCTCAAAAGACAAAAATTTGTTGTCATTGGCATCATCATTAAAATTTGAATATTAATTGTAGTTAACGAGACCAACGATCCCGCTTTTGGCGGGATTATCTCGCTTTTTGAAAGCTAACGACGCACAGTGGTCAATTTCGCGAGATAGCGGTCAAAACTCTATAACTTTTGACCGGATTGGTATTTTTTTACGCAATTTGTTTTGTTCAATAAGCTTCAATTTGCGTGTTTAAACGTAAAAATCGACTGATAGGAACGTAAGTAATGTGGAGTTAAAAATGGATTTTAATTTTTTGTTGAGTTTCCATGTAAAAGTTGAATATTTTGACATTTTAAATAGGTATTTTTTTTATAATTTCTTATTTTCTTCAATCGTGTTTTACAACCAATACGTATTTATTATTCCTAAACTTAATTTTGGTCAGAAAATGCCAACATTTGGCCCCTGACATTTATTTAGTCTCAATATTCACAGGGGCCAAAGGTTGGTTTTTTTTGGAAGAAAGCTAATTCTTGTGAGGATTAAACTGAAAAATAACACTGAAATTCCCAACAATATCAATACCATTTGGATATATTATATACAGAACACAACATCGATAAAATTTTAAGTAAACTTTTACTATTGATTTAAAGTGAACATATATTTTATTTAAATGTATTAATAAAAATTTATTCTAAAATTAGAAACAAATTATAATCTTTAAACTAGTATTAATTAAACAATATTAGTAAAAATTTCTTCCAAATAGCTTTGATTTTCATTTTGCAGTAGTTGTTTAGCTTCTTCATCTAACTCTAATGAGGTTGATTTCCATTTCTGTCGAATACTGGACATATATGGGTCTGATGTGCACAACAAAATATTAATAAGATCTTCATTAGTACAATATCTGGAAATTTTTCTTGTATTGTGCTCGCGAAAGAATTTGTAGTCTTTGTTCCTTTTTTCTTGCGCTTCTTCTGAGAGATCTCCAATTGGAAGCATATTGTGCTGAATTATTTGTTCCCCATGGAACAAAATTTTGTGAACTGTGGTTGGCATATGTCTCCAAGAATATTTTTGGTTATAAAGGGTTGCTGTCTCATTAGCATTCTGACCAAATTTTTTTGCATCTATCTTTTTGCTACATGCTATAACTTCTAATATGATTTGGAATCGTCGTATTAAATCATAATCTACTCCAGTTATAGAAGCTGCAGTTTCTGGATCGGAAAAAAATCTCCTTGCTGTGTTTCCATCATTAGAATTTCCCTCTCCTTGCTTTGGCTGGTCAATGCAAATGCTTCTTCTGGAGTAAATTTATTTTCTTCAGTTGGTGTCGGCATACTTTCTAAAATCCTTTTTGTGCGTCTGGGGCTTGCTTCCACTATTTTTTCAATGATAGCAATTTTACTCTTTTTAGTTTTCGATGGTTGAATTTGGTGCAGAAATGAATCCTTTATGATGCTACAAGAAACTTCTTCATTGATATGTTTAAGCTTGCGTCTTCGTGATCTTTCACTACAATTATCAATTGGCTTTGCTGGTCGACCACCTTTTCCAGTTTCCGTGGTAGTTACTGATGGCTTTTTAAAAATAAGTTTATTTCTTAGCCATTCTTGGTTGCGTGAGTAAAACAATTTCTTGTTTCTGGAACATTGATTGTACCGTTTTCTTAAAGTATTTAAAAAGTTTTTTATTTTTAAGTTATGAATTTTAATTTCTTGTTTGTCGCATATTTTGAAGAATGGATTATTCATTATATGTAAAATAATGTCGTTTTCATCTTTCCTTTCAAAATATATATCAGATAGAACACTATAACTGAATTTAGCCATTGTTTAAACAATAATGAAGAAAAAAAATGAATGCATGGATTAATATACTATTGCTCGAAGTTTCAACATGATCTTTTTTACCTCTTTGAAACATAATATAACAGGTACTTGGTTTTACCAGTTATTTACATTGGTTTTAAATTTATTTACAGTTTTCAGGTATTTAAGTTGTGTAATATTAGATGGCAATAAAAACTTTTTTTTACCTTTTCCAAATGAATTGCTAGATACCACATAATTTGAGAGTTAACATGTACTGGTAATAATATAACAGGTACTTGGTTTTACCAGTTATTTACATTGGTTTTAAATTTATTTGAAATTTTCAGGTATTTAAGTTATGTAATATTAGATGGCAATAAAATCATTTTTTACCTTTTCCAAATGAATTGCCAGATACCACATAATTTGAGAGTTCTATTGTCATTTTTGTCAAAATTTTGATAATTTTGGGTCAATAAGAACTCTTGTACAAAATTTCATCAAAATATATGCATAATAGCCACGTTCACATACAAATAACTTTTCAAAAAATATGACGTGCATTTGTACCGAATATCTTACCTTGGGTCAGAAAAATTGCTGTTGCTCAAAAAGTGCAGTCCCGATGCATGGACATGTATATATAGGAATGTAGGGGAGAGTTAGGACTACAAAATAGTAAATTTGTGTTTTGACTCAGCTTGACTCACAGGAGTTGTGCTCTATGAAGTAGGAAATTTCCGAGAAATTTGAAAATATTTAAATTGTTCTGAAAACAGTAGAGCTTCAATTTTTTTACCAGGAAATAAGTTAAGTTACAACACAAAATTTATTTCGTCCAAAAATCTTGAAAAACAAAAAAGTTATGATCATTTAAACTTTAAAAATTAACTAAAAATATCATAAATTTACTAAATTCTGAAAAAGCCCATTTTGGACCACCCTGTTCTCAGTGAAATAGTTGAAATAGAATTCTAATTTTTTGGCTCCCGAGGTTTACTACTGTCTATTTTTATATGAGTCTAATAACTTTAAAATTGGAGAACAAAAACCAAAAGGAGTTTTGGCCGCTATCTCAAAATATTGACCACAGTGCGATGGCTTAAATATTTATCTTGCTTTTTAAATGAATATCCAGCTTTTTCACATTTTATGTCTTGTAAATTATCGCTTCTATATTTTTCAATAAACTTTTTTTAATTAATCTCAGTTTTCCATAACAAAAAAATAAAAAAAAATTAAAAATATGATAATTCTTCTATAAAAAGTTTACTTTGTCAGAATTAAATAATTTTTTTGATAGAAAATATTTACCTGATATATTTTATAACCAGTTCTAGTGCTCATAAACAAAGGGAAATGGGGTAATTTTAATGGTCATACCTGAGCAGATCAGGTCATATAGAATCAAGTTATAGAAAATACAAAATAAAAAAAAATAATAATAGATAAGAGCCAGCTGGATATAATAAAAGCATTAACGGTTTTCGCAATAGCAATTTCAGTAATCATGCTCTTTTGGGATTAGTGATTGATGATGGGCCCCTAGCGTTGTATTTACTAAAAAAATTGGAATCAATTAGATTAAGTTCGAAAAATATGCTGAATTTGAGAATTTGTTTTTAAAAAAATTATCTTTCTGATGGTTATTTTGGATAGCATGTTGTCATGGAAACTCAATATTGAGAAGAGGGTCATAAAGACCACAAACACGATCTATGTTTGTATTGGGTTTATAAAGACCACAAACACGATCTTTGTTTGCATTGGGTGTATAGGCAGTTTCTGGGCCAATTTAACTTTAAGAGGTACTCCTTTGGTGAACTGCATGGAAGAGGAGATCTACTGCCGGCGCATGGAGATCGTTCAGAGACTTACTGAACTATGTGTCACTGGCGCGCTACGCAGTACGCCAACTGCGGCACTGGATGTAATATTGAACCTACAGCCGATTAATCTGGTGGCAAAAGGGGCCGTTTTGAAGTCTGCTATGCAGTTTGTGTATACATCATATGGTCATGGAAAGGTCATTGAGAATGTTAATTGTAGAAGTGACTATATTATTCATATGTTGAGGGAATAAGGTAATAAGGTACTTCTCGTCACAATAGTGGAGTATGGATGGTTGGCAGGTCTTCGCACACACTATAGAACCTTTAATTTTTGCACGGATGGTTCTAAGATGGTTGAGGGAACTGATGCTGCGGTCTTCTGACGGGAGCTGCGTATCCGATTACTGCAGCATTTTTCTGTCCCTGCTTTTGTCCCTGAGACAATTGGTTCTTACACCCAGAAAACAGTATCAGACAACTGTTTTCATATTGAATTATATTTTTAGTTGTGAAAGCCAATATTCAGTTGTAAAATTCAATATTTATATTCCACAGAAATATTATTACGTTCCACAAAATATTATTTAAAAACAAAAAATAATTTTAAGACTTTTCTGGTATCGAACCTAGGCATCCAGACATTTGAATATTTTAATTAAAAAAATATATATATTTTTTTTAATGTTTGCCTTTACTGGGATTTGAACTTGAAAATTAGGAGTACTAGGCTAGCTAATTTTGAATTTAAACAATTTGTTAGGAAAAAAAATGTTAGTATAAAATTTGTTTATCAATACCAATCATTAGTGACGTCTATTATCAATACAATCCACAATTCGGTTGCTTCTACTGAAACCCTAATTAATAATATATTTTATCAAAAAAACTGTACTTGTAGTTACCACTTTCGAATATCGACAATTTTTTAATAAATTTGATAGACTGTACAAAATTTCTAATATATTCACTAAAAAAATGGTTGCTTCCACCGCATACAAATACCAAACAAATTCTATTTTTAAAGATGATTGGAAACACTAATAATTGAGTAATAGGATTGATTTTTATTTTCTTTTTTCCTTTTTTGAATTCCCAATACAATATTTTTGCTTTATTAATGGATTTTAGATTATTCCAAATAAAATTAAATCCTCACAAATAAATGTTTACGGTTTTGATCAAATTGGAACCAATCTTTTCTCTGGGTGCATATCGAGTCAAGCGTATATTAGATCGATCTCCTCCGATTTGACATGCTTATGAACTGTCCAAGGGTGCAAGGACTATTTAAGTTGACTTTGTGCCAGCAGTAGAGTTCCCATCTATTGGATCTGTGGTCGCCGGGCATGGAGGGTAACGAGATTTCGGACAAGCTGGCGAAATGCGGGGTCTAGTTGCCTGGCGAACGGGCAATGGACATTCGTGTACTCCAGTTCTTGAAACGGGATGCAGACTCCACTATAATGGGCAGATCTGAGGCAGTTTAGTGGAATACCGAAACGTGCAGATATCTAAGTTTATGTGGAAGTCTTACGGTCCTACACTGAGAAAACAGATTCATTGTGACAACCGTATTCGGTTGATTGTATTCGGTTAATACAACAGAATATTGGTTGAAACCATATATTTTAATCGGATAAGGAATACATTTGATTGCGGTAACCAAATAATTCGGTTGCTGTGAACAAACTATTGTCAAGAAATTTGGTTGTCACAATGAATCTGTCTTCTGTATGTAAGGCAAAGGGTTTTCTGTTATCACTACTGGACTGCAGTTTTTGCTAAAAAGGGAAGGCTGGCGAGTGATAATTGTATGTTTTTTGGGCTACCGGCGGATAAAGAGACGGTTGAGTAATTATTTGCCATGGTCTGGCTCTTGCGCGCACCAGGGTAAGTTGCTTGGGAGATTATTTACTCCGCGATCTGGAGCGTCTTTATACGAAAAATAATATGCAAATTTGATAAAATACAGATTTTCACAAACAAAACTTAAATGTACCCCGCTTTTTACACTTAATCACGCTTTTTAATCAAAAATAGTTGGTTGCGTTCGAAATACTGGTACAACTTATTACAAATACAAATGATTATTACATATGACATTTGACATGATAATACATGCTGACAATATGGATACAAGATTTACTTACACAAACTTATACAATATCATTGAAATATTAAACACAAATTCTAAATGTGCAAAAAACACGACGGTTAGCAACAAGAAATCCAATAGTAATTTAAACAAACAGGAAGACAAATTCCGGCAGACAAATTAACAGACTTTAAAATATGAGACAAATTATAAATTTTTCAAATTAAGTGACAGTAACTGTGTGATGAGGCTGATGATTTTGTTTGAAATTTTATGATACTAATGAATTTATGTTGTAAAACTTGTATAAAAGTCATCACGTTTTATATTCCATCATACAGTGGGAAAGAATTCAAATATTTCTTGAGGTAATTTTGGCGTAAAGTGTTGACTTCTTAACTAATAGACTTTACACAAGCTTTTTGATTAGGCCCCAAAGTAGGGTAAGCACCCTTCTTTGGGGCATTGAAAAATTTTAAAACTTACCAATATTCCATATATGCACGTAGAGAAAAAAATCTTGGTTGGGACAATCATATTCGAAAAGCGCTATATAATTTTCGTATTATGATTGTGCCAACCATAATATATTTACTATATTTACAATTTCACCATTATATAGTCCCTACAGTTATATTAGAATTCGAAACCATGAAAAAGTTCTTTAAATTTAAAAATATTTTTTAATTAATGTTTTTCCTAAAAAAAATTTTATATTAAGGACTTTTTCAAGAAAACTTCTTTGATTCTTTGGACTTTTTTAATGAAAAATACTTCAAAAAAATGTTTAAGTTCTAAGAAATTTTTAATAAAAAATATATGCTATGGACTTTTTCTAATAGAAAAATTCTAAGAATCGTCGGAGTCTCAGAAATTTTCTGATAGAATATTTCTACCAGAAAAAGTTTTTTTCTTATGATGAAAAGTCCTCAGAATTTAATAATTATTCAGAATCTAAGGCTTTTTCTTAAAATATAGGATTTTTTATCTAAAAAATTCTGCACAGTTTCAAAAAAGAAAAAAATTCTAAAAATCTAGTATTTTATACACAGAGAAAACGGATTTATTTTTAAAATTGAACTTCTTTCCAACCGATTAATTTGGTTGGAGCTACTGATATATTTTTTGTCGCAACCGAAATTCGGTTAACGCAACAGAAGTTCGGTTGAAACCAAATATTTCAATCGTACCAGGAAAATATTTGGTTGGGACAACTAAATAATTCGGTTGCTGCAACTAAAATATTCAGTTGGCAAGAAAGTCTGTTGTCACGATGAATCTGTTTTCTCTGTGTATAAGAAACCTTTTTCTTATAAAAAAGTGTTTTATTAATATTTTTAATATTCGTTATTTTACAAGAAATGAATTAAACATACAGGTTGGTTGAAAAGTTCCTGCGCTCACCAAGAGATGGCACTGCTAGCTCCAAACTTTTTTTTCTCAAGTTGGTATAACTGTCCTGAGAACACATGCAAAGTTGCAAGTCATTCTGTCAGTTCTTTCTTTGTTTACAAGCCATTTGAAGTTGACGTGTCATTGATTTTTTTTAATATGGAAAAAATTGAATATCGTGCAGTCATTAGATTCTTTGTTTTGAAGGGTTTAAAAGCAAAGGAAATTTATGAACAATTGTTAGAAGTGTATAAGGAGTCCTCACCTTCAAAACGCACCGTTGAATTTTGGGCTGGTGAATTTAAACGTGGTCGTACCAGCCTTAAAGACGATCCACGCGAAGGACGACCAAAAACTGCAACCACGGCAGAAATCATTGAGCAGGTACATAATATGGTTAGTGAAGATCCAAGTTTGACTAAGCGTGAAATTGCTAATGCCATAGGCATCTCAGACGAATGAGTATTCCATATTTTACATGAAGAATTACGTATGAAAAAACTGTTTGGAAAGTTAGTGCCGCACACATTAACAATTCAACAAAAAATGGATCGAAAACAAATTTCTCAGCGTAATTTGGAGCGTTTTAAGCCGAATAAAACCGACATTTTGCGTCGTTTTATAACTATGAATGAGACTTGGATCTACCACCATGATCCTAAATTGAAACAAGAACGTTTACAGTTGACTGAAGCTGGTTGTTCAGCTCCAAAGCAGGTGAAGTCGCAGCGATCAGCAAAGAAGGTTATGGCATCAGTTTTTTGGGATGCAAAAGAAATTTTGTTGATTGATTATCTTCAGAAAGGTAAAACAATCAACTCTGAATATTATTGCAGGCTCTTGGATCAGGTGGATAAAAAAATTCTTGAGAAAAGACCTGGTTTAAAGAAGAAAAAAATCATTTTTGATCAAGACAATGCACCTGCTCACAAAAGTGTTTTGACGATGGCTAAATTCAAAGAATTAAAGTACGAATTGCTTGAACATCCACCGTATTCACTAGATTTGGCTTCCAGTGACTACTATCTCTTTAGAAATCTCAAACAATTCCTTCGTGGAAAGCTTTTTCGTCGAATGAAGAGGCCATAGCAGCCGTAGACGGTTATTTTGCAGAGCTTCCGGAAAACCATTATAAGGATGGGATAAAATTATTGGAAGATCATTGGAACGAGTGCATTGAGCTTCTAGGAGATTATATTGAATAAAAAAATATATTTCGTAACAAAAACAGTATTCTTTCATTTCGAGCGCAGGAACTTTTCAACCAACCTGTACTTTAAAAAAAAAATATTATTTTTATTGTAAAGAATGAACAATTTAAAATCTTTTAATAAAATCTTTGTGACAATAAATTTTTTCGACAATAAATTGAATAATAATGTTATATGTTATATGTATAAAACATTTTCAAAAATAAATATTATTTTACTTTTATATATCATGCTACAAATTATCAATGATCAGTAACACACTACTTCATGCTTGCAAATAATGCAAAAGGTAACTAAATGTTATTACAAAGTAATGCATAAGTATATCGCATCTTTCATCATATTAATTCAGCCAATTAAGCAAAGAAATTAATAAAAAAACGAATCTCTTCAAAACTTATGTTCAAATGAGACCCACAGGTAAAAAATACCTTATTATTTTTCTTCTGCCCCACTCTTGATGTTTGCAAGTATAATGCTGTTTTTCTCTTTCATTTATTGCTGACAAGGGAGATCTCTTGGGCAGACCCTTAGATTTATATGCAATTCAATTATGTTGTACTTTTTTCATATTAAATAGCTATTTCTTTCTACTAATTAATTAAGAACAAGGTCCTCAAATATGACAACACCGTAATTGCGGGAGATTATAAGTCTTAGAATAGTTGTTGCCCGCCAGCTGACGGAGATTTGAAGAAATTATTGAATCTTTTAGTTCATAGCCCTGGTATGTCATTTTACTTGGGTGGTGTTCAGTGCTATGAGAACACCGAAGGAGCACTTTGTGATATGTATGAGGGATAGAATACTCATAGATTGTATTTTTATACAATGATGCTGCCATCTCTGGGAAACTATTTAAAAACTGGGTATCAGATGCTTCGCTAACTTCCCATGTCTAAAATGCATATTGTTCCCTTTATCACGTTTTCAGGGTTTGGCCCAGAAGACTTCCCATGAAAGAGACTTTAATTAAATTTCATGGACATTCTACTGGCAAATAGTTTAATGTTACTAAGTACGGACAATTTAAGGTAAGTTACCTACACAATATACATACATATATATTTATGTAAAATAGGGGTATAACGAAAATTTTTCCGTATCAACATATTATAAAAAATCAATAAAGAATTGCTTTGTTTTTGAAATCTGTAATAAAGACTTTACTAGCTTTTGCGCCAAAATATGGATTTTTAATTTATTTTTAAAAATTAGAAAATATATTCTGAAACATGGCTAGGAATAACTTATGATTTGATACCCAATTTTAAATTTTTAACCACCCAGGTAAAAGTAAAAATATATGCTCATGTATTTTCACATATTGTTTAATTTATGCATACAGAGAATTTGTTGTGTTAAAAAATTTATATTTATTTGTTATTTATTGTTCAAAATTTTTTGTATTGTGATACATAAGGCTCGAGGCTGATATATTAGAATTTTATGAGATTTGGTAAGTTTGCGGTAAAGATTTTTTAGAATATCTTTATTAATAGTTTTAACAGTCAAAAAGGATAGACGTGTTATTTATTCGGCCCGTGAATTTATTAAAATATCGGCTTATTAGTGTTAAAAAAAATATATAAAAAAACAACAGCGCTTGGACGCTTAAAAAATAATATATTTATTACAAAAAAACAAATAAACCGTGTTCAATTTAAAATTTAAATAAAAAAAAAAACATTTATAAAAAACCCTTAACAAACAGGGATTTGACTTGTTTGTTTTTTTTTTTTTTTTCTTTTCTTTCTTATAAAGAAAAGAGTATATGAGCTCTATAATTCAAGAGGAGAGAAGGCTCAGTGCAAATGGCAGAAATGCCTACGTTTTTCTAAAGGGAGACAACATCAATGTTAATAAAAACAGTAGTGATCCCAATTACAACAAAAATTATTTAACCGCAAAAACAATTGAGAGATCCCGTTCATGTTCTCCTTTACTCCCATGTGAAAAAATTAAAACCAATAACACAAAGGAACATGAAAATATAAAAGTACCAACAACTACAGTGCCTAGTTTAACAACAACACACAAAACGCTGTCTGCTTTGACTTCACCAAAACCTACAGCTACAATATCAACAAATAGTGAGATTATTAAAACACCAACAACATCTTTTGCTACGTTAAACAGTGGTATCAATATTATGGCTCAACCTAATAACTTAAAACAGCCCCGTCCGTCAGTAAGTAGTTTAACTTATAACCCCTCAATTGGCGCAACACCCAATGTTGACCTGCCAGTCATCATTACCGCCAAACCATTGGTACAGACTGGATTAGACAGGTATGTTAAAATAGTTATGAGGAAAAGAAGCCCAAAATCGGCTAAAACAGCTCCCTATCCTAAGCTTAGTAGAGGTGAAATAAATGTCACTCAATCCTAAAACCGTTTTGCCATACTGGAAAGCGAAGATAATGATGCCCCGGTGATACCTAAACCACAAAGACCTCCCCCTATCTATCTAAGAGAGCAAAATTCAAATGAATTTGTTAAGACCCTAGTCAGCCTTATTGGGGAAAACTCTTTTTATATTGTGCCAATAAAAAATGGCAAAATTGTTGAAACTAAGATTCAAGTTCAATGTGAATCGAATTTCACAAAATTAGTATCATTTCTTGAATCCAGAAAAAAAAAATTTTATACTTACCAGTTGAAGAGCAGCAAAGGTCTTCAGATAGTGATTAAGGGTATTGAATCATACAATGACCCACTTGAAGTAAAGAAGGCACTCGAAATCAACGGCTTTAAAGTTAAGTCCGTTGTTAATATTAGAAACCGGGATAAGCTCCCTCAACCCCTTTTCCAAGTTGAATTAGAGCCTGGCGATATCAAGTTGAAGAAAAATAAAACACACCCTATTTATCAACTTAGGTACTTCCTACACTATAGAGTTACAGTTGAAGCACCACATAAGCGACGAGGACCTGCTCAGTGTACGAACTGCCAGAAGTATGGTCACACTAGGTCTTATTGTAGACTACATGCAGTTTGCGTAGTTTGCGGTGAGCTGCATAGCACAGCTGACTGCACCAAACCAAAGACAGTAAATACTGAAAAGAAATGTAGCAATTGCGGTAACCCCCATACTGCGTGAGGTATATTTAAAATTAAAAAACTCAAATTTGAACAGAACCCGAAACCCCCGAATGAAATCACAGTTAGAACCGGATTTTTATATTCCACAATACCCATAAATTATCACCAACAGTGCTTCATACTCTAAAGTTCTAAGAGGAAAACCACAGCCCCCAAAAACTCCACAAGCCGCACAAGTCAATCCAAATGCTCCACTTTCTCAATCTGAACCCCAGATACAAAATTTCAGCAGACTTGAAGCATCCATTGAATCCCTGGTTCAAACTGTTACTAACTTTACAAACTCAATGAGTAATATGATGCAAGAGATGATGAGAAATCAGTCTATTTTGATGCAAGCTTTGTTAACTAAACCATGAACAGTATGAAAATATGTTACTGGAATGCTAATGGCATATGCCAACATAAAGAAGAGCTCGAGTATTTTCTCAGAAATCAGCAAATTGACGTAATGCTTATTTCTGAGACCCATTTAACCCTGAGAAGTTCATTTTCAATTCGCAGGTACACAATGTATGATACTAAGGACCCAAGAGGCAGGTCATGTGCAGGATCAGCTATTCTCATTAAATCTAGATTAAAACATTTTCTTATGTGTGATCTTTGCGAAAATTATCTTCAGGCCACTACTATATGTTTTGAAGAATTCGATAAGGACTTAGTGATTTCGTCAATTTATTCTCCCCCCCGATTCTCCATAACGGAGGATCAGTACACATGCTTTTTCGAATCATTAGGACCGCGTTTTCTGGCAGCTGGAGACTATAATGTCAAGCATACATTCTGGGGGTCACGGCTTGTTACCCCTAAGGGATGTGTTTTGTTTAATACAATTTCTAAACTGGGTATGGATGTGATCTCTAGTTGAGAACCCACGTACTGGCCAACAGATCGTCGGAAAATACCCGATCTGATAGACTTTGGAATAACAATGTCTATTGCAAGAGAATTGGTCCATGTAGAACCATTATTGGATCTGTCATCTGATCACACACCTACAGTTGTTACTATTTTAAACCCCCGAGGAATTGTACCCCCCTCTGGTGACTTAGCACTGACAGGCAAAACAACAGATTGGTTGAAGTATAAAAAATTTATCAGTACACATTGCTCGGAAAACATACCGCTAAGAACACCGGAAGATATCGACCTCTCGATTCAAAATTTTGAACTAAATCTCAAACTTGCTGCTCAACTTGCTACCAAACCCCCCCGACACAACAGACAAAATATTATTATGTCTGCCGATGTCGAACGACTCTTAAATGAAAAAAGAAGAGCTCGAAGAGAGTGGCAACAACACAGATATCCTCAATTTAAGGAACGGTTGAAAGAATGCACTAAAAAATTAAGAAAGCTATTTGAACATAAGAGAACTGCTTCATTAAACAGATCCAACATCAAGAACTGATTACTCATTATGGCGTGCAACGAAAAATTTAAAAAGACCTGTCTTATGTAAGCCTCCTTTGAGAAAATCAGACGGAGGTTGGGCTAGAAATGATACTGCCAGAGTTGCCACCGATTTTACCCCAACACCGAGCAGCTACCCGATTAACGTTTGAGATGAGAGAGGTCGAAAAGGCTATTTTTGAACAAAACCCCAAAAAAGCTCCTGGTATCGATGGAATCGGTAAAAAGATGCTCTTGGAGTTACCCCGTATAGCATTAAAGATAATTCTCTTTTTTTTATGCTATTATACGCCTTGAATACTATCCGCCAGAATGGAAATTTTCACTCGTTAAAATGATACCCAAGCCAGGCAAAGATCACACAAAAGTGGAAACGTATAGGCCTATAAGCCTATTATCCAATTTATCAAAGCTGTATTCCATCACACCAATTTGGCTTCAGGAGAAAACACAGCACCATTGAGCAAGCCCACAGGCTAGTTACTGTTGTCAGAAAAACGTTCGAGGAGAAAAAATACTGCTCTGCCCTTTTTATCGATGTTTCACAGGCTTTCGATAAGGTTTGGCATGAAGGTCTACTGTTTAAAATAAAACTTTTGTTCCCAACAAATACTCACAAGCTACTCGAAAGCTATATAACAAATCGAAAATTCACTCTTGCTGAAAAAAGTTTTGTCAGCTCTCCTCAAGATATACAAGCCGGAGTTCCACAAGGTAGCATTTTGGGTCCTCTGTTATATATCATTTATACTTCAGACATGCCATTAGATATTAATACCCACACATCGACTTTCGCTGACGATACTGCAATCTTAAGCGTCCACGATGACTCAAAAATAGCGTCTAGAATGTTACAGACCCACATTTCACAATTGGAAGCTTGGTTGGATAAGTGGAGAATTAAGGTGAATGAACAGAAATGTATCCACATTACTTTCACACTGAGAAAAGAGACGTGTCCACCCATTAAAATTAATAATCTGAATATACCCCAACACACATGTGTGAAATATCTCGGTATTCACCTTGACCGTCGACTCACGTGGAAAATTCATATAGATGCGAAAATAACTCAGATGAGGCTAAAAACTGCTCAACTCGCTTGGCTTACTGGCAAAAACTCTAAACTAGGCCTGGACTGCAAATTACTTATTTACAATTCGATCATGAAACCCATATGGTGCTACGGAATTCAGCTCTGGGGTACTGCCTCTGCGTCCAATATAGGGAAAATTCAGAGAATGCAAAATAAATTCTTGAGGACGATCACGAACGCACCCTGGTATGTTAGGAATTACAACATACATAAAGACCTGAATGTACCCCTGGTCAAAGATGAAATTATTAGACACTGTCAACGCTATTTAACAAAACTAGAAACACACCCCAACATACTAGCCCGTAACTTAACTAATAATCACGGCCACCAGCGTCTTATGAGGAGGGACACTGCGGATCTGGTCCGCTGATAATAAGGGGAAATAATGGTCCCAGTTGAACCACATAACATCAGTCTGGCACTGGCTGAACTTAACAATTAATATTTAGTTTTAAGATTTGGATGATTATTGTTAGTTCACAGTTTTTAAAAGTGAAGATTCAATAGATAATATGAAATATGGAAAAAAAAATAATGTCTTAAAATTTTAGAATTTATTAAATTCTGTTTTAACTCTTTCCGGGGCACTATAATATATCAGTGAAAATCAAACAAAATTTTAATTTGCTTTCACTTATAATCGAATTTTATTGAAAAATATGTATTAAAAAAATTTTATTCTTGTAGGATTCTGAGCAAGGCCATAGTATTACATTATACCACCGCGCATAAAAGTAATGATTTATTTTTGAAAATCACTAAAGCATGATTTAGTTTTGCTTGGAAAAAGAGGCACATTACAAGTCGAGGTCGATTATTGTAGTAGGTCCCTGTTTTGACTCAGAAAATTATGTTATCTGACTTATAGAATTTTGCTTACTTTTGGCTTACTTCTAGCACTTCCCGACGATTATCTTTGTACTTATATAGATCCAATATATACTTCTTTTTCGCACTTAAAATATTTTTTTTTTATAAAATATAAGCTTTAAATAACATGTTAAAACGGTATTTGTACCATACCAATGCGCACAGAATTTATAAAAAAATATTTAGAATAGTGATATGACTGGTATACCACCGGCCTGGAAAGAGTTAAAATGGACGGCGCAGTACTTTTTAAGGTGAAACGAACAACATACTTAATGGTATAAAAAAATGACCACTGTTTGACATTTACCGATGGAGATGCCAAAATCTGGGCCGTTATCCTTTTATTTATTGGTGTTAAATTGCTTTTTAAGCTTCCCTGTATTAAAAGGTTTTAAAAAGTTTTTCTCGGTAAATCCTGAATTTTTATTCAATTTATCTTTCTGACTTAGCTTCCAAAACGAAGTTATTGGGAACAGTCAAAGTTCTAAGAAGAATACATAACCAGAAACTGCAGATTTGATTTATACGTTAAATTAAGTATTAAACTTTAATTTTTTTAATACGTCAAGCAAAACCATGATGTGGTTATTATAATCCTAGATTTATGTATACAAATCAGGTACATTTTTATGTAAATAAATTTAGTTGATAGTGTGTATTTAAAAGAAAATTTAATAAAAAACCTGAAAAATTTTACTGAAAAAATAAAAATAATTCTTTAATGGCAAAATATATAAAAACCAAAAATATATAGAGATGTATGAATACAAATATGTCATTATTTATCTTTATGCATGATCATAAATCTACATATTTCCTTTATTTTCGTTAATGTTCATGTATGGAATGATGTATGATCATAAAAAAATATGATTATCTTGAACCAGACAGAGAAATTATTTTAATATTGTAAGATATATGAACAAGTTGTATCCCTAATGCATATTAAATTATTTATGTATTTATGTCCATTTAATGTATTAGATGTATTTAAAGACATAAAGACAATAAAACATTTTGCCTAAGCTGCACAAAATTATAAATGAGGGTAATATTACACAAATTTGTAGGCTTTTGGTTAAGCAAAGGTGTCTTAGTGTTCTATAATATTAAGATTATAAAAGTTTGTCAATTTGTTTTATAGGACATTTAAATACTCCAAACTCAACCTTTTTTAAAACAGATTCTCCTAGAGTTATTTCATAAGGATTCTATAATGTAAATATTCACTGACCCATAACTGTTTCCTAAGAAAACTATAGTAGTTGAAGCTTAAACACATTAAGTTTTTCTGGTTACCCGTGAACAGTTTTTATATTCCATACACAAAAAAAAAAAAAAATTTTCACTATGTGAATATTTACTACAATTTATTTTCACCCAAATTTAAAATACACGATTAGTTTTTTTTTGATGAAAAGCGACATCTTGGTTTTATTGTAATTGTGTCTTTCTTACATAATAAAAAAAAATAAAATATTAATTTTTACAACTTAAATTACATTTTGAGGCTAGATGGAAAATGTTTCACGGGAAAAAAAATTTACTATGCTTTAGAGTAAAAGAACTTATTTTTTTGGGAGAATTTCAAATACAAACCATGGGCTATAGGACTGAAAATAGAATTTTTTACACTAGAGCACAAATTAAATGATTTATTTAATGTCAAATTTTTTCTAATTTAGCCATTATGGTGTAATGGAAAAGCATTTTTACCTAACTTTTTTGATCATCCCTAAAATATTTATTTTGTGTGAGTCCAACTTTTTTTAGTTTGTGGAATGATATAAAAATTTTTTTTCCAACTTCAGCATTTATGGTTGAACTTCGATGGAAACATATTTTATTTGTATTTTTTTGATTACTTGGATTTAAATGGTGTTATGGCATATAAAACCGTAGATATCTGTATAAAATTTGAATTGTGACCATATTTATGGCAACACAAATTACACTTCCAAATTTAAATTGGACTATATTTGGACTTAGTCCAATTTACAGTTTAGTTAGATTTATTTCTATATGTTCGAAGCTGTTCATAAAAAAAGATCAAAACCCATCTCGGAATTTAACCCAAATTATACTTGCATTAGAGTATCATGCCCGATATTAATATTTCTACACTTAAAAAAGTTTGTAAGTTAAAATAACTGAAAATATCATTTACCGGTTTACTTAATTTACATTTAAATTAAATGCCATTTGTTATTAATTTTTAAATGTTAATTAATCAACTGACACATCCGTAAGAAACAACTGATATAATCAGTTAAAATAAATGTCAAAATTTTACCCACCAATCCTTAAAAAATAAATGTTTTTTTTTCATTTATTTGAAATTATTTCCGTTTTTGTATTTTTTGTTTTTTTTTTTTAATATACTCGTACAATACAAAATGTATGTATGCATATGAATCTATAAACACTTTTTGTGTGAATGTATTTGTGTATGTATGTGTGTTTATGAAGTTCTTGTAAATTGTATTGAAAAATTTTGTATATATACAACTAATTTAAATAAAAAAACAAATTGAAATTTTTTGAATATTTTTTTTTGAAACAGACAGCAAACAAAATTTAAATTTGTAATAACTGTTACGGACACAAATAAACCACAAGTTTCCGTTTTGTGGGTAAATTTTTATTAAATTTCAAACAAATGAAAAAAATAAATGAAACTGAAAAAAATCGGTAAATGATAGTAAATTATTTCGAATAAATGTATAAAAAAAGTTAATATAGATATTTCTTTGAAAAATAAATGTATGTTCCTTTATTTTTAAATGGAACGGAAAACTTTTTTATTAAACTACAAACAGTTAACTACATAATATTCTGAGTGTACTACTAGTTTTGTTTACCCAGCAAACACATGGTCGTTACCATTTGCATTACTTTAAATTACAAAATAATGAATTACTGACAATGGATTGTAGAAATACTTATATGTATTTGCAAAATAATATAAGTACTGATTCGTATTTTCATGTTTTTAATATTCATTAATTTTTTGTTTTTAAAAATAAATATTTGAAAAATGTCTACAGTAAAAAGTGATTTTGCAAAAGTTTTAAGATTTTAAAAGGTTTGTATTGTGAAATAGCATTTTACTTGAGTAAGATCTACTATTATTTTCTAAGAGTTACAACTTACTTTACTATTGTAAGTAACCAGTTACTTATTCAATATGAATAACCATGCCTTACGGCATCACTCGCTGGGAATGGGTTAATATTAAGGGTTTACTAACACAACCTAGCATCTCAAAAACTACAACTTTTAATGTGAGACAAAAACTAAGTTTTATAAAAAACTTGAGACTTTTTACTTTAAATAGTAAAGAATTTTAAATTTCAAATTTTTAAAAAAAAAAAAATGGTTTAAAAATATACACAAAACTATGCACATTTTACAACTTACACTGTTACCACCATTTATAAAATATTAACAGGGTTGAAGAAATAATAAAAGTTTAAAGAGAAGAAAATATTATTAATATTTTATCCCCAAAAATCCCCTTAAATTTTGTTGTCATCCCCAACAAATTCCCGGATCTCCAAAGGAAATTTTTATCCCCATTCAAGAAATAAAATCCCCAATTTGGGGATAATCGCCTATACTGGTAACACGGATTTATTGGGAAGGGAATAGAGGCGAGATGAAACATTAATTTCAAATAGATTTGAAGTTTATTAAGAAAGTATACTGAAAAAATTCATATCTAATTTACAAGAAAGCATACGTACATTGTGCGAAATACTTCGATACCTCGCCCCACAATAAGTTTCCATAAGTACAAGTCATCTACAAATGTTTTTGTGTCATTTGAAAATTACAACATCAAAAGTAATGGGTTTTTTATTAAAGGGTTTAAAAAAACAATGAAGTTTCTTTTTTATTGTCGAATTTTATTATAGTACGTCGTAAAGGTGACTTTTTATTTGGCAAAATGTACTATTTTGTTAAAGACATTTACCCAAGCAGAAAAATATATACGGAAAAGCACTGGCAACAAGTGCTGGCAAAAATTGATTTTCTGTCCCAAAATTATTATTCGTCAGACAAAAGGGGGAATCAAAATTTTCAATTCAGGAAAAACGATTGCAAAACCAAAAATAAGGTGGTCTAAAAATAAGTCTTACAAAATATATTAAAAAAAATAATTTGTTGTTTTTTTCTGGCTGCATTCGAAAACAAACATACATTTATTTTTCAAACCATATAACACTAGAAAGCTAAAACCTAAATAAATGAAAACTGCTTTCTAACAGTTGGATGCACTAATATTATGCCACTGGTATAACATAACTTACCAATGATGGGAATGCAAATTGAAGTGGTATAAATAAAGATTTTCCATAAACAAAAAAATCTACTTAATAGCAAAAAAAAAAAAATGCTAAAATTTTAGAAAACTAAACTAAATGTTAAGCTGAAAATCATTCTAAAATATATTTTAGTAATTTTCACTATTGAACAAAATATTTATATCTATTTCTGACTTAAATAGTCTTTGAAGTTACAAATCTGAAATTGATGTCAGCACTTAAGATTTGCTGTAAGAAAATTAAAATTTCCAAAAATGGTATTAAAATGGGGATTGGAAGAAACTAATTCGATAATATATTTATATGTTGGAGTAACTACAATCGCTTTAGCTACCGAATTGGAGACATCCAAATGTTCAGATTAGACTTGATTTTTGTTTTAGAAATTTGGCAAAATTTAGGGGGAAAATAATACAAATCAATGATTTTTCTAACACAATACTTTTCTCCATGAAGAATAATATTTATCTAGAGGTAAAAGACTGCCCTCCAATTTGAGCAGTCATATTTCTGCCCCCGAGGGGTGTATGAGGTCTAGCTTTTAACCTTAAGCTGGACATTATGTCAGTTATGCCTGTTCAAAATTCATTTCAACCGATATATATAAAGGCTTAACTAAAATATTTTTAAGCGATTTAAGCTTTGTTTTCGTATGAAACGAAATTTTAGAAATACAAATTTTAAGTTATAAAAATTTTATATTTTCGTTTCATAAACTTAAAATAATTTGTAAATTGAAATAACAGAAAATACTATTTAAAAGAAATGATATTTCATTTGAAAACCAGTCTACTTACTTTTCATTTAAATCAATTGATTTTTCTTATTTATTTTCAAATAGTTTTTAAACAACTGACACATCCGTAAAAACAAATGATTAATCAGTTAAAAGTAAATTTTGATATTTGACCTACCAATTCCGTAAAAATAAATGATTATTCATTTATTTGAAATTGTTTCGTTTTTCTGTAATTTTTGTAATTTGAATTTAAATAATTTTGTATAAAAACAAAATTGGAATATTTTTTTAAATTTTTTTAAAACAGGCAGCAAAAAAATGTATGCCCAAATTTTATAAATATCCTGCGTTCAACGCCTCACCTACAATTCAATTTTAAATGCCAACGCAAGCGTAAAAAAATTGAATTTTATAAATCACTACGTCATTGCGTCGGACTTTTATGTTATCACTTAAATTTTCAAATTAATATAATTTCAGTGTTACCTGCATTTATGCATATATGGAATTTATGTTTGATTTGTTACATTTATCCCTCCTTTTTTGCTATTGGCAACACCAATGATAAGAGATGATTGAAAATTAAATAAATAAAAAAATTAACAATTTGAGTTTTTTTTTTGTATTTTGTGTAAATATTATAGTCTTGTATAAAGAATTGTGCAATAAATAAAAAAAACAATCAAAATCCAAAAAAAAAAAAAAAAATGTACTCGTTACTTTTTGATACCTAGTCTTCCTCGGATGATGAAGGGTATTGGTAATTCCAAACGTCTATTACGGTACAATATTGATGTCAAATTACAAATTGCGTGTTTTTTTTTTTTGAATAGTTTGAAAAAAATTTCAAACCAACGCTTAAACAATTCAAGTGATCATTTTGACATCTCAAGTGATTAACTTTTCAGCCCAGTGATTTATGAAACTCTATGGGTGTCCCAAGAAGAACGCAATTTTTAAATTTTAAATAAAACACAGATATTTAAAAAAAAATCGTGAAACTTTATTATATCGTAAAGTAGACAGAATGAGGTTATGTATGGAACAATATATCCGCCGCCGCCGCGGCTTTGCTGGCAAGCACGCGACCTTTAATGAAATTTTCAATGACCGTTTTGCATGAATGCTGCGGTATTTCATTAATGCAGCGTCCAATTTCCTCTTTTAAGGCTTGAGTCGTCGTCGGCTTATTCGCGTAAACCATCGACTTCAAAAAACCCCAAAGAAAAAAATCTAATGGTGTTAAATCGCACGATCTAGACGGCCAATTCTGATCTCCAAAACGCGAAATAACACGACCGGGAAATGACTGATGCAGCAATTGAATTGTTTCTCTGGCTGTATGATATGTGGCGCCGTCTTGTTGGAACCACATGCCCTCCACATTCATTTCTTCAATTCTAGGCAAGAAAAAACTGGTTATCATTGCACGATACCGAACACCATTGACTGTTTGCGCTTGACCTGCCTCATTTTCATAAAAAAAAGGTCCAATGATTCCTCCAGCCCAAAAACCACACCACACAGTGACACGTTGAGGATGCATTTGCTTCTCGTGAATCACTCGAGGATTTTCCTCACCCCAAATGCGACAATTCTGCCTATTGACGAAGCCATCAAGATGAAAATGGGCCTCGTCACTGAAGATGATTTTATCGGCAAAATCAGCATTTTCATGTTGTCTTTCCAATACCCAGTTCCTGAGTCAATTGAACTTTGTATGTATGAAGATGCAAATTTTCGTCAAAATTCGCTGCAAAGTGGATTTGGAGACACCAATTTGCTGAGCTCGTTGTCGAATTGAGGTGGATGGAGTTTGAGCGACATCATCACGACATTTTCGGTCGATCGACGTGGTCGATGGCGGCTTGTTGTTTTTACATCACTAACAGACACAGTTTCGGCAAATTTATCCATTAATCTCTTTACAGTTGTCTCTTTTGGAGCATTATTGTGACCCCAAATTGATCGCAATTTGCGAACTGTAGCCGCAAAACTTTCACCATTTTGGTAAAACGATTTCACAATGAGAATGAGTTGTTTATTCGTGTAGCGCTCCATTTTTACTAACCTCGTACCTTCTACTAGCAAACAATAACAATTGTTCAAATGTCAAACAATGACACTTCGAATGTTGCCAGATTTAAAAATTGCGTTCTTCTTGGGACACCCTTTATAAAATTTCAAGTAACGTAACAAACAGCTGTTTCAACGCGAGCAATCACCAAAATGCAGGTATTAAATTTGTTATAACTGTAACGGAAACAAATAAATCAAAAATTCCCGTTTTGTGGGTGTAATGAAACAGAAAAAAACGGCAAATTACACGAAATCATTTTGAACACATATATAAAAAAGTTAAAATAAATATTTCTTTGAAATATAAATATATGTTCCTTTATTTTCGACTGAACTCTAAATTTTATTTATTAAACTACAATCAGTAAACTACATAATATTCTGAGTGTACCAATACCTAGCTTAAGCCAATTGTAGATGGGCCTTATCAAATATCTTACTGTGCGGTGGTAAAGTGTCATAAATAATTAAGTTTTAATCGTGCTATGCCATTAATTTTATTTAGTATAATTAGCAAATTCTGACTGGGTACTTTTATATATTAAAAAAATACAAATTTTCCTTCACAATTTAAGAGATTATTTTATATTTAAAAGATTATTTCCAGAAAGAAATAATTGTTTATTGTACAAAAACAAATAAAAGATTTCCGTGGTGTTTGTGAAATTACAAATTTTCTGCCAAATCTGAATTTTGAAAAGTACATGAAAATTTTGACACATAACTTTTTTTGGTGTAGGAAACTATTTAATTACCAAATTAATTAAATAAATCCATAAGAAACTTTTTTTTTGTTTAAGTTAAATTAAAAATTTGTTGCAAAATGTTGCGAAAATTGTTTGATTTTACATATAAAATTCTTCAAGTGTAATAATATAAGCTCAATCAGTAAAAAAAATGTTATTTCATTAAGTTTATTGAACCATTATTATGCCTCATTGCCAAAGTCATGTCAATAGCATTGTGTACATGTAAGATGTTTTTTTATGTCGGGCCCCTATACTGTAATTTTTCAAAGATAATGTTAAGAAAACGTTAAAAAAATCAAATAAAAATAGTATTTCCGCCTTGCTAGCTTGCATACATATTGTTGTTAAGACACCCTTGATAGTAGTTATTTTTTTTTTTTTAATTTATAAAAAAGCAACTTGTACTTCTTGTATCTACCCCAAACTCATGGTCTCTCTCTCTCATCTTCCTTATTTGTTTTCATTATCTATATTTTTTTTTCATTTCCTTCTTGAACTGATATAAATCTCTTGTAAGTACTTTAATGAAAGTAGTTAATATCCATTTCCAAAGAAAGACAAAAAAAAGGTTCTAAAAATAACATAAAATAATATTTAAACAAAGTTAAAAATAGGTTTTTCTATGTATGCAAGTATTCTCACTTACACTATGTTACAATATGCCTTTAATTTGTTATAAAGATGTTTTCCTACTAATTTTCTTCTTGTTTTTTTTTTCTTCTGCTTCTTCCCTTAAATCACTTTTCATTTAGTTTGGTGTTCTATGGCTTTTTTTGCTGTAAGTTAATTTTGCAAATATCGATGATAATGCAGCATTCATACATTTATTAGTTTGCTTTAGGAGAGCTATTGATAGGAGTGAGAAGGTATACAAAATTTAGTGCCAAATTTCTTTAGGGCTTAAAAACACATCATTACATTTTCAAAGCGTAATAAATGACAATTAAATTTGATTCTATGTCACGTGGTAATAGGAAATATTGAAAATAATGTTAATATACTACAAATAAATTTTAAGCAGTTAGAAATATAATAAATTTACATTATTAACTAATGTTTGTTTGTTGTAAAATGTTTAATTATTGTAAAATGTTTGTTTTGTGTAAACCTTCTTTAAAATAAATTTCTAAAATTCTGTTAAATATATTTAAAAAATGCTAAAAAAAAGATTGTGTTTGCCTTTTATTTTATATAAATCCATATTAACCGCGATTTATGACAAAAAAAAATATAAATCTGATATATTAATTTACCACAAAATTTACACCTCAAACTAACTTTGTGGTGGTTAACATCAGTTATATTTATTTGCATAAATATCAAAGAGACCACTAACAATTTAAACTCTAAAAATCATTCAACCTAAATATCCTGTGTACATGTATTACCCTCTGAATATGTACATATATGGCTTTCCTTACCAATTGTCCCAGCTAAAAAAAGTATATTGTATCAATGTCGAACTTTCAGTACTTAGTGAACTATATGATTAAAAAAAATCGCATTAAGGTTTGAAATTTTTTTAAAAAGTGGTATAAATATCTCCAGTCTACTTTAGCAGTTATTTTTAATTAATTACACTGTACAACAATTTTGAACTTTTTCCAAAATTACTAAGTTCTGACAATATACGTGTGACGGCGTTTTGAAATATCACATCGGAATTTTATTGTTTGTGCAGCATATGAGTATATGAAATTATGTGCTATTTACATCTGAGGTGTAGGGTATGTTCGGGAACTTTGTAGAAAATATAAACGTAGGCTCTATTCTAACAAATCGTAAAAAGCGCTTCTTAGAGAAATAAAAATATGAATTTTTATGGATCTAAAAAATATGTAAATAGTGTAGCATTAAAAAAATATCAGTTGTATTTGCATGGGGCATTTTATTCCAAATGGATGTCTTTTTAGTCCGCTTTTCATTATTTGTAAGTTTTAAGAAAGATACAAGTAATAACACTCAAAAAAATAATTATTTATGAACTAAAAATAAATCCAAAATTTTCCTTTAAAATTGTTAAAAAATTTTCCTCAATTTAAGTAAAATTTTACTAATGGTGATTATTATTATTATTATTGATAATTTTTGTGTTTATTATCAATTTATTTTTTTGTTGCCAGCTAAATTATTGAAATTATATATTTATGTATCTTGTCAGATCCCTTAAAGATGATTTGCGATGCAAAACATAATATCGGAAATATATTAAATATTAAAATTAAAATACAAAATATTTGAATTTTTATTTTTTATTTTTAATTTATGACCTTAAGCCAAACAATTTTATAATATTTTATTAAAATTTAGAATAATTTTCTCAAAAAGAATAAAAATTCCTATATTTGGGTAAAAACGAAATAGTTTTTTATACTCAGAAATAGTTCATATCTTTCCTAAGTAAAATTTCTTGATTTTAGGAAAAAAAAAAACAGGTATACTAAATAAAAATATCTTAGTATTAAGAAATTTAAAAGTAAGTTTAGTTGAAAAACCAATAATTTAGAACATAATTTACTTCCATTTGTTTTTTTTTTTGCAGCCATCTAAAAATTCTAGATCCCCATGGTGGCCCTTTTTGAATTTTTGCCAAATGAATTTTAAATCCACAAGCAAAACTGAATTTTATTTGTTTTTAATGTTTAAGTTTGTGTGGCCAGTTTTTAAAAAAGAGATAAAATTCTCATCATGATAAGAACTAAACGATTTTCTCTTTCTTATTTTTCGAGAATTAGTTAAGTATCCACAGTGGCTTCCGATTTTACTAATGGAGTGGCAATACTGGCGACTCTTTAGTTAATGTAACTTAAAAATAATAATTTTTAACATACTAGATTAACTATCTTTTAATTTTATGATCTTAAGTTAAGCCCGTTATAATTTAATAATATAAAACTTAAAAATATTGTTATTTGAATTTTTGCCAACCGTTTAAATATTTTCTTTAAATTGTTGCTCCTGCAGTATAAACCATAGCTTAAATTTAAAAAATCTAGTTCGGGAGCTACATCTTAAAATTTAGAACATTTGTTCCAAATTTCCCATGTTTTTAAAAGCTTAGTCAGGCTTATTATTTAAATTTATTATTACCCAAAAACCTAAAGTTTTTTTTTTGTTAATTTTTTTTACTGATGTTTTATATTGAGAGTAAGAAAATTTTAATAAATTTTAACTTACGTATTATATTGAGTGTAATGAAATCCCTAATAAATGCAGTAAAATACTACAATGTTTTTAAGGATTTTTGGATGAGTGATTTATATTGAACTTATTTAATATAAAGTATACGCATAAAAGTAATGCAAAGCTACATTTAAGAAAACGCCACTGCCACGTTCGTAAGAACGTTGTTAATGAATTTTACTTGAGAAAAGGTGGATTTAGAATATTTTTTTTATTGTAGAATAAAAGAAGCAAATACTTATTTTTTCATTTTATTGTGTAAAGTGCAAAAACACAGTGTGTTTATGACATAAAGCAAATACCGGGTAGGTCGGGGTCACAACACAAATCTACGGTGCCTAAATAGCATTTAAGCCTAACTAAGAAAGGGAAGGTGTAGGTCTAAAGACCTACACACAAAGAAATAAAAAATTAATACATATAACAAGACACTAAAAAGATAAAAGTTTTTAGAACCTGGAACCATAAGATTTCTAGTACTTTTCCTATAGAAAATTACTGAGGTTTTGAGGCTGCCTTCCTATAGAAAAACCATAATATTCTTAAAAGTTTTCCCATAGAAAAGCCCTCAAATTCAAATGACTTTTTTCCATAGAAAACCCAGAATTTTCTGAGAATTTTTTCCTATAGAAAAGACCTCAGATTTGGAGAACTTCTTCTTACCGAAAAACAACAGACGCTAAGGAATTTTTCCCTCTGAAAATCTTTTAGATATTGAGTACTTTATCCAATAATGAAAAATTATATTCTGGGGATTTTTTGCTATAAAAATCCCTCAAACTCTGAATCCTTTTACCATTAGAACAAACTTCAAATTTACAGACATGTTTTATGTCGAAGTTAATAAAAGGGATATTTTAACAGTAAAACGCTTGTATTATAATGCCCTTGTCCTGTTTTTCCAATAAAATTTAAACTTTTGTTTGTAGGAGCCAAACTTTAAGAACTTTCTTGCTAAATGATAAAAACAAAAAGTTGATAAGCATAATTTATAAAGAATTTTTTAAATAATATGGGCACAAATATGTTAATTAAAAACATTTTCAACATTAACGACAAAATTAGTTGTCTTTAATTTTTTATTTAAGTAAATTTGTTTTCATTTAATTTTTTTATTTTATTTTATATTTTTTTTATTGGTGACAACTGAAAAACTTTGATAAAACTGATGTTACATTTATATTTTGGTAAACATAACCAAAATGCAGTAGAAAATACTTAGTAAGACCTTATTAAACATATATGCTTAAATTTTATTGCTACAGTTAATTTATGGGGGGGGGGGGGGGGGATAAGTACTTCTATATTTAAATAAATGTATTTTTGTTTGTATTTGTTTGTAGGAATGCTAAATTCTATTGATAATCATATATTTATTAAATTGCATTTACAAATATTTTGTCTCTAACATAACCAAAGTTATGTTGTAGTTGTAAAATCATTGTTATTCCAAGAATTTTCCAATTGATTTCTTTCCTGTATGTATTTACTAAATTTCTTTCAAATACCTTCGTATTTTCTACCCGTAGTTCAATTTAAGTTAATTCACATAACAGAAAGTGAGTATATATGGGGACTAGGTTCATATATGGTTCCATATAATATTCACAATCCACATACTAGAGTATTTAAAAAGCCAGCCTTTTAAGAAAACCGGTTTTTGGTTTATTCGAATCTTTTTTTTTCAAAAAAAAAAAAAAAAACGGTTAACCACTTTAAAACAGAATCGAAAAAAATGATCGAATGGCTGTAAAAAATTCAAAAAATGATAAAAGAAAAAAAATCTTGAAAAAATTGTAACATTTTTAAGAAATGTTTTAGGAACTCTGCTTCCTGTTTCAGTATTATTCTCATGGAAAAAGTTTTCACGATTTTCTTACCAGATCTAGCGGTTTTTATTTGCCTCTAATTTTACCTAAATCTAGTTATATTTTCGGAAATGTTATAAAATTCGCAAATTGATATTATCTTTATATAAAAAAATAAATTGTATTATGTTAGAAAATTATGTTCTCTGTAATGCGTGAACCGATTTTTGGGTGTCTGAGTAAGAATGCACGTTTTCATTATAAATTAAAAACACGTAGTTTTTGAGATAGTTATGATTTTTTTATTGGATTGTTATGAACACATCTTCCGATTATTTATGGAATAAAATATCTGTGAAATTCGTGAAATTTGAAATGGTTGAGAACGATTGATGTTTTCGGGTTTTCGGAGAGACTCTCATTTACAGCAGCAATGTTTTTAAGAGACAGACCGGTACTTTAACTTACTGTCCATAACCGACTCAGTTTCTTGAAATTTTTGGACCACTGCACATTGGGTTTAAAAGGTATCAAATTGGCGATTAATTGAAATTTAGAAATAAAGTTTTTATAATAAATTTTGGTATAAGGTAAAAGTAAATAAAATTCTGTATCACTACACGCAAAGAAAAAACATAGTTGGGGCAATCATATTCGAAGAGCATCATATATTTTTGGGTTTATGGTTGTGCCAACCATAGTCGTGCCATAATATGGTTGTCATATTATGATAATAAAATAATTATATTTTTACCATAATATAGTCCCTAAAGTTATATTATGATTCAAAAATTACCATATTATAGTCCTAAATCAACATGTTATATTGAATTTATCATAATATGATCGCACGTAATCATAGTATGCTCAAAATGTTATCATGTTATTGTCCCTCATAACTATATTATGATTCCTGGATTATCATTATATGAATCCTAATCTAAGAAAATTTCTTAAAGGAAAAGTTTTTAGAAACTATGAAAAAGCTCTTTAAATTTAAGAATATTTCTACTAGAAAAAGTTCTCAAAATCTAAATATTTTTCATGATGAAAAGTCTTCAGAATCTATTAATGTTTCTTTCAAAGAAAGGCCTTAGAATATAAGTTTGAATAATCTGAGAATTTTAGTTTAAGAAAAAGTCCATAGAATCTAAAACTCTTTCCATCAGAAAAATTTCTAAAAATCTAATATTTTGTGTAAGGGTTCTACAGGCTTTTTCTCATAAAAAATATTTTATTAATATTTTAAGAACTTTTTACAAGAAATAAACTAATAAACACATTTAAAAAAAATTTAATTGTTTTTACTGAAAAGAATTAAAAAATATAAAATCTTTCAATAAAATCTTTTTGACAATGAAAAGATTAGTGTAAATAATATTATTTGTATAAGGAATTTTCGAAAAACTCCTTTAAAAAATCTTCTAAAGCTAAAAAAAATAACTGGACCTTAATGGGTCAATCGATGAAATGTTTTAATGACATGGGAAAGGTTTTTTCTACCCATCTGATTTGTTTTAGTAAACAATATTTAAGACATTTTGAAGTAAAAACAAACTGACTGAACTGAACTGATAAAATTTTGGTTTTACTTGATGTATAATTATTTATTGATTGGCAACAATCATTGCATAATTATCATATTTTTTCATAGTCAGAATTTTTGTTACCACAGTATGGTTACAGCCAATCATGTTATAAAAAGAAGGAGCTAATCATAAAATAGTAAACTATTTACTAAATAATTATGGTAGCGACCATGTTGATGATAAAAAAACCAATAACTTGGTTATGCCAACCATACTCTATTGCAGCAAGCACAATATAGTAGCAGTGATCATAATACAACCATGTTTTTTCTCTGCGTGTAGCTGTCAAAATCAATCACATAAGTTGTTTACTTTCTTTTTAGTGAGCAGTGAAAGTTAGCAAATTATTGCTGTTTTTAAAAAAGTGAAAAAATTGGAAATTTTTAATTATTATTATTATGAGTGTTAACTCTATTAAAAGTAAATTTTTTTTGTTTATTAGAATTATGTGTAAATATTTTCAATTATTTTTTTTTAAAAAGGTCCAAAATTGGTATAATATCCGTATATAATGGGTCACAAGTATTAAGTTAATAAGAGTTGGAATTAGTTTTATAGATTTAAGAAAAGTATAGGGTATCAGCTTATATTTAAAAAAAAGTCCATACAATGCCCGGCCCTCTCTTTATTTTCATTTTTGTGTAAAAGCTCCGGTTGTCATTTATTGAACAGGACCACTAAATGTGTTTTTGTGTTTTAATATTGTCATTCTCTTTATTTTTGGTATTTTATTGTTTATGTTGATCCATTTTGTTTTTTTAGAGATGAGCGCGTCACTTATGCTCACGTACGAAAAATTGTATCACGCACAATTTCTAGGAAACAAACATATTTTTAATACTTTTAGAAAAATTCAAGTGATTGAATTTTAATTTATTCACTATCACAAATGGTTTACGCACGCTCACGAATTTATTCTCACGTACTAAAATTTTCATAATCAAAACTATTACCACAATATACTTTATGATATATTCATTTTATTTAATAATTTAAACAAACAAGTTTTAAAATTTAAGTTACACACCTTTATTAATTTATTCTCGTCTCTACGATAACGCTTGAAATCTGAAAAAATATGTCGTATTTAAAATGAGTTTCGAGAAAGAACTGGTTTGATTGTTGATCAGCCAAAATCCGGCTTTGGTTATTCAAGTGACGGAAACACCGCCAGACGTTTTTTTCAGAACGCGGAAATTTCTGCTAAAATTGAAAAAAAAAAATCGTAATATACTATTTGTTGTTTCTTGTGGTCATAATGATAATGATAATGAAGATTATGATAATTGGGTTATTTGTGATGAAATTGAAAATGGAGAATAATACAAATATATAAATATATTTTTTTAAAAAGGTAAAACGAAAACAAAGATTCTCCAAAAAGGTTTTAAATTTTTTTATTTTTTCAGATTAATTATAACATTTGCTGAATTTAGTGAAAAGAAAAACTGGATACACATTTATACTAATAAAGGGTGTCCCAAGAAGAACGCAATTTTTAAATTTTAAATAAAACACAGATATTTAAAAAAAAATCGTGAAACTTTATTATATCGTAAAGTAGACAGAATGAGGTTATGTATGGAACAATATATCGTGCAGATGGCTGCCGCGGCTTTGCTGGCATGCACGCGATCTTTTAATGAAATTTTCAATGACCGTTTTGCATGAATGCTGCGGTATTTCATTAATGCAGCGTCCAATTTCCTCTTTTAAGGCTTGAGTCGTCGTCGGCTTATTCGCGTAAACCATCGACTTCAAAAAACCCCAAAGAAAAAAATCGAATGGTGTTAAATCGCACGATCTAGGCGGCCAATTCTGATCTCCAAAACGCGAAATAACACGACCGGGAAATGACTGATGCAGCAATTGAATTGTTTCTCTGGCTGTATGACATGTGGCGCCGTCTTGTTGGAACCACATGCCCTCCATATTCATTTCTTCAATTCTAGGCAAGAAAAAACTGGTTATCATTTCACGATACCGAACACCATTGACTGTTTGCGCTTGACCTGCCTCATTTTCATAAAAAAAAAGGTCCAATGATTCCTCCAGCCCAAAAACCACACCACACAGTGACACGTTGAGGATGCATTTGCTTCTCGTGAATCACTCGAGGATTTTCCTCACCCCAAATGCGACAATTCTGCCTATTGACGAAGCCATCAAGATAAAAATGGGCCTCGTCACTGAAGATGATTTTATCGGCAAAATCAGCATTTTCATGTTGTCTCTCCAATACCCAATTAACGAACTCCCTTCGCTGTCCATGGTCAGCTGGCTTCAGTTCCTGAGTCAATTGAACTTTGTATGCATGAAGATGCAAATCTTTCGTCAAAATTCGCTGCAAAGTGGATTTGGAGACACCAATTTGCTGAGCTCGGTGTCGAATTGAGGTGGATGGAGTTTGAGCGACATTTTCGGTCGATCGATCTGGTCGATGGCGCGTTGTTGTCTTTACATCACTAACAGACCCAGTTTCGGCAAATTTATCCATTAATCTCTTTACAGTTGACTCTTTTGGAGCATTATTGTGACCCCAAATTGATCGCAATTTGCGAACTGTAGCCGCAAAACTTTCACCATTTTGGTAAAACAATTTCACAATGAGAATGCGTTGTTCATTCGTGTAGCGCTCCATTTTTACTAACCTCGTACCTTCTACTAGCAAACAATAACAATTGTTCAAATGTCAAACAATGACACTTCGAATGTTGCCAGATTTAAAAATTGCGTTCTTCTTGGGACACCCTTTACATATTTTTAACTAGTTCTTTAAATTTATTTTGATTTTAAAGTTACCACGAAAATTGTGGATCATGTTTTTTCCCAAATACTAAAAAGTGCCTAACAGGTTAAAAACAATTTTTGTTCCATTTTTTTTTAATCTGTGTTTTTATATATTTATTATTATTCATTACTAATACATTATAATATTCTCATTTGTGACTTTTTTGAAAAAATTTGTACATATATAAAATTTTGTGGAAAATAAACATTGGATTTCAAATTAATTTTATACTAATATAAATGCATATAATAAATTTGTTATTTGAATTTTTTAATAGCACATTAAGTATGCTTTAATTTCCAATTTTATTCAATAATTTATCTCTTTTCATTCCAAAGTTACCCCATAAACTGTGACCTAAGGTGTTTTTTTCAAAAAACAATAATGCGCTTAACGGGTTTTATGTGCTTACAATAACTCATCAATAAAAATTATAATATTTTAAAACTACGGCTTCTATGAATTAATCGCCACTTTGGGTATCATCGAACCCACTGTGCACTGTTTAAATGGTTGACACATTAGGTGCACTTTATCGAATAAAAATTCTTCGAAGTTTGCGAAGTTCTTTCGTAAAGCGCCCCATTTTTAGTAATCGGAATAAACATATGTGATAGCTGCCAAAATTCAGAGTTACCGCTTACACAAAAAAATCACTTTAAATTTAAAAAAAGTGCTCTGATACTGAGACACGGTCTTTGTTTGTGTATTGCTTCATGAGTTATAGGCATTTTAGTGAACATATCTGTATTTGTGCGTATATGATGCATATAGGGAAATATTTGCGTGGTTAAATTGAGAACTGGAAGGCGAAATAAGTGGAATGGAAAAGGAATGAGTGGAATTGAAACACTAGGCTGGGGAAACGAAATGGAATGAAATTAGGATCGAGTGGAATCAAAACACTATACACTAGACAGGGTAACGAGGGAAAATAAAACACTAAACAAGGGTAAATACATGTAATGGAATGAAAAGAGAACGAGTGGAGTTGAAATATTAGACAAGGAAAACGAAATATAATGAAAAGGGGAACGAGTCATATAAAAACAGTTAACACAAAAAATTCAAAACTTTACATTTTAACATACACTTGAGAAGGTTAAAAAAATTTATTTAAAGACCAAAATGTTTAGAAAAAAGAATAATAATTTATTCTCAACATATACCGTTGAGCTCGTTTATTTATAAATATGAAGAAATTTTTTAGCTGAGTGTATATAAAACAACAAAACCTATTAAATTTTACTGAATATTTGTAATGTGCAATATTAAAATTATATTTTCTTAAAAGCGAAAAAGAGCAACACGATATCACATTTTTAGTCGCTAAAAAAATATAGACTTAATAAAATAGTAAAATAAAAATAAAGATGCTAAAAATTTTGTTCGATAAATTAATTTATCTGTTATCTATTAAGGTTCAGAAATTAGTTTTAAAGCCCATTATCTTGAAATTTAGAAAAATTTTGATTTAGTGGATTTTACATTACTGTGTTTTAAATTTAGACTTTAAAACAAAATCTGCATTCAAACTACTATATTATTCCATTTATAGCTTTATTATAATTCAATTTAATTTCATTCATAAACTGTTATAATTTTTTGCGTAGAACAAATGAATTTGTTCATTAATTAAATAAAAGACACATTTAATAAATTATACATGATATATTAAATCAATTCAAAATAAAATGGATTACTAATCTAATTAAATTTAACCGTTCATTAATGCGTATGAAAAAGAATTACTTCATATTGGAAAAATTCAAAATTTTTAATTTTAAAAACTCATAATCATATAGAACAAAAATACTGTACGCTTGAAATTGGAAAAATATACGTTTTTGTGTAGCGGAACGATTGGTATGGAAAGCCTTAAAAATATATTATATAGATGGCTATATATACATAGTATATCACTGGTATGATGTTTTATAAATCCACTGCTTTAAAGCTATGATAAAATTGTACAATTTGAAATATTTTTATACATATGTTTGTGATTTTTGTTCACCTAATATGACCACATTATTACCATCACCCATCCACAAACATTTTGTGTAAATATATTAAATTTAAAACAAGGTTTGTTTAACGTTGTATTTGTTCAATCAAACCGAAAAGTCTCATTAAATCATTGGACACAGTTGAATTATGATTATTAATTAACACTTGCTTTTTTTATCGTACACACTGACTTTCATGAACTTTTCTAGATTCTCTGGCATCATCATATCACATACTTTATTTGATTACTTTTTAATCACTTATAATTTTTAATACCCTTAAAATAATTTATAAGTTTAACTGACGGAAATACGATTTTAAAGAAATTATATTTCATTAAAAAACCGGTCTACTTACTTTTCACTTAAATCAAATGGTTTCTGTTATTTATTTTTAAATGTTAATTAAACAACTGACACATTAGTAAAAAAAATAATTGATCAGTTAAAATAAATGTTAAAATTTTACCTACCAATTCCGTAAAAAGTAACTGATTATTCATTTATTTGAAATTGTTTCTGTTTTTTGTTTTCTAGTTTGTTTTTTATCTGTAAAATGTACACTCACACAGTTTATAGACAAATTTTGTGTGAATGACCACATGTGTGTATGTTTGTGTGTGTATATGAGGTTCTTGTAATTTGCATTGAAATAATTTTTTATATAAGCAAACCACAAAATTTTGTTTTGAATGTAAATTTTTATTAAATTTTAAGCAAATTAAAAAAATAAATGAAACTGAAAGAATGGTTAAATCATTTTAATCAAATGTATCAAAAAGATGAAAAATAAATTTATGTTCCTTTATTTCATACTGAACTGAAAGCCTTTTTATTCAATTACAAATAGTGAACTACATAATATAATGAGTGAGTGCTATCTAAAAAAGAGGTGGTCATATTTAATTTATCCTATTTACGAAACCATTATTTAAAGTAAAACTAATGAAATAGGGTAAAAATATATTAATGCTTTTAATTGAAAAGGTTCGAATGATTCAGTTGTGGTAACTGAATTTTTCGGTTTCTGCGTATTTTAAGGTTACAAACTTCTGTTTGTCCTTCAATATCTAAATCCAACTCGTAAAAATTATAAAAAAACGTTTAATAACAGTGAACTCGCGATAATGTGAACTAATAAAAACCAAGGTAGTTCGCATTAAGGATTTTGTTCATATTTTCGATTGTAAAAATTTGTAGCGCCATATTGTGTTTTTTTGCTTAAAAAGTCTAGAAAGTATTGAAACTCTTGGTATTTGTAACATAACATATAATTTATTGCAAACTTAACGATTTTGTTTCAAATACAGTTTTTAAATTAAAAAAAAAATAAAATTCAACTCATTGTACAAATATTATCAATACAATAAATAAATATTTAAGGTAAGGAAATAATCGGTTATCATTTCTTGAGTTTTTTTTTGTTCTAATAACTTATTAATTGCTGCATCCTTTAATTCCTTCAGAACTTATATATCTGTCTGGTCGATCAATTCAGACTCGGCCCACTGCAGTGCTTTATTAAAAATTTCGACAGTTTCCTTTGGTTTTATTTTGTTTTGGGTCTCTTTAATAACACATTCATCATCATCGAATATTTCGTCTGTCATTTTCATTAAATAGCGTTATATCTTCACATGGGTTATTATTTTTCGATTCCTCCTCCTATGATAAAGACATATTTTTTTAAATATATTTTATACATCAGAAACTATTAAAATACGAACCAGTGGAACAACAAAGCTTTTACTGAAAATCCCTTTTTCGTCAAAAAATCTGTAACCTGAAAGAGAAAAATCAAATGTCAACCTGAATAATTTGACGCATTGGGGTTTACTTACATCGGGAACAAAACAGTAGTGAAACCAATCTTTAAAAATTGAAGAAGTCATCCAAGCAGACTTCGAGGTTTTGTAGTGCACGGGACAGATAAAATTTTTAAATCTGCGAGGATTCTTAGACTTTCCTATAACAAGAAGTTTGGTTTTATGGAATACAGATGCATTTGCACAACAAAGAAATGTAGCTCTTTGCTTCTCCATCTTCGCACCTGATGTGTTTTTTCCAATGACGTTACATAAGCCTTTTGAGGAAGAAGTTTCCAAAATAAGCCTGACGCATCTGCATTGTAAAGCTGATCATCTTAGTTTCAATTTAAAAGAATCTACCAGCTGAGGTTGCGCTGAAAGCTTTTCTGCGCTAATCTGTAAAAGTCGGACTCCGTATCTCTGTTTGAATTTTTAAAGCCACCCATCGCTGGCATTGAAGTAATGTCCATTTTCATTTAAATTAGAATGAAGCTGTTTCGCTTTTTCTTTTAGCATCAATCCACTTATCGGAAGGTTTATATTTCTCATGTTAACAAACCACTTGTATAGAGATTTTTCCATCATTGGAAGTTCTGAAGATCGCAGCGTTTTACGTTTCCCTGGTCCATAATATGTGTTCTTAACACACTTAAAAATTTTATTATTTTTATTGCGTATCGAACAAATGGTAGATTTCCCAACATTATATTTTACACTTAGTGCTGTAACACTTGATCCTTTTTTCCAAAAGTTGTAGAATTTCATATTTTTCATTGATGTTTAAAAACTTTCCGTTATTCTTAGGCATATTTGATAATATACAGGTATGTACGAAAAAATATTAAGTTCAAGTGATTGCTATGAGTAACGAAAGACAACTGACCTTCATTAACAAAACTCAAAGTATGTATGCATGTATTGTTGTAATTTTTTATTCAATCGGGGGATTCCCAAAATTAGAAAAGAAACATAAATCGCTAAAATTTTTGTTTACTATTTAGAGCCATTAAACTTTTTTCACTATTTAGAGCGTTAATATAAAAAATAGGTGTTCACATTACTAGATAGTTCAATATATTGGAAGTTCACATTACCGAGAGTTCACTGTACAATACATGCCTTCGATTTGCCAAAATTTAGAAAAATCGTTAAAATAAAAAAACCGCTAAAGCTTAAAAATGGCTGAAAAATGAATTAATTGAAAAAATCGCTATAAATAAAAAAAACGTAAAAAAAATTATAATTGAAAAATATCGTATATAGAAAAAATCGTTAATATTAAAAAATTCAAGTTTGAAAAACCTTTAAAGCAAAAATTTGAAATTAATAAATTATCCGTTCTCAATTATTCATTCAAGCTTAAATTTGGAACCGATGTTGGAGTATTGAGGTCAATGGTGTAAACAATATTTTGCTACAGTACGCAGTTTTCGAGTTATGGACGATTATTTAGAAAACTTAACGAAATAGAGAAAACAAATTATTACAGAGATCGAAACCCATCCAAATACACTAATACCAGTCTCAATTTTGACTAAATTAGCTAAATGTTTAGAATGTGTTTCGTAACCTAAGCATTGTAGGAGAAAAGGTATTTTATTATGAATATCGCTCATATCGTAAAAGCTAAATGACAAGGGTTTTAACCATACAAATTCTTAAAAAAAAACATACAAAAATCGTTGCATAAAACGATGTGAAAGCAGTATCTCAAAAACTAAATAAGATCAATGAAAACGTACATTGGTTTGGCTCAAAGAAGTCACACTAAACAATCTTAAAAAATGCTTAGATACAATTTTAATTTAAGCTGTTTTTTCCAGTTCTAGTATTTTTTCAATTTCTAACGCCTTTTTTAATTCTAGCGTTGTTATAAATTGTTGTCATATACTAATTTTTTCTTTACAGGGATTTATTTTATAATTTTTTTCTTTACAGTTTTTTATTATCGTAAATTTTTCCATTTTTTCTAATTTTAGCCTTTTTTATTAAACATATTTAGCAATTTTTATAAGTATTGGTAATTTTCAACTTTGTGGATTTTTTTTATTATATCGATTTTTTCCCTTATTGCAATTTTTAGATTTTTTAATAATTTTTCATTTTGGCGATTTTGTTTCAGTTTTGGTGATTCTTTTTAATTTTGGCGGCTTTTTACTTTTAGCGACTTTTTTTTAATTTTAGAGAGTTATTTTAAATTTAAGCGCTTTTTTATTTTTTTGTGATTTTTTTTTATATTTTTGTGTTAATTTTTGCGAGTTATTTTAGATTTTACAGATTTTTTCAATTTTGTGTTTTTTTTTTAATTTTGAATATTTTTTAATATTCACGATTTTTTCGAATTATAACGATTTTGTATTTTCTTTTTCATTGCAACAAATTTTTAAATTCGGACACTTTTTCTACTTTAATTGTTTTATGAAAAAATAAGGTTTTTTGCAGTGAAATTTAAACATTGATATGCCGAAGAATAAGTTGCGATCTAATTATAAAGGGTGGTTAAATTTTAAGGGCCGATGTTGATTTTAATTAAACACAAATTATTTAGAAAATTATTGTTAGGAAATTGTTGTTTTGATTTGAACGCGCATATAAGCCTGAATAACTTAAACGCGATGCTCAAATTGAGTTAGCCTGAAATTGAAAAAAGTCAAATGAAATGCAGAAAAAACTTGACGTTTAGGTGCGGTTCACATTCAACATCGACCCTTAAAATTTAATCACCCTTTATATATAAATAAATAATTCCTTACGGAAATCGAATTGCCACAATGAATCTGTTTTCTCTGTGAACTTACACATAACATGAGTATTTTATTCGTTTATACACACAAAGCAAATTTACCTAATTTATATTAGAAGTTAAGTTTAAATCCCTACAAAAAATAATCACCAAGAAGTATAACTTCATTTGCTTCAGAACCTGTTCTACTATATATATATTTTTTAATTGCCTCAATGGAACTGAAATATAACTAGTTTTATAAAACCTATTTCAGTGGAATCAATTCTAGAATAAATTTTAGTTGTACTTTACTTACTTTTCAAATAAATATAAGTAGCACCGTCAAACTAACCTGAAAAATAAAAGGAAAGAAAATATTAGCTTAAATTTTTGTTTTTTAAATTTAATAAAAATATGCACTACTAATTCCAGAAAGAATCACTTAAAACAGTTACAACAACTTTTTTTTACAACTAAACTAAATTAACTTGAATGTTTTTCTAAGTGAAATAAAATATAAAACAACAAAATTACACTTGGAAGGAGTTGCAAACAAAAAAAAAAAAAAAAAAACAGCAGCAGCATTAACTTGTACCATGTCGTTCAAACACTTTAATCAAATGCATGTAAACCGCACACTAAAAAAATCAAATAAAATAGAAAAAAAGGAATGTAAAAGTGCATGAAAACGAATCAGGAAGTATAGTGAAGTAAGTGGCTTCATCTTGTAACTTCCTGTCACTATATGTAGTTGCCTTTTTAAACTCCTTTCATGCATTTCTTCTATGTACTATTTCACAATGTGTTTCTGTATCTCTGTGTAACTTTTATGCATTTTACATGATGATGATGATGATGATATTTCGTTTACTTTCAACTACTATTATCGCAGCCAAACAAACTTTGTATATATTTGTATCTACTGATTGTTTGAATAATACTCGCATGTGGTTAACTGTGGTGCCATTTTATCATGTAGCAGTATATATTTATTATATTCTTTGTATTCTCCAAAGAAATGGAAGAAAAAAATTTAAATATAAAAAAATTCATATGTTTAGAAATGTGTTGTCCAATATGAGGGTCGTATTGCATTGTAAGGGAATAAAAAAACATTTTCTAGTTAACAATTTTGCACTAAAACATTACATCGGTATACACTCAGAAAAAAAAGTTAGTAGAAAAATTTGTAAATGGTTTTCAATCCCACTCTACTATTTTTGTACTGATTTTTAGTAAAAAATTATTATTTAGCAAATATTTTTGCTATTTACATTTTACAAATTACAGAATTTTTACAGAATATTTACAAATTTTTGTTGCTAATTTCAGAAATCATTTTACAAATTTTTGAAAACCGATTTGCTAAAATTAGCAAAAAATTTTACTAATTTTAAAAACGTGGATATTGAAGGAAATGTTATTTCTAATTAAAACTTACACCTGCAAACTTAAATTTCCTTAAAATGTAACATATATTTAAAAAGGTATCGGAAGTGAAAATACCGACTCATGTCTAATAAGAGGACATCCACTTAAAATAGCACAAAAAAGGTTTTTTAGTTCTAAAAATCCGCCCAAAAAACAATTAAAATTTAACCTTAAAAGTAAAAAAAAATTAACCAAAATATTTTTTAAAACAGAAATTACCAAATTAAAACAAAATGATTAATTCGTTTTTTAAAAAATATAATCAAAATTTTTAATGCTCGATAAGAAAAATAAAATCAAAGCTTTTTACTAATATTAATAATATTTAGTCATTTTTTTTGCTGTTTTTAGCAAACAGATTTTAAATTCCACTTTACAAAAAGTCTACTAAAATTTAGTAGCGGCTACTAATTTTTCTACTAATTTCATTGTACTACACGTCAGCAGACATGTGTTGCTAAGATTAGCAAAAAATACCGCTGGGCTCAAATTAGCAGAATTTCCCGTAATAACAGCAAAATTTTCAGTTGACATTACAGAATTTTTTTGGTGAGTGTAGGTCAAAATGGTTTTGTAAGCTGAGCGACTAGAATTTCAGATTTTTAGCCTACAAAAATTTCTACAAATCCAAACTAACTAATTAATTATTGATTTTATTACCATTGCGTTCATATCAATTCTAACAAAATTATTTTGATTGCGATTTTCTAAAATTAGTAAAAATATTTTAAGGATTTCATAATAAATAATAATAATTTGAAATAAATAATGACAATCATTTTAAATATCAACAATGCACACAAACTGATAACTCAATATATTATGTAGTTTACTGTTTGTAGTTTAATAACAAGGTTTTCAGTTCAGTTAAAAGTAGAGAAACATACATTTATTTTTAAAAGAACAATTTATTTTAACTATTTTATATGTAAATTTTGTATATTATTTGATCTATCTGTTTTAATTATACTCCCCCTAGCGCTGATCCTTACAATTTTTTCCATTTAATTAAAAAAATTAGTATTTACTATTCGTTAGTCACATTAAAAAATTATGATCTTGAGCCTGATAAAACTAAAAGTAATAATTAAAACAAATAGATCAAAAAATGTACAAAATGTACATAGAAAAACATAGGGCACGATGTTATTTATAAACTAACAAAATAAAAAACACTCAAATATGTTGTGAAAGAAAAAAATATTAGTATGCCAGATTCCCAATTCGTTCCCAGAAATGGAAACATTAAAAATTGGAATGGCAACCCTGTCAATTTGTGCTTCGAAAATCGAAGATGTTTGCCAAAGGGTATTTCTATAAATAGATGGAAAAAGCTCATTTGTACGGGAAATCATTCACTAACTGAAAAATGTAATTTCACATAGTTATTTTCCTTAGAGTGTGTGATATAAATGTTAGATTAAATTACAAACTCAATGAGAATTTTTTGTTCTCGTCTAGGAGCGCTTACCGATTTCTTTTTAGTTTCATTTGTTTGAAATATAATAAAAATTTACCCACAAAACGGAAATTTAAATATTGTTTGCTGTCTGTTTCAAAAAAAAAATATATTTTAAAAAAATTCCAATTTATTTTCTATTTAAATTGCTTGTTTATATACAAAATTATTTCAATTCAAATTACAAGAACTTCATAAACACACACACACATAAGACCATTCTTACAAAATGTGTCTATAGACTTTGTGGGTATACATTTTGTAAATTAAAAAACAAACAAAAAAATACAAAAAACGGAAACAATTTAAAATGATTGAATTATCAGTTATTTTTAACCAAAATACTAGGTATCATTTATTTCAAAATAAGTAAAATAAAAATTTGATTTAATTGAAAAGTAAGTAGGCCGTATTTTAAATGAAATATCATTTCTTGTAAATGACATTTGCTGTTATTTTAACTTACAAACTATTTTAAGGCCCATTATTATAACTTGCCGATAGCTAAAGTTAGGATGTTAACGGAAGGATTATTAGATTTTCGTTATTATAAGTATACTTTAACCTAAAAGTGACCGATAAGCTAAAGGTAAGTTCATCTTACCTTTAACTTTTAACGTAAGGTTTAAGCATTTGAAGTTGCCACATTTTCTGCTCTGCTGTGTAGTTGCCGTGTAGTTTTTTGACCGTATATTTGCTGTTTGGTTTATTTCTGTGTTCGACGTCGAAAATGTAAATTTTTTACAACAAACATTTTTATCTTTTACACAATTAGAAGAAATTTTGTTTTCCGTTTGTATTTATTGTTTGTTCTAAGTAAATAAATAAATAAAATTACGTCGTTGCCACTACGTATTTTAAAGAACGATTTTAATTTGTCAAAAGTAATCGGTTTTTGCTCTTAATTTTATTTTATAAGGAAGTTTTAATAACCAAAAAAAGTTAAAGGTCACTTTATTCCTCACTTTAGCTAAAGTTACCTTTAACTAACACGCACCTACTGCCTAGTTATAATATTGGGCCTGAGTGTACTTATATTCAGGCACGCTACATTTTATTTCGTGCATTCATTTTAAAAATTTCAATAACACCGGTTTTCTATTCCTGTTTTAATTCCACTAATTTCTAGTTCCATTCGCTTCGTTCAATTCCCCTCGTTCCCTGTTACATATGTCTTATTTTACAATTCCACTGAATATTCAATTTCGTTCCACTTATCTACTGTTTAAATGCCAATAGTTTCCCTTAGGATTTTTTTCTTTACCCAATGATTTATCTCGTTCTTTTCACATCTCTAGACAAAGGGGTTTGCGGAGGCCGTTTAAACATCTGGTTTCTAACTAATGCATTTTGGGTGGAATATTTTTGAAGTCTAAATTCCAAAAAATACCTTATCTCTGTGTTAGGTTATACTCCAAGGAACACACATTTTATATTCCAGGTGTCTAAACAAAGTGATATGAGTAGGCCGTTAAGGGGAAGACTTTTTCCCTTTTGAGAAAGGACCAACAAATTATACGTGTTTAGGGGGTTCGAAAGTTTACTTCTAAATTTTATTTAAGGGGGGGGGGGGGGGGGGGGAGGTGAATCGGCATATGAAAACATGTGACCCTTACATATTTTTTTTTTTTTTTAATTTCTTTAAGATGTGTTCATCAGATTCATGTAAACTTTACGAGGAACATTTTTACCCTCTAACTCCTCAATGTATTGAAAGTACCCTTAAAACTGGGATACAACGGATTAAAAAGTTCCAATAAAATATTTGTCATAAAATTCTACTACAAGTCTCTAAATGCACCAAAGCTCAAAATTTAAACTTGAACGCGAGATTGGCGTAATTCAAAACTTAAAATTCGTTTAAGGGTTAATTTACGTAGGGGAAACTTTCCCTTTTTTCCTTCCTTTTTAATTTCCTAGCTAAAGCGCTTTAAGTAGATCCTTAATGGATAGACTTTTTGCTTTTGAGCCCCTTTCGATACACGTTACAGACAAAAATTTCAAATAGTACCTTATCAGTGAACCAGTACCTTCAGTATCTTCAGTAAATCAGTACCTTCACTACCTTCAGTGAATCAGCCCATAACCCGGGAAATATATTTTTTAAATATCAGGTTTCTAGCTAAAGACGTTTTTTGAAGATCGTCAGGAGGAAATTTCAAAGGTCTCATCTTGGATGGCGCCTACGCGGGAGGAGGAGGAATTTATTTATTTAAGTGACTGAGTAGGTCATATAGACAAATAAACATCATATAAAAAATAAGATCGATAAATTTCATTTTATAATGATTTTTCATTGTTTTTGTTTTCCAAAAAAACAATTCTACTTAATTTTTTCTTCTTACTTTTGCTTAAGTGCTTTTTGACTGACTTCAGTGTCACACGAGAGCCCAATTTCTTTAAGTGCAGCCAGTTACAACCACTTCAAAATGTTTATGGGCGTATCACAGTGATGTTCGGTTAAATATGGATATTTTCCTTAATTTGAACGTATACTTGATATGAGTAAAATAAATAATACTCGTAAGTTCTGAAGTGCGATAAAAAAGTGTTAATAAATGTGAATTATGTTTGAGATTTTTATATATGCATTAGAATTAGTGCAACCCTAATGTGAGTTGCAAACAGAAAAAAAAACTAAAGTGAAGTTTACTTTAAATGAAAGATTTTTCGTTTGTCAGTTTTATGATTATGAATTGTTGTAAGGAATTCTTCTTGTAACTATTCCTTACAAGGTATCTTGAGAGTAGCTGGTGTGATATACTTATGCATTTTTTAATAAAAAGAAATGGTTAAGTAAGTGATAAAGTGTTATTCTTTAAAAAAATGTACTACCTTTGTTTCACTTTAAATTTAACCCTTTAACCACTAAGACCGTCTACAGAAGATCATCACTAAAGTCCAATTATATCCAAAGCAATAATTTTTGTGCAACAATCGCCAACGACATTTTTGTCTGTTTGAATTTACCTTTCGAACAGTGCCGGTTTGCACATTTGAATAGTTTGATAGATACACCCATTTCTGTCAAAAATTTTGTCAAAACAGACACGAAAATTATTTATGATTTTGATGCAAAATTAAAACAAAAAAAAAACATAATTTACAACAGCTCAATCGACTTGAAATTTTTTTGGAAAGTAGCTTCAATCTGAATTTTGATCATTTGTTGCGTGTTTGATTTATGAAACAAATATTTTTGTTTGAGTCGAGCTTTTTGTCTTCAGGTTTTCTTTCATTTTTTCCACCTGGCGCTTTCAGGTTAATTTTTTTTTTTGACAAATGGACTTCACATTCGTGCTTTTTAGTCCAAAATGATACTAGAACCAAAATTTCATAACAAAATACCTCTTATTTCGACTCCAGTGGTTTAAGGGTTAATATATCTGTTTGTTTTTTTTTTATTTTTGTTTTTATTCAAACAAAATAAGAAGCAAAGTAACATAATACCACTACTGTTGTAGACTCCATACATGTTTGTAGTGTCAAAATAAGTTATCTTTTTTTATGAAGGCTCGCCAAATTAATGAACTTCTGACATTTTTTTTAGAAAATATGGCTGCGACGATTTTCCTTTGATTTTTTGCTATATCAGTTTTTCTTTTAATGACAATTTTACAGCTAAATTCAAAACATATTAATAAAACTTATGCACAAATTAAAGTCGGGCATTCAACCAAATATAATATTGATTACATGCCGGGAGGCGGTTTTAATGTCGGGAAGCGGTTTTAATGTCGGGAAGCACGACATTGAAATGAAATGATTTTAAAAGTACAATTTAAGCAAATATCTGTAATGTCCTATTGGAAGAAAATACAAATCAAAATTACAATCAAATATCTTTATATAAACGTCCTTACGTTTGATTACAAGTAAAATTCCAAATGAAATTTGGTTTCTACGACTGAGATCGGTTGATATAACTAAATATTTGTTTCCTCGACAAAATTCGGTTCGGTTGAAACACCCAAAATAGTCAGCAACCACATTTGTTTATAGTTGTGCTTACCAAATTTAGTATTTGTTGCAACTAAACTCATTTTTTGATTCGGTTGGCATTTTATTTTTCTATGAGTGGTTTTTTAAAAAAATGTGTTTTTATTTATTTTAAAACCCATAATTTCACAATTAAAAAATTGTGTAACAGTTAATTGTATTTTGGAACGATTTGATAATGTTTTTGTTTTAAATAAAAAAAAATTTATATATCGCAAATATTATAAGTTTTATTTTTCTCTGACTCTCTCTTTTATGACAAAAATGTTTGCCTTTTTTCTGCCCTTTTTTACAAAACGTCTTTTTGTGTCAGTTGTTTTTTTTTTGCATTTTTTAAAAGCATTCATATCTTCCCTTTCCAACACTGTTCTGGCAGTACTAACCCCCCAAAAAGAAAATGATGTGTAGTAAACGGTTGTCAACAAGAATTTCCGTACAATAATAACGCAATATCATTTATGTGGAAATACATAACATCAGACTTTAATGCAAAACTTTATTTCAACAAGCTGAAGCATATCACATCGTAAAATATTTGCTTTTGTAATATAGTCATTTTTTTAAATTTTCTGCAAAATTTCGAAACTTTGACCTCAAAGGTGCACAGCTAATTGTTATTTGATTTCTTCGAAATATTCACCATGTACGATTTAAATTAAGTGGCACAATAATCCTCTGATGTTTTGTTAAAATTTAGAAACTAAATGTTATATATCAATGCCCTCCTTAATATAAGCATAAATTTAAAATCTATAAAAGTTGTAAAAGAATCTACAATTTTTACAGAAAAGTTAACTTATTTTACTGTTTATCCAATTTTAACAAAATAATAATGGAAGAAATTAGTACCTAATTGGTATATAAATTTAGAAAAATTTGAGTTAACCATTAGCGGAAATCGCTTTGCTAAAATCATGCAATTGTTTATACTTTTTTAGATTCTAGCTTATAAATTTAGATTTTACGTTGTAGAAATTTTCTAAGCTAAATTTAGCAACTCGGTTTTAAAAATTAATAATATATTTCGTTAAACTCAGCAACAAAAATTAATAAAAAATGTTGTTATATTCAAATTGGGAATGGAAAGAATTTTGACTAAAAAATTATTATGTATTAAAAATTACTACAATATTTGTAAATTGGGATAATTTCAAAATTTCAATTAATTTTTACGCACTTTCAATGTAATTTAACCCATTTTGTTTTTATCACCCTACGCATAATGTGTGTATTTTTCTTGTTCATTTACGCACACAGAGTAAATTTACAGTTTCGTACTATGAGTTAGGTAAATTTCAACAGAAGTTAATTAGATGTAATATTAATTTATTTTTAATTAATTTTTGTTGAAATTTACCCAACATATGGTGAGAAACTGTACTCGTACTATAAATTGGGTAAATGAAAAAAATAATTACACACAAAATGTGTAAATTTACATTGTAAATGCGTATACAACTTTAAAAAATTATGTATAATTTTACCATTTATGTGCGTAAATTTTCCAAAAAACATACGACCCAAAAATAAAAGAATCATATCATTTTAAAATATTTTTTTAATAAAAAATTTTGCAATAATGTTCAAGCCTAATACAGGTCTCAGAATCTGAGCACATTTTGCTATGGAAAAATGATTCTGAGCGGTTTTCCCCATAGATAAAGCTCAGATTCTGATCTCTCTCCTTTAAAAAAATATGAAATTTTGTGGATTTTCTCCTTTGGAATATTAGGGCCTTTCAATAGAAAAGGTCTTTAAATAAGGAACAGTGCTCGGAATCTGAAAGCTTTCTCGGGAAACGTTCTTAAAAGCTAACGTGTGTATTCTCTTAAGAAAAGAGCACTTGAAAATATGCTCAAAATCTGAAAATTTCTACAAAACATTCATCATAATCTGAGGGGTTCTTAGAAACTGAAAGTTTTTCTAAAGAAAAAAGCCTTAAATTTAGTGGGATTTTCTGTTCTAGAATTTTTTTTCATTAAAATGTATCAGATTTTGAGTTCTTAAGCATTTTCTCTATGTTCCAAAAAGATATTCCTATAGAAAATGTTTCAGAATCGAGTTGTACCTCTTTAAAAGAAAAAGTGCTAGGAATCAGAAACCATTTCCTACAGGACAAATGCAATAGAAAAATCGACATATATCAAGCATTTTATGATATAAAATCGCATTAAAATCTACGAAATTTTGCTTGTTCTTTAGAAACATCCAATGAAAGAAAGCTTTTTCTATTAGAAAAAGGATTTTTTTTATCTTTCGTTCCTATCAAATGCATTCGAAAATGATGGACCAATATTGGCAAAAAATTTGGTTATCACAATGAATTTGTTTTCTCTTTTTTTATTTTTCATATCAATGGTTTCAAATCCCAGCCAGGGAAATAAAAAAGAAACATTTTTTTTGTATTATTTAATTTATTTTTATTTTCTTATTAATACTTTCTTAACAAAACTTTCAAATAATCCCTACAAATTTTAATAAAATATAAGATTATAATTATCTACACCTAGAGAAAAGATTGGTTGCAATTCGATCAAAACCACATATTTGTAAGGATTTGGAATAACCTAAAATCCATTAATAAAGCAAAAATGTTGTATTGGGAGTTAAAAGAAGGGAAAAGAAAACAAAAATCAATCCTATTATTCAACTATTGGTGTTTCTAATCATCTTTACAAATAAAATTCGTTTTGAATTTGTGTCAGGTGGAAGCAACCATTTATTTAGTGAATAAATTAAAAAATTGGTACAATCTATCAAATTTATTAAAAAATTATCGATATTTGAAAGTGGTTATGAAACGGTTATTCTGATCAAATATATCATTTCAGTAGAAGCAACCGAATTGTGGATTGTATTGATACTAGACGTCACTAATGATTGATATTGATAAACAAATTTTATACCATAGTATTTGTTTTCCTAACAAATTCAAAATTAGCCCTCAATATTTATAAGTGTTGGTGGTGTAGCGGGTAGAGAAGTGGGCTCAGTACTCCGAATTTCCGAGTTCAAATCCCGGATAATGCAAAGATTTAAAATATATTTGTTTTTAATTAAAATAAAATATTCAAATATTTAAAAGACAAATATATCAAAGAAAATTAAAATAAGTTGTGGTGTAGTAAGCAAGAGTGTAAACTATAAATCTGAATGCCAAGGTTCGATACCGGAAAAATGTAAACATGAAATTTTTCTTAAAAATATATTTTGTGGAACGTAATAATATTTCTGTGGAATATTAAATTGTACAACTCAATATTGGCTTTCACAACTAAAAATATAATTTAATAAAGGGTGTCCCAAGAAGAACGCAATTTTTAAATTTTAAATAAAACACCGATATTTAAAAAAAAATCGTGAAACTTTATTATATCGTAAAGTAGACAGAATGGGGTTATGTATGGAACAATATATCGTGCAGATGGCCGCCGCGGCTTTGCTGGCATGCACGCGATCTTTTAATGAAATTTTCAATGACCGTTTTGCATGAATGCTGCGGTATTTCATTAATGCAGCGTCCAATTTCCTCTTTTAAGGCTTGAGTCGTCGTCGGCTTATTCGCGTAAACCATCGACTTCAAAAAACCCCAAAGAAAAAAATCTAATGGTGTTAAATCGCACGATCTAGGCGGCCAATTCTGATCTCCAAAACGCGAAATAACACGACCGGGAAATGACTGATGCAGCAATTTATTGTTTCTCTGGCTGTATGACATGTGGCGCCGTCTTGTTGGAACCACATGCCCTCCAAATTCATTTCTTCAATTCTAGGCAAGAAAAAACTGGTTATCATTTCACGATACCGAACACCATTGACTGTTTGCGCTTAACCTGCCTCATTTTCATTAAAAAAAAGGTCCAATGATTCCTCCAGCCCAAAAACCACACCACACAGTGACACGTTGAGGATGCATTTGCTTCTCGTGAATCACTCGAGGATTTTCCTCACCCCAAATGCGACAATTCTGCCTATTGACGAAGCCATCAAGATGAAAATGGGCCTCGTCACTGAAGATGATTTTATCGGCAAAATCAGCATTTTCATGTTGTCTCTCCAATACCCAATTAACGAACTCCCTTCGCTGTCCATGGTCAGCTGGCTTCAGTTCCTGAGTCAATTGAACTTTGTATGCATGAAGATGCAAATCTTTCGTCAAAATTCGCTGCAAAGTGGATTTGGAGACACCAATTTGCTGAGCTCGGTGTCGAATTGAGGTGGATGGAGTTTGAGCGACATCATCACGTACAGCTACGAAATTTTCGGTCGATCGATCTGGTCGATGGCGCGTTGTTGTCTTTACATCACTAACAGACCCAGTTTCGGCAAATTTATCCATTAATCTCTTTACAGTTGAATCTTTTTGAGCATTATTGTGACCCAAAATTGATCGCAATTTGCGAACTGTAGCCGCAAAACTTTCACCATTTTGGTAAAACAATTTCACAATGAGAATGCGTTGTTCATTCGTGTAGCGCTCCATTTTTACTAACCTCGTACCTTCTACTAGCAAACAATAACAATTGTTCAAATGTCAAACAAAGACACTTCGAATGTTGCCAGATTTAAAAATTGCGTTCTTCTTGGGACACCCTTTATGAAGACAGTTGACCACAAATTTGGTGGCCACAACTGATATTGTTTTCTGGGTATAGGTTCTTATAATTATATATGATCTTGATCTAGTAGTGAAAATTTTATTCCTTTGGATTTTCATTATTTTTGTTTATAATTTTAGTTTCAAATTTTTTACTTAAAAAGTTTCTATTAAACTAGATTCCCTAAAATGCAGTTTTGGACTTATCTGATACAATTCGACCTGTGATTTTTTGGATCAATTTAGATCTTACTAAATCCACAAATATATTGCTGGATCTAAATTGATTTGTCATTTTTCAGATTAGTTAAGGTCTTACTATAAATTGCTGGATCGAAGTCCATCCACCATTTTTCGGATCAAATAAAAACAGCTAGATATTACAACAGATATTAAATAATATCAAATTGGAAAATATTGCGCCAGATAAATTTATTTTACTCGAATGGGAATAATTATATATATATATATTAATATATAAGAATACTTTATATTGCTGTGTGTAATATTTCAAATTCATAATTTCCAAAATCAAATAGAAAAATTATAAATGTATGTTTTAGATACTCTACATTTTATTGTAACCCTCATATAAATATAGAAACTACGTGTAATAGTGGAAAATTTTGTATTATATGGAAATGTTGGCATGTTAACACACATTCAGATATTCAAATTTTCTATTAATGTAATTTCTTAAGAATGTATGTTTATATGTATTTAGTTAGGGGGTAAGTACATACTTATGCAAAAATATTTATGTAAGCACATAAATGTATTCACACATAATCACTTTATATATGGTTAACAATATTCCAGTGGTTGTAATTTATACTTTTATATTTATATATATTTTTTTATTCTAAAGTAAATCCTAGAAAAACAAAATAATAATTTTTCTTTCATTTTGGCTCCCACATACTCGTATTATGCAAATTTTTTTTACATAAACATTTGTTGAAACAAAAATTATGCGTACTCTATATAAAGTAATTTATGAGTTACTCAATGGTTTTGAACCCAACCCAAGATAAGGAAACCCAAGTAGTTTAGTACTGACGAAAACTGGCATAATTCCAGAATATCAAGGTAAAAACGAGTATATTTAAAGTATTGAAATGAATTATATGAAAGTATATTATGTTTGTAAAAAAAATAAAATAAAATATATTTATTTTAAGAATATAACAAGTTATGTTTAAATTTAGTTTTCCCCTATAATTCATGAATACTTTTATTTTTTTGACTCAGAAAAGGGTAGCATGAAAACATGTTCATTGAATTCTGAGAACATTCTTGCTTTGAGTTCTTTAAAGCTTAGAAATTGTAGTATTGAAAAATATTTTTAAGTATGTTTCTGAGTGTATTTGACTACACTAATTGGCAGCATTGTTGTGCACTGAAAGCAGATATGTTTGCGTGTACTCGTATTGTGGCTTTAGTTTTTTTAAATTTTTAATAATTCGATATTCGGTCCAATAGGCAAAAATAGATTAAAAAATAAATCTGAATTTAAAATTTTGATAATTTAAAAAATCTTAAAAAATAGACGCCGTAAGAGAATACTCGTAGCTTGGTTTTTAGTTTTGTTGATTTCTTTCAGTTTCATTTATTATATTTATTTGTATAAAATTTAATAAAAATGTATCCAATAAATTTATTTGTTTTCGTGACAGTTATAACAAATTTAAATTTTAACGAAAAATAAAAAAATAAAATATTTAAAAAATTCCAATATTATTATACCCTTCACCACAGGTGGAAGGGTATATATGAGTTTGTCATTCCGTTTGTAATTTCTGCAATATTGATCTAAGACCCTATAACGTATATATACATATTCTGGTTCCTTATGAAGATCGAAGTTGATTTAACGATGTCCGTCTGCCCGTTTTTGTGTTGAAATGGGTTTTCCGAAGACCCCAGACATGATAAGGACTTGATTGTTATATATTTCTGTTACATGTGATCCATTTCTGTTTGCTATTAAAAATCAGCCAGATCGGTTGATAAATGGCTGAGATATTAGCAAAAAACTACACTCTAATTAATTTCTATTGGAATTTACCCAACTTATAGTAGAAAACTGCACTCCTACTATAAGTTGGGTAAATTTACTCTGTGTGCGTAAACGAAAAAAAGTACTCACATTATGCGTATGTTGGTGCACACAAAATGGGTAATTTTACATCGAAAGTGCATAAAAATTAAATGAAATTTTAAAAATAACACTATGGAGCATATTTGGGATTATTGTCTGGGGGGTGAGAAATTCCAAGTCAGAGTGATGGTACTAGGTCAGTATAGTAAAACCCTCAAAGGGTTTGGCGTTCGTATGTGTCAGTTTTTTTTATGACCTTTTAAATTTTTTCCTTATCTTGATGTTTTTTCGCTTAGTTGTAACATTTTGGCAAAAACGTAGTTTAACATAACTCGAGAACCACTTGTCCGATTTTGCTAAAACAAACTCAAAAAAATTTAGAATTACAATTTCTTTAATCCGTTCATATAACGTTTTTCTTTATAGTCAACAGTTTTGCCGGTAAAAATAAATTTGTGGAGAAAAAAAAATATTTTTTTGCCTAAAAATTTAAATTTTTTTTTTTTTTAAATTCATAAAAAATCCAAAATGGAAAAAAGTGCCAAAACTAATTACTTTCGCGTAAAGTCACATAACTCATGAGCAAAAAAAGGCATAGATCATAAAAATCGATGAACGCGTTTCTCATTTATTCACAATTAGGTAAATGTATGAATTTCAAAAATTTGCTCCAGATATGCACAACATTATTTGGAGAAAACATTGACACTCACAAGCCGAACTCTCTCATATTTTTCTACTGTACTAAAAGAGAAATATTGATGTGGCAACACTGGTTCTGTAATGTTCACATAAAACATGCATTGTCATTATACTTCTTCTCTTTCTCAAATTTAATTTTTAGGCAAAAAATACTTTTTTCCCTTCATACATTCATTTTTAACTTCGAAAGTGTTGCACATATAGGAAAACTGTATAGAGAAATTGTAATTCTTAATTTTTCTAAATTTGTTTCATCAAAATCGGACAAGTGGTTCTCGAGTTATGTTAAACTACGTTTTTGCCAAAATGTTACAACTAAGCGAAAAAACATCAAGATAAGGAAAAAATTTAAAAGGTCATAAAACAAACTGACACATACGAACGCCAAACCCTTTGAGGGTTTGACTATACTGACCTAGTACCATCACCCTGACTTGGAATTTCTCACCCCCCAGATTGGCTGTTGTACTGTGTAATTCCCAAATTTACTAAAATTGTGCGAAAAAAAATCTATTTGAAATGTAAATACACGCATGAAATGCATAAAAATGCGTAAAAATACCAAAAAATGCGTATATTTACCAACGCAACGCTTTAAATTAAACTGGACAAAAACATTTGATTTATAAGTTAAAAAATTTATTTTTATTTCATACATTTATGATTTATTAACAATTATTTAAAAATATAATTCCAAATGCATTTAGCTATATTTACATGATTTAGCGGAGCTTTCGAATGGACATGTGCAATAATGGTCACCTTCAGTTTAAAGAGCAACCTTTGCAGGTAAATAGATTTTTGTCATCCGTGCATTTACAAAGTTGCCTGTTGTCTTGAAAATATGTGGATCATGTATTTAAAAATTGTATTTCACTTTTTTTTTGTTGCATGGACGTAGTATAAATGAATTTGATATTTATACGTTTTTTGCTTTTTTTTAATTTTTTTATATTTTCCAATTTTAAAATGTCAAAATATTTATTACCATTCTAATGTAGTATAATTACGAAATTTGTGAGTGAAATTTTAATTTAATAAAATAATACTAATTTTAGGCACAAAGTGTTTAATTGTAGACATATTATGTCTAAAAATACTTTTTGTGTGTATTATTGTATATGAAAGTGTTCACAAAATATATTTACACATTTGGTGTTTGTATTTACCGAATTTTCGTAATATTACATAAAATTTTACCCATTTTATTGTAGTAAATTTACAAACATTTTTTAGAGTGTACGACTACCTCTAATTTTTTCCGTAAAATCCCTTTGTTTTTATATGTATGTTGAATATTACGCATAACAAACACATCTATTTGTTGAAATTCTTTTCTTTCACCTCTTCACCTTTTATGCACAAACAACAAACCAATACAAAGATTTATCATTTAAATAAAAACCAAACAGATCTCTAATGAACGAAAACTTTTTATATACCTCTATTAACGATGATTTTTTTATGAGCTTCAATGGTAAAGTTGTCTAAACGCTATGTCACAAATACATTTTATTCTCTAAGGCGCCGGTTCGATACCTAACTCCATCAATTCAACTTTTTTAATATTTTCTTAAGACTTTTTTTTTGTTTATTTTTTGTTTTTTTAACATTAAATAATTAATTTAAATAAAATTTTTAATTAACAATTCAATAATCCATAAAAAGGCTAAAAACATCAAAATTTTTATAAAAACCCTCTGATACAAACGGTTTTATTTCTATTTTTTGCTCCGATTTACAAGAATTTAAAAAAAGATTTTTAGACCATTTTATTTCTTATACATATATTAAGAAAATTTTATACATAACTCCCCTTTGAGTGCAACTATTTTAGGTCATAACTATTAATAATTTATAAAAAAAAATATATAAACTATTTCCCTTCAAATTTTTAAAATTAAGCTAAAAAAAATTAAAAATATCTTTTTAATAAAAAAGCGAAATAAAGTCCCAAATGAAAATTTGGCAGCTAAATCAAACGTTTTTGTAGAAATAAAACACATGCAGTTCTAGTGATTTCTTTTAACGATTTGCTGAACTTCTTTTCTTTCATCTCTTCACCTTTTATACACGTACAACAAACCAATACAAAGATTTGTCATTTAAATAAAAATCAAATAAATCTCTATTGAAGGAAAACTGTTTATTTAATTCTATTAACGATGATTCCACATGACCTTTCATAGCTCAGTTGCCTAAACGCTATGTCAGAATTACTTTTTTCTCTTAGGCGCGGGTTCGATCCCCGTCTATTCAACATTTTTTTGTACGATTTTTTATATTTTCTTAAGACTTTTTTTTTGTTTATTTTTTGTTTTTTTTTTTAACATTTAATAATTAATTTGAATAAAATTTTATAAAAATAATTAATTAATCCATAAATAGGCTAAAAACATCAAAATTTTTATAAAAACCCTCTGATACAAAAACTTAAAAAAATTTATAAAAAGATTTTTAAAACATTTTATTTCTCATATATTAAGAAATAATTCATACATAATAATAATTCATACATAATTCCCCTTTGAGTGCAACTATTTTAAGTCATATCTGATAATAATTTATAAAACAAATTTTATAAACTATTTGCCTTCAAATTTTGAAAATTAAGCTAAAGAAATTAAAAATATTTTTTAAAAAGGCGAAATAATATCCCAAATGCAAATTTGCCAGCTAAATAGAACGTTTTTGTAAAAATAAAACACATGCAGTTCTAGTGAAATCTTTTAACGATTTGTAAAGAAATATTTTTTTGGTCGAAAAAAGCTTTTTTTAGAACTAAAAAGATTTTTGAAAAAAAAAAATATGACAACACTGATTGGCATTAGATCGTGATTGTTGTTGTTTTTATTTTATTTCTTGAACTTTTTGTCTTTCACCTTTTCACCTTTTATACACAAACAACAAATCCATACAAAGGTTTGTCATTTAAATAAAACCCAAACAAATCTGTTTTAAACGAAAACTCTTTATTTACTTCTATTAACGACGTTTGCTTATGTCCTTCAATGGCTCAGTGGTCTAAGCGCTTTGTCACAAATACTTTTTTTCTTTTAGTCGCGCGATCGAGCCTCGTCTATTCAACTTTTTTTATTTTTATATTTTTTTAACATTTTTTTTTTTTGATTTTCTAAAGACTTTTTTTTTGTTATTTTTTTTATTATTTTTTTTTTGGCTTAACGATGTTGGTCAGCTTTTCTATATAATTGGAGAACGGAAAGAGGAAAAGTTTTCAAATAAGGTACAATATCTGACCAAATGTTGCCGTGATTCTTGAATTGGGCGTGGCACAAAATAGATTAATTTATATCTTAGGAACGGTAAGACCGTAATTAAATACTACATAAATGGGCTAAAAACATCAAAATTTTTATAAAAACTAAAATCTTTCTGGGTCCAAGTTTTATCACCAAACTAAATGGTAAATTTCCACTTAAAGATGTCCGTATATAAATCTGTCCATTCCATATATGTCCATATATAAACTTCACTATTTTCCCAAGCATGGTGAAGGGTATATAAGATTCGACATAGCCGAATTTAGCCGCTCTTACTTGTTTTTTATTTATATTGTTTATACACAAACTTATTTCAATTCGAATTACAAAAACTTCATATTCATACACACCATTCACATAACATGTGTTTTTAGAGTTTGTGAGTTCACATTTTGCAGGTTAAAAAACAAACAAAAATACAAAACACCGAAACAGTTTCGAAAAAATTAATATAGTTTGTTGGTAAAAGTTAATCATTTGTTTTTACTGATTTGTCATTTGTTTAAACACCATTTAAAAGTAAATAAGAAAAACCATTTGATTTTAATAAAAAGTAAGTATACCGGTTTTTATAACTTTTATTTTTACTTACAAAATATTTTAAGTGTAATGTTATCATGTTTTATTTTTGAAAAATTAGTGGCACTAAATGTGTTGAGGTTTAAGGGAATCCTATTCAAAATATTTTTACAACAACTGTCTGTATTATTTAAATAGTTATCCATACATTTGTTTTTAAATTACCAACCAATATATTTTTCAGCTTTCCTTTGACAGTTACTTACAAAATAAATTTCATATAAATACGAATATTCTGTTACAGTTAATATTTTAATTTAAAATGTTTTGTTAAAACTTTTTTTATTATGTTTTATATCTAACTGTCTGATAGTTGAAATAATATTAATTTTACAGTGTTTTTAGTTAATTTTTATGATATATAACTAAATGAAATATCATTTATTTTTTAGGATTTTGTAGTTAATTTTTGGACAGTATTTTGTAATGATTTATGGTTTGTTATCATTGAAAATAAATAAAATATCATTTATTTTTTTGTGGCTATTGAAATGTAATTTATTAATATTTTAATAAAAGTAATTAAAAGTAAGTACACTGTTTTTTAATGATTTTTCATTTATTATATTATATATATAAATTATATTTTCCACAAACTACTTTAAGTGGCCCATTGTAGGTTTCCTCGTAGGTATTTAAAATACATATAAAAGTATTATCTAGATATGCTTGCCGTAAACTAAACTTCTTTGTTAACAGTTGATCATTATAATTCTTATTTTTTATGGCTTCTACAATATTCTTAGGGCGTTTCATTAAAAATATCTCATCTAACGCTTTACAAATACTTATGGCCCAAAAGATTTTTCAGAATTGTTTCAGATTTTCTGATGATTGGTACGCTATTCCGCAAATCGATTTTATCTAAAAAGGTGGTTATGAAACATAATATTTTTTTCTCTGTAGTCTTGTTTTAACAAAACTGAAAAAAAAATTTTTGGTTTAAGGGTAATTTTAAATTCCTTGAAAGTAAAAATTCAGTATTTTGCATTTTAAAATTTTATTAACACGAGAAATAAGCTTATATTTGTTCCGTAGCTTAGTTTTTTTTATATATATATTCGATTTGCGCGACCCCGTACCGATTTTATATAAATTTGAAAAACTTACTTGAGAACCTTAAATTCCTTAAAGTGAACAGCCTTAATATTCATATGCATAAGTAGGTCAGTTGTATGTTTGAGTATCTTACAAAGGATAAAATAAGTATGGAATCCTGTGAATAATATGAAAATGCTTTTGGCATAAAAAGTATTTTTTCCTGTTTGTGCTGCCTGTGAACAATAATGAGAATGTACCTTTACAAGACCAAAAATAAAGAAAAACTTGATTCTTTTTTATTTTCTTTTTAATCGTAATGAAAGTTGTTTCATAAATTTTTTTTTACAAGTTTTTTTGTTTGCTAAATTATTGTAAACAATTCTTTTGAATTATAATTTTTTTTTAATTTTTAATAAAATTACATTCAATCTATTGAATGCTTAGAAAATTACCGTTGCAGCGAAACCTGTAACAAATTGAAACTTTTGATATTTATTGTTTAAAAATTACTTTTTAAAATTTTGTATTTGATTTATATTTTCACCATCTGTCATACATACATTAGACATTGTCTTGTAATGAGTACCCCTAAGTATTTTTAACACAATCATATAATGTTGGTTTTATTATGCTTTAATTAACAACAAGTATGTATGCTATGACACTCATGTTGAACATAGTTACTTCTTTTCATTAACAGACTTGTATTTTATATAAATAGTTACCAGTTTCATATACATAAAAACATATATATATTTTTTTTAATTAAAATCATATCTTTTCAAACAAATTAAATACAAGTTTATATAATATACAACAAGAGACATTTGTTAGAATATATGTATGCATATTATGAAATATGCTGGTTGAATAACGTCACAATAGCACCACCAGCAACAGCAACGGATATGCAGAAAAATGATACATTTCCACAATAGAGGAGTAAAAACCAAATTATATGTATGGAGAATTATTTTAAATTTATAAGAAAAAAAAAACTGAGATGATGACAACCTTAAGACAATATAATAATAAAGTAAGCAAACAAATTTAAATAGAAAAGAACTGTAATTTACTAATACTAACGAAGAACATGAATTATATGATTGTATTAAGCCCTAAACCAAGCAATTGCTTGGTTTAGGGCTTCAACGAAAAATAACGCCTCCCAGGATCACTGACAAAGCGCCATAGTAGGTGGCATGAGTACTGGGTAACAATTCTTTTCAAGCGTCCAAATGATAACACCGTTCCATGGTGGTACCAATGATTTACAAAGTATTGGGAAAGCACCTACACAGAGAAAAAAGATTTATTGTGATAACTGAATTGTTTGCCAACCGCATGGTTCGGTTGTGGTAATCGATAATTTTGTTTGTGGCGACAGAAATTCGGTTAATAACAAAATTTCGGTTGGAACATAATTTTTCTATTGACCCAGAAATGCGTTTGGCTCCGAATACAAAACATCTTGGTTGCTGCAACTAAATCATTCGGCTGAAATTCCTCTGTGTAGAAACAGAAAGCGTTTCTTGTAACAAAAATTGGGTAAATGAGAGCGTTCTTGAGAGAGTAATTGTGTTTCTCATTTTACCAGAACTTACCCGTACTTTTTATAAAATGGTAAAATTGTCAAATCATCAGCTGTTGCTAATAAATTAGCTGTTTTGCATTTTTGAAAAAAATTAAAGTTAAATAAAAATTGACTATAAAGAACGTTTCCTTCTTAATAATGAAAAATCCATTTGAAAATGTAAGTAGATGTTTGTCATTTCAAATATATTTATTAATTAATCTGTTTTTTAATATGAATTATTTTGACGTTTATTGTGGTTTTGTGCGTTCGCAATATTTTGGGCATTTTTATGGTTTTGTGAGAGAATTTTTTGCTTACTCTCATTTTACCAGACTTTACCCAAAATTACCTCGTATAGACCTATTGTTAGCTATCGTATGAAAACGGGTTGTCATATTGTGTCATCTGAATTTGCAGTCAGTTATGCACACTAACTGCCGTCTAAAATGACAGACAATTGAAAACATCAAATTTCAGTTTGTCAGCAGATATGGCATTGACAACAAGTTGTAATTTTTTTTTTGTTTGGCGATCGCAAAGCTGTTATTTTTTTTTTGCTGGAAAAATAAATTTTAATGTTTCCTTTTATTTTTGCAAGCCCTTAGTTTTTTAATAACTCGAAGCGCCGCACTAGCTGCAGCCATTTGTTTCTTTTTGATTATATTAAAATTTTTTCCACTTTCTATTTAACTCAAATTAATATTTTCTAATCAGCTGTTCGCTCGCCAAAAGTTTACGCATCATATTTGACTTTTGTAATGAAAACAGCGTGTCAGTCAACTCACACCAAAATATGACATAAGTCTTTGACACGCTCTGCTTTATCGATTTATTGTCAGTTTTTAAGGTGTAATGAAAACGCATTTGACACAAAATGACGAGAATTCATTAGAACCAGTTTTTGTTGTCAGTTCATATGACATAATGAAAACCAGGCATTTAAATTATATAATACAATAAATCATATTATTTAAAAAGAGGGAAAGAGAAACAAATAAAAAAGAAAGTGTTTCCTAACGATCCAATGATAACACTATTTTCTGGTGGAGCAAATGCTTTACAACAATTTTTCTAACTGCTCTCCAAACCTTAAAAATTGTATGCATAATTTATGCGTTGATATAATATTAGCTAATTGCCAACAATTTTTTTCAGTGTATTAATATTTTGGAAAGAATTTGCAAAGAAAAATCAACTCAAATCAACTGGGAAAGAAAAATCAACAAATACCAAAATTGTTTGTTTTTTTTTTGAACTCTCAAAAATCGTTGGACAATTTGCTTAGTGGTAAACTTTTCTGCTTCTGGGTAATTCCATTGTGACGAGTGTGACCATGATACTCACATTTTTCATTATAATTCAAGAATATAAAATTTAAAATTAAAAAAAAAACTGCGATTCCCAAGGATGTTAATCTTAATAACGTTTTATAACAGCTTGACACTGAAATTCCATGTTTTCTGCTCAGAATGACCATTAGAAGACTGTGACGGGTGTGACATAGTATGAAAACTCGCAAAGTTTGGAGAAATACAACTTTTCATTTACTTCAATTACATAAGCAATTTAAAGATAAACACTTTTAGCCTCAAATATACGGGGAGGTGTAAATATTGATGGAAAGCAAATAAAACCTGGTGTTGGAAAAAACGTCTGGGCCTAAAACAAAATCAATATGTGATTTTGTTTCTCAAAAGCAGAATATCCCAATTGTGCGGAGAAAGAAAGACAAACAAAGTCAGAATAAGAAATTGTAATATTTTTTATTAAAAGAATTTGGAAATAGGTCTTACCAGTATGGATGCAAACTTAACAAGAGCGGGTTATAATACTTGTTTTAGCGGAAATAAGTATCTATGACTTTTTCTGCAATTTTGACAGTTCATTTAGGCTTTAATGCGGGAATAAGACAGAAGGTTATTTAATCGACCTTTTAAATTTCACATTATTCAGCCTTCAAATATAATAAAAATACAATATTTTTTTTGCAATTATATTTTATTTAACTTTTTAATTTTATATTTTCAACAGCAAAAATCATAAAACAAAGCAAAAATCATAAAACAAAAACCAATAAACCAACTGTAAAACTTTTGTGTAAATTTTAACGTTACCAATTACGGTTATTGTAAGTGATTTGTTATATAATCACTATTTAGATAATATTAAATAATTATAAAAAAAATTATTGACTTGATGTCGCTTCGATCAGTTGATATCGGAAGATTTTTGCGTAACTTTATTTTAAAAATGGGTAAACAAACCTCCCTGGATGTATGCGATATTTTATTATGGCCCTTACGAATGTAGTACATAGTGTTGATATCAGGTAAATATATTATGAGGAGCAGGTAAGAAGGAGTAGTGATGTGGACATTCGATTTGAATTAATCTACATTGTAATTCACTGTGAGAAGTCTATTTCACATACGGCAAGTTCGACTGATTGACGAAAATTCCCTGTATTGAGGTGTGCGACGACAACTAACGGATGTGCTGCACCAGACCGGCGGATGTTGTGAATAAAAACCCACATTCCGATGATGCTCCAATGGGACAATATAGCTAGATATTCTACTGTCACTGATAAGCACTAACGCTCACCTTTGGGCACCATTCAGAAGCTCCAAAATAGATAGATAATTTGCTTTCTGCCCTCAATCACAACAGGATTGAGACTTGCACAACTACAATGTTTTTTTTTTTTTAAATTTTTTGAGTTTTAATTTGTTTTCTTTTTTAATTGGTATTTAAATTTTGTTTTATAATTTTTCGACTTTCACTTTGCGTTGTGCCAAAAATAATAATAATCCAAATTTACAAAGAGTGAGAGTAATGGAGAGCGATAATAATTATAGGCGACGTTACATGCTGGCTACAACAATGATTAATTTTAAAGCTGATACTTAGAGTTGTAACTAAAAGCAGTCAAAAATTATATGTTTGTAAGTGTATGTGTGTTAGTATTTTTACGTTACGTAGGTAAGCCCAGAAGTTGTTATTGGATGAATAGAAAAAATTGGTTACATTCAGAAAAAAAGTTAGTAGAAAAATTTGTAAACGGTTTTTAATCACACTTTACTATTTTTATACTGATTTTTGGTAAAAATTATTATTTAGTAAATCTTTTTGCTATTTACATTTTACAAATTACAGAATTTTTATAGAATATTTACAAATTTTTGTTGCTAATTTCAGAAATCATTTTACAAATTTTTGAAAACCGATTTGTAAAACTTAGCAAAAAATTTACTTATTTTAAAAAGTGGATATTGAATGAAATGTTATTTCTAATTAAAACTTACACCTACAAATTCAAATTGTCCTAAATTGTTACATGGATTAAAAAAGGGATCTACTCATGTCTAAAAATAGGAGATCCACTTAAATACTAAAATATTTTTCGAAACAGAAATTACCAAATTAAAACAAAATGATTTTTAAGCCTTTGACTTCTTTTTTTTAATTTTGTCTAAAATTTTTGTATGAAAAAAGTAAGAAAATTTTGATTCTCGGTAAAAAAAAATAAATTTAAAATTTTGTACTGTAACGCACGTATTATTACTTATTTATATATACTGTTATTTTGTCTTTTTGATATTTTATTTTATATTGACTTGCCTTATTTTATGTCATGTTTATTGATTATTTTGTCATTAATTTACTTATTTGATTTTAATTTCAATCTTTACATAATTTATTAATTGTTTCCTTTTTGATTATTTTATATGAGTTGCATTATTTCAATTAATAAGTTCAATGATTAACGATTTAAAGAATACTTCTTAAAAATGCAGCTATGTTTGTAATAATTATTGTTCTAATCATTGTTCTAAAAAGAGAGAAGAGATTAAAGTAATTTCATTTTTGTCATTGCGTAGGCTTTATGTTTGATAACCATAGTTTAAAATTCATTCGATGTTCAACTGTTAAGGAATAAAGTCATTTATATATTTAAGCGGACATCTGTCTTTATTTTAAATATAAAATAATAAACAGTACTTTATGTGATACGCAAGTAGACTTTAGGCTCTTGTGGATTTTTAAAGTACAATAAAACATTAACAGGTGTGGACATAATTGGACATTTTTGTCTGTTGTCGTCCCTCCTCTATAAAATTAATAAAAAATCATAACATTTATAAAATCTTGGAAAGGGATCTCCCAGCCGGGTCTCATCTCCCTTCAGTACTAATATAAACAATGTTTAATACTTTTTTTTTGCTGATTTTAGCAAACCGATTTTAAATTCCACTTAAGAAAAAGTTAATTTTTTCTACAAATTTCATTAAGATTAGCAAAATATACCGCTTGGCTCAAATTAGCACAATTTTCAGTTGCCATTACAGACTTTTTTTGTTGAGTGTATATTAATATATATTTGAAATAAAACGTAATCTCAAGCTTGAATATTTGATTACTTTTAGATAATTAATTGGTATTTTTTATCTCTACATAATTTTTTTGACATGCTTTAAATTTGTTTAGGTTGGATAAATTGACTGATTTAATACAGATGGAACTTTTCGAAAGTTAACTTAAGCTTAGTATGAGTACTTTATTGTATTTGTATGGTATCGCTATTTGATCTAAACATAAAGTACATTAGAAGGTTTTTAGAATAACTTTCAAAAAGCTATTAAAATTAGGAAAAAATGATTGAAGTTATAACCAAGGAATCACTGTCACTTTTTTGATGGAAGATTACGTCACCATTTTTAAATATATTTTCCCAACTTAGGTCTTTGAGTAAGACATAGATACCAACCACACCGCGAAAAAGTAAAGGACTGTATGCCTTAGCGTATTTCCAAACAGCTGAATCATCTTCTCAGATACCCAACCTCAACTCCATTATTTATTTTAAAAAAAAAAAACAAAATGTTCTACTAAATGATAAAACAAATTAGTAAAATTAATTTTAAAATACTACCGTGTACAGTTTATATTGATGCTTAAAGTATAGGCAAAGTACAAAAATCTTGAAAAAAATCTTGATGGTTTCAGGAGCTAAATATAACCTAATAATTCTAACCTTCGCTTTTGAATGTCTCCGCTAAATGAGGATGTAAAGTTACACGATTAACAAAATAGTTTTAGTTTCATCTATTTATGGTCTAAAAATTCCCAGCAATTTATAGTCGGGTAGGAAAGGGTTAAAGTAAAACACCTTCCTCTGTATGTATAATAAAATACATTTCTGATTTTATATAGCATTTGGTTTTTTTACTGGTACTACTGTTCATTTGCCTGTTGTAACCAGCTAAAAAATAATCATAAAAAACTTCTTCGAAATCAGTGTTAACATAAATTGTAGAGCAAATATAACAAATACTTCTTCACCTACATAAATTACAAATAAATTATAATCAATAAGTATCCATATAATGTCACAACAAAATAACTATAAAATGTTTATAAATTGTTATGAGTTAAGCATGTGTACACTCAGAATATAATGTAGTTTAACGTTTGTAGTTAAAAAAAATCAGTTCAGTTAAAACCAAAGGAATATTCAATTATTTTTTTAACTTTTTTTTATATAATTGTTCAAAACTGTTCTCTATAATTTTCTGATTTCTTGTGGTTTCAATTATATTTTATATTTATTTGAAATTTTATATGAATTTACTCACAAACCAAAAATTTGTGATTTATTTATTTGCATTACAGCTATTATAAACTGAAGTTTTAGTTTTACAAAATTTTTTTCACTTCTTTTTACTTAAAGTGCCGACCAAAAAACAAAAAAAAAATAAACAAATAAATGAATAAATATAAATTTATTTTTACCAAATCGGTAAATAAAATCCTACCATATAGTTTTAACTCAATAATCATTTGCTTTTACTAATTTATCAATTGTTTAAACAAATTGTAAAAAATAAATAACCATCATATGTTTGACTGAAACGAAATTAAAATTGAGCGGGTTTTAACTGCAAGTTAATTTATTCTAAATTGAAGTTTTTCTTGTTAAATTATTTTTTTAATGTAGGATGTAATTCGTTATTAGTATGATATTTGTAGATAAACTATATCTAAATATTAAGCATCATGCATAATGTATCGAATTTTAATCGAATTGCTTAAAAATTTCGAATACCAGTCCAAAGCAAATTTTTTGTTTAATTTTTTTGTGAAATTATAACAATTTTATTTGGCAATATAATATTTGGTAATCAAAATATTTTAATGAAATATCAGGCTTAGGTATTTCCTTGATTTTTAATATATGGTAAAACTTAATTTTTTTTAAACTATTTTGGGACTTAATAGTAAAGCTCCCAGTAGGCTTGTGAAGTCCGTACTCAAAACTTTTACCTGTAATTTCTTTGGCTGGCGGGGTAAACAATTTTACGGCAATCTGCACCTCGTTTCTGTATTTTTCGCATCGATAAAGTGTTCGCAAAGCACATGTAAAACTCAATCTTGTTCTGCTTTCTATAGGGTGATTCACAGGCAATTACATATAAATTAATCTTAAGAAGATATTAAGGCGCTGTATTCCTTTTATATCTCTATCTAATAAAAATTTTTATAAAATTATATATGCCCCAGCTTTAAAACGTGGTTCTGAGCAGCCATTGAGAAATACTTGACTTAGTTTCCGAATATTTTGATATTGCCCACTATGCTAATGTTTATGTTCCCCTGTTTATATGGTTCCATACTTTTTAAGCACAGTATACATATGTTATAGAAGTAAGTTTACTCAATTTATAATGCCACAACATTATTTCGAATATTACCACAAAATGTTGTTAGTTTTGCATTTGCGGTAGTATCGCTGCTACTACTGGCACTGCTCCTGTTACACATACATAATGCTGGTTTTTATAACGCCTGAGTAACAAACTCTTACCTGCTGGTCGCCATTGTTCGAATGACTTAAAGAATGAACAAAGTAAAACATGTAAGCACACAAAAATACATTACAGATGCTGAAAGGTATTATTGTTATTACACGCAAAGAAAAACTGCTTAGGCTAGGATTACGTTGAAAAGAAGAAGGGTCATTACCAAAAAATTGGATGACATACAAATCTGCCAGAGAAAAGCTATGATGTGCGGTCTTCAAAAAAAAAAAAAAAAACACATTCCGGTCTACTTCAAGAATTAAGAATCCCTTTAGCTTTCTCAAATCAACCGCCACAAGCACTGCAATGGCGATATAACGTTCCGTGCCAATGCTTCACCCTACTTCTCGCGAAATCCGTAGAAAAATAAAAGAAGTTTTCCAAGCCTCATCGTCCTCCCCACACAAAGTCACTTCTTTCGAATTTTAAAAGTTACGATCGTAGTAAAGAGTGGCTTTTGAGAATTCTAATCGTGTTGTCTCCTTTATGATTGCACCTACATTATCCCCATTTCAGATCTCCATTGCCCATGCTCCATTTTCGTCATACGAAAAGGTTCGGATTTAAAAGGTTAACAGGTACCAGATTGGGTCCATCCCTGGTTAGCTTCTCAGCCCTTTTATTCCTATCGAATTCCAAGTGTCCGAGTACCCATATCTATCTCAACGCTCTTACAGTTCAAATACTCCAGAACGTTGAGCGTCATTTGTACCTGTGCGACCACAACGAAAGTCATTAAACCACTTTTTTAACATTGAAATCGATGGTGCAGAGTCCCTATAGTATTTAAAAAACTTTTTCTTGGTTGATTGATGGTTTTTTTTCGCAAAAAATAATGTTTAATGACCACTCGAAATTCACTTTTTTCCATTTTTAAAAAAATCTACGAGGTTGTATGTTTTGAACAGCTGTTAAACGCAAAGTAAATGACGGAACTTGCTAAAAATTTTACAGTAGTCTACTAACAGGTGGTACTTGATGGGAGCAGTGTTGCATTCGAAAAGTCACGAACTTTTTGATCCGCCCTCGTACATTACGAATATGTTATCAAAATTAAATTCGTATTCGCATATTTCGCGAAAATATTATACACAAAATGATCGACCTCTATCAAGAAATGTCAAGAATGTCTTCTTATGTGAGACTGGGATTTTGTGAACGATTTAATTTTAATACGCTAAATAATAGCGAAAAACTAAAAAAGTAAATTTTTATATTCAATTGAAAGGATAACTATTATCCTTTCAAAAATTAAAAACAATGGTCACGTCTAATGAAAGCCCTTGGTAAGTTGATTACAAAAGTACAAGAAGTTGGATTTTTTAATGACAACGTTTTTAGGTAAGTAGTTTGGAAAATAGCACAAAAAAATCGAGTTTTGATGAGTTTTTATAAAACGCGAATAATTTAAAAACCACAAATTTGTTTTTAATTTTGATTGTAGATTCGTAATTGCCATAAAAATTAGGATCAGAATTGAGAAATTTGTTTTTATAAGGCAAAAGCAAGTTGAATTTTTTCTTACATCTTTTCAGAAAATTTGGATATTTTGACTAAAATATGTGTTTCTGTGTATAAATTTTATTAAAATCGCGAACTACTTTAATATTACTAAATTTTTTAAATTTTGATCTCATATTGCTTTTATGCACATTAATTAAGACTATATTGGAAAATTTTGTTAAATTATAGTGTATACTTCAAAAAATATTTAAATTTAGAATCAACCCTACTTTTTGTATAAATTTCTCTAACGACATTAAATAAATTTCTCTAACGAATTTAGCTGAAACTTGTCACAGACAGTTTTTAGTCCTTAAAGAATAGGGACAGCATTGTGGAGATTGTGAATAAAAATTTTGATGTTTTTTTGGACCACTCTACTGCACATCTAATGATGTAGAGTGTTGTATACATTGTCTTTGTAGATATCAATCTAATCTTGCCGCTAATGCTAATGGAGTTTCTCCACATATTGCACCTCCTCAGGATATAAGGCCACCGCATAATGGCGACATATCGAGGGTTTACTAACGCAACCTCGTATCTCAAAAATCACTACTTTTCAGGAGAGACAAAAAACATTTTAAAATAAAATTCTGACATTAAAAAAAATTGTTTTTTTCTTAATATTGAAGGCAATGACATTTTCGATGCATTTTCAAGGTAAATGCAATGATAAAAATATTTAACCATTATTTTTTCGACCGTCTTTCGAGATACGTGTTTGCAGCACCGAAAAATTGTTCAAAAGCGTAACATACGTGATTGCGTTTTTCCTAAATAAGAACAAATTAATGACCGTTTTTGAATTATTTTATTTCAGGAACATATTAATAACTCCATGAATTATTTTTTATCATATAACAATATTATTAGTAAACTTATTATTTTTTTCTTTTTGGTAATTATAACAAAACAATACTTTTCAAAAGTTTTTTTTTGAGATCTTTTTGTCTTATTGTAGTAAAGTAATATTATTAAAAAAATATAAAATTGTAGTAAATAATATTTAGTATTATAAAAGAAAATACATATGTTTATTTTTCACTGATGTATTTTAAATTATCATAAAAAGTATGATAATTCTTCGGAAGTAATGGTTTTAGAGACTGCAAGTATTTGTACTTTTGACAAGTTATTGGAATTTCTTCCAAATATAGCTCTTTAACTTCGGTGTCAAGAGAATATTTACTGTTTAAGCGTTGAGGAAGAATTTCCCATTCATTATCAAAAGATAATTTAAACATTAACTTATCAGCGCAGTATTTCATCCTCATAGCTGTAACACAGTAGGAGATCCTCCAGGCCGAATTCATTTAAAAAACTTCAAATCAGAATAATTTTTGAAAAAAGTATGATCAAGATACTTAACTTTGTACGGTTTTTTCTGTCGTTATAATATTTAAAAGTAAAATTTCGTCGCGATATAATATTGTTATCTTTTCGATTAATTGTTTCTTTCGAAACAAGAGGAATAACGTAAGACTGCTTTTGGTCCCAATTTAAATTATTCCAAAATGAATTAAACAATTTTTTTCTTGTTTTTTCAGGAATCTCATTACATTTTTTGATTTGACTAGCAGCACATTTTTTCGACGTACATCCTGGCTTTATTTTTCGTTCACTTCTCATAATAAGTGAACCGTTATCTTCCTTTTTTCTATTTAAGCTAAAATAAGCCTTGCCTCTTTCACAAGCTTTCTTAACTTTATTTCGTTCCCAATCATATATATTGCCCTGATTCTTACAAGTTCTTTTTTTTTAACAATTCCTCAATGTTCACTTAAAGTAATTTTTGATGGACGTGATGGACTTAAATCATTTTGTTCATTTTCACTTTGGTTTTGCAATAAAACATCTGAAGAAGCATGAGATGAAAACGATTTATCTAAATCTTAAACGAAAAGTCCCCTAGTTTCATCTTAATGCATATTTACAAACAAACTAGAATCGAAATGTTCTTCTGCATCATCAACTGGAGTACATTTAACAGGAATGAAAGTCCCAGATGTTTCATCAAGCACCATAGCTGTTTGGTCATATTGAATGTCATTCAAATTATTTTCACAGTTATTATATTCATCGTCGACTTTTTTCTTTTCTTTTGATTTTTTTCTGTTCGTAAGCTCTTTTGACGACATACTCTGTAAAATGTGTTAGGAATTAAATGTCGATAGAAGTCACACAAATAGCTAATTCCTACCTATTTGTGTGACTTCTTTCACTTTGTTACTTACCGAAATATAATTTTTAACTGCATATAATAAAAAAAATATTATTTAAGTATTTTTACTCAGCTAAAATAATAACTGTATTGACGTGACAATGAGTATATTCAATAAAAGCAATAACATCAGTAATGCCACATTTATCTATTTTTTAAAGTAAAGCTTAAACCAGATAAACGCAGTGTACTGCCGCTGCACATTGGTAACAATTTTTTGGTTACAAATTTTTGAAATCTATCCACTTTCAAGGTAAATCATATATAATTCCCTGTGCGCCAACTTTTAGTTTAAGATACGAGGTTGCGCATGACAAATTTTCGCGAGTTGAGATACGAGTTTGCATTTTGTTAAATAAAAAAAAAACTAAGAAATATTTGTATCTATAACTTTGCAGAATTATGCAACAGTATTTATAGATTTGATTTCCGGTTAAAACACAAAATAGTAAAAAATCGAGTTACGTGGTTGCGTTAGTAAACCCTCGATATGTGTAAAGCCAATGGCTCATTCTTTCTTTCAAGCATCATGTAGGGACCACTTTTCTTCTAGACATTGCCCAAACATGGCAAGATTTAGTAACTCCACTCTCGATTCTAGGCCACTTAGCAGAGTTTTCTTTCTAGAACAACTCCTAGCTACTTGACACTATCCTCAAATAAAAACTGGTAAAAAGATTAAAGTTGGTCATGCCGACTATGTGATACCCTGCACCAAGCAATATTTTGGATTAAATTTCGGGAAGCAATGTAAATTCCGGGAAGGGTCCTAAGCTCTCCAAAAAATTATTTTAAGCAAATACTGCAAGAGGGAGTTTATATAGAGACTACGTCCAAATATGATCCGATTTTCTTACATCTGAAGATATGATTTATGTCCCATATAACATTTACAACCCAAATTCCAACTAGATATCCAACAGATATCTAAGCCAAATTTATACACGTCCTCTCTAAGGCAGCTAGCTCTGACAATTGAATGATTTCAACCAACTTAAACAGAATTCCTCCTTAGATTAATAGAAGCTTATGTACCAAATTTCTTACAAATATATTCTATTTTTGCGAACTGTTTATGGTTCATATAAGCAAATACCGTGTTAAAGGGTTGATGTGGGAACTAGTTCCAAATTTTAAGGAATGGTTTACGGGCTCATATAACATTCACAACCGATATTTCAATTCGATATCTACGGATTATATGATGATTAGAGCGAATCAAATAAAGGGTTCATACTTGAATCAATTGAAACGTATGCACCAAATTTCATGCAAATATCATTATATTTGGGACCTGTGGTGTCGAAATCCATTTATGCTCAATTCAAAAAGGAATTTTCTTAGAGAGGTAGGTCTGAATATGTACCAATTCTAAGTCGATTGGTATCTTTTACTGTGGGTCTAAAACCGATATGTTTATTTTAGTAGATAATCAGCACAATCTTATTTTAACCTGACCACGTACTTTTTTAATATTTGTTATTTCTCTATCAACCGTAGGATTTATTTTTGAATGCAATACCCTCTATCAACCATATGAAGCTTGTCGACTTATTGAAAATGTATTATTACTACATATATTAAACCAAGTTTTATTTTGTTTAGTTTTTGTACAAAAAAATTAAAATTTCATTTAAAAAGTTTTTAATATTCGAATTAAATTAAAAATAAAAATATTTATTTATTTTATCACACATTTCAGGACCAATTGAAGGAAATTTCAAGTTTGATATTCAAGTTTAATATACAAAAAAAAAAAAAAAATAAAAAATTGTGACGTGTCTGATTTATCTGTAAGAAGAAAAATGCAAATTTCACATCCAGTTGAAAGTCCTTGAATATTAACCGCCATGATTATGCACTCATAATAATCCATGCATAAAATTACGAAATTAATGTCAAAACTACAAAAGTTTCTGTTATTTTGTAATTTCTTCATATTTTTATGCATGGATTATTATCAGTGTACTCAAATGAAAACTAACTTTATGTAAATAAATTCTGTTTTATGGTTATATCTGAAACTTTAAGAAAAAATTATAAAAGTGAATGTCGATCAGGAATATGAAAGTGGCATTTTCTCGAAAACTCACAACTGTATATATTTTTCTAGCCAGGCTTGACATGTGACTTTCAGAAAATAAGGTTTTTACAGTTGATGTATAGTGTTAATAATTTGTTTTTTTTTTATTATAAGTTTTTGAAAATATGGTTCACTTTTAATAAATTACCCCATACAACACATACATGTACACATAGACGGGGCCATATTTAACAAACTGACATTCAAATATAAATGGTTTATTATGAATGTAAAAATTTGGTTGATTTTCCTATTTCTTATAAAAAAAAATAAAAACACACACATACATACATACATACCAGCATAATCTAGTTTAACTGGCATCACTGATTTTACCTTTATTGTGTTTAATTTTGTAAACCCATCTAGTGCCTGCAAGTTACTACAAAATTATTGATTTAAGGATTGGGAATTTTGGACAAAACTAGTCACGAGTTAAAGTTTTCCAATTTGTTTCTTCAAATTCATACATTTAAGATTAAATGGAACAGAAATGGTGGATATTGGTGTTTAAATTCAACAATTTGTAAAGTAAGGGACACCGTGTCGTATATTTTACCTTTTACATAGTAAGATGAGGAGGGCGCATAATTCTGCTAATAATGCAGAAATATAAACAAACTAATTAGAACAGCAGTGCGTATGAGCAATTAAATATAATATATTATTATTACGTATACGTCATTGTAGCAGCATACTGGACGTTTCGCTGCTGTAATGTAAATTTTGTTTCCAAATTTGATCTTAAGGTGTTAAGTGGGTTTCGAAGGCTTAAAAAAGCATAATTTTACTGATTTTATTCTATTTTTTTTAATATAAAATTAAACAGTTTATTCAAACAATTTAGCATATGAAAGATATATATTTAATACACTCAGAAAAAAATTTAATAGAAAAATTTGTAAACTATTTTCAATCCCACTTTACTATGTTTGTACTGATTTTTAGTAAAAAAAATTTTTTTGCTATTTACATTTTGCAAATTACAGAATTTTTACAAATTTTTGTCGCTAATTTCAGAAATCATTTTACAAATTTGTGAAAACCTATTACCTATTTCTAATTAAAACTTACACCTACAATCTCATATTGCATTAAAATATTACATAGATTAAAAAAAGGGATCGAAAGTGAAGATACCGACTCATGTCTAAAAATAGGGTATCCACTTAAAATAGCACTAAAAAGTTTATTTAGGTCTAACAATCAGCCCTAAAACCAATTAAATTTTGGCTTTAAAAGTAAAAAAATATTGATTAATATATTTTTCAAAACAGAAATTATCAAATTAAAACAAAATGATAATTTCGTTTCTTTTTACAATTTTTCTACTGATTTAATTTTAATAAACGTCAGCAGACATGCGTTGCTAAGATTAGCAAAAAATACCGCTGTGCTCAAATTAGTAAAATATCCCGTAATAACAGCAAAATTTTCAGTTGCCATTACAGACTTTTTTTTTTAAATTTTGTAAATATAGTCATGACTGGTGCATTTAAAATAAATTGAATTAACGAAAAAAAAGTATTGAAATTAGAATTTTTGGCGGAGTTGTAAACAAAAAGTCACATTTATGGGCAGAGTTTTCACCATGTATTGCCTCATAAAATAAGTTGTTATAAAAAAAGAAAATCCTTAGTCAAGATAATATTATTTTGAAGAACTGTGTAAGATTAAAAAAAAAAATTGCGAGAAAAATACTACAGAAGTTTTAACACAAAAAAAAAATTAATTTACATAAAATCATCGATTCCCGCACAATAAAGTAAAGAATCTGTTGCGGCTGCAATATTCACGACATACTTTTATTCTTTCCTGTGACGAATACGAATTTTCAAACTCACCTTACCTCGTTTTATTATTTTAAGTGTTTTTTGGGTCATTCCATGTCAAACTGCACAGAAAACTGTCATTTTCGGATATGTCATCCCCGATTTTAATGAAATTCACTAGAAATATTGTAAATGGGTACACTCTAAAAAATGTTTGTAAATAAACTACAATAAAATAGGTAATGTTTTATGTAGTATTACCAACATTCGGTAAATATAAACAAAAAATGCCTAAAAATGTTTTGTACACACTTTCATATACAATAATACACACCAGAAGTGTTTTTAGACATAATGTGCTTAAAATTAAACACTTTGTGCCTAATATAAGTATTATTTTGTTAAATTAAAATTTTACACACAAATTTTGTAAATATACTAATTTTGAATGGTAATAAATATTTTGACATTGGAAATTGGAAAATATTAAAAAAATAAAAAAAAAGCTAAAAACGAAAATTAATTATTAAAAAATTTATAAATATAATATTTGTGAATGTTGTGGATTTTAATTCAAGATGACCATCATCACAGCAATTACCCATTCGAAATATATTATGCGTTATATTTATAATTAATTATTATTATTAAAACATACATACCATACATAAAATAAATTTATTCTTTCAAAAAAATATTTTCTGCAGTTTAATTTAAACCATGCGTTGGTAAATATACGCATTTTTAATATATAATTACGCATATAAAAATGCATTTTTAGGCATTTAATGCGTATATTTATTCTTCAAATAGGTTTTTTACGCCCAATTTTAGTAAATTTTCGAATGAATAAAATTTCATTTAATTTTTAAGCACTTTGAATGTAAAATTACCCATTATGTGTGTACCAACTTAAGCATAATGTGTGTACTTTTTTTCGTTTACGCACACAGAGTAAATTTACCCAATTTATAGTAGGAGTACAGTTTCCTACTATAAGTTGGGTAAATTTCAACAAAAATTTATTAGAGTGTAGTGTTTATCAAATCATTTACCTTTTGTCCCCAAACCCTTTCGGTTTTCGAAATATGACGTCATAAAAATTGGCAAAAACGTCAAAACATCGAAAAAGTGTTCATACAAAATCGCCCAAAACTTCTAAACTATACAACCTAAAATTTTCCCATTGGTATCATTTTAAAGGTGAAAACATTACCTTCAAAATAGCTTAAAGGTAATTATTTAAAGGTCAATCTTCAAAGACCCATATCTCAAAATCCAGTTTTTTTTAATTATGAAAAAATATATGTTAAAAACTAAGGTCCCTCTAGCTAAATTACATTATATGATCGACGTAAAATAGGTTATGCCATAGGCACCTCAAATGATCGAGTCCATTTATTTTGCATCAAGCATTACAGATGGGTGCCGCATTTGTAAGGAGTTGATCAAAACCCAATTATAATGACAATTTTTTAAGTGTATTAGGGTCGATTTAAGCAAAATAAAATTGATTTTAAGCGTCGTTTCAAACCTTTTGATGAAACAGAGATTTATCAGTACCATGGTTGGCATTCAATACCTTTTCATAATAACGGTAGTTGGCTAATACACCTACTTCAAGACCGTTATGCAAATTTTAAAATGGCCATTCTATTAAAGGCAAGTGTCTTTTTGTATAACTGGGTTTATTGCGCTATTTTACTGGTTCAATTTTGAAATATTTTAAACTACAGTTATAATAACGCTAAACTATCGAAACACCGATTTATAATATAATAAAATTTAACAGGTAATATAATGAAATAAACCCCGTGATATTTGAAAACACATGTCACTATACAACGGCAGTTTTAACATTTTTGTATCGGTATTGATCAGAGCGTGATAGACAACTAATGAAAAGGTATTGCTTGCCAACGATGATCAGTATATACCAGTGACAAAAGAACAATCAAAGCCATGTACTAAAGCTGGTTGAAGAGCACCAAAGATAGCAAAAAAAATTGCAATCGGCTCATAGTGTTATGGCAACGGTTTTCTGGGATTCCGAAGGTATTTTATTGATCGGCTATCTTCAAAAAGGTAAAACTTTTGGATCCAGTAAATATGAAAATTCGAGAAAAACTACCTGGTTTATAACACCAACAAATTGAAGTACGAGTACGAACATGATCAATGCTACGCATAATGCTTGCTGTATTCAGGTATGGTTGACTATGAATAAAATATGATAATTATAGAACTGTAAAATGCTGACAACAATCAATGAATACTTTTAAATCAAATAAAACATGACCTTGACATTTTTATAAAAAAATTCCTTATACATATAACATTATAATTTCATTAATAAAGATTTTGTATTGTTAATTCTTTTCAATAAAAACAATAATTTTTTTTAAAGATTTGTATTAATTTATTTTTTGTAAAATAACGACATTCTTTTACAAAAAGTACTCAGAATATTAAATAATAATTTTTTATCAGAAAAAGTCTATAAAACCGAAGAGTTGTTTGAATAAAAAGATTTCTTATAAAAGAACCAAACTTTTAGAAATGTTTCTGATAGAAACATTTTAAATTTCTTAAAGTAATTCTTCGATTTTGCAAACTGTTTCTTAGATAAAAATTCATACAGGTTGGTTGAAAAGTTCCTGCGCTCGAAATGAAAGAATACTGTTTTTGTTAGGAAATATATTTTTTTATTCAATATAATCTCCTAGAAGCTCAATACACTTGTTCCAATGATATTCCAATAATTTTATCCCATCCTTATAATGGTTTTCCGGAAGCTCTGCAAAATAACCGTCTACGGCTGCTATGGCCTCTTCATACGACGAAAAATGTTTTCCACGAAGGAATTGTTTGAGATTTCTGAAGAGATAGTAGTCACTGGGAGCCAAATCTGGTGAACACGGTGCACAGTGCTTTGTCCCATAGGCAAAAATCAAAAATTAAGCATGGGCTCAAATTGTTCTTAAAAGTAGATTTTTTGAAAGACAAGAAGTTAACTGAAATAAATATGCAAAAAAAAATTTAGTCTGATTGCTTTCGCCGTCAGTAGAGGGCGCCAAAGTTTGAAAATATTAAGCAAAAATTACTGAACAAAAAATATTGTTTTCAGTTGTTTCACGAAAATAATTCTCAAAAATATATTTTTTTAAATACTGATTTAAAGTTTTATTTTTTGAATACTTAGATATATTTGTAGTAAACCTTTAATACACTATTTAATATATATTTGAAAACAAATATTTTTTACAATTCCAAAAAATAGGTTTTTTTTTGGTGAAAATTCGAAAATTTCTTAAGTTTGATGGAGTATAAAAAAAAATATATAAAATTAAATAATTTTTTATTTCGGTTTTTGTAAGTCTATAATATTATCTAACATATTATTAAAAAAAAAGTGCCGGTTTTTCACAAAAAAACAAAATATTGGCTTTTGTAAAAATGGCTTAATTTGTGATTTTTACCGCATTTTTTGACTTATATGATTGAATATTGACCAATTTTCAGCAAATTGGATATATGTACAAATATCAGTAAAAAGAATTAGTCACAATCATCATGTACCAAATTTCATTCGAATCGGATGAAAATTTTGAATAGTCTACTTACAAACTATTCTTTTAGCTCCCAATGAATTAGAAGAACATACTAGGAATATGGAAAAATTTATTATCTTTGATTGCGTATAAAAAAAAATTATATAAAATTAAATAATTTTTTATTTCGGTTTTTGTAAGTCTATAATATTATCTAACATATTATTAAAAAAAAGTGCCGGTTTTTCACAAAAAATCAAAATATTGGCTTTTGTAAAAATGGCTAAATTTGTGATTTTTACCGCATTTGTTTGAAAAAAATGTATTATCTTTGATTGAGTATAATAAAAAATTATATAAAATTAAATAATTTTTTATTTCGGTTTTTGTAAGTCTATAATATTATCTAACATATTATTAAAAAAAAAGTGCCGGTTTTTCACAAAAGATCAAAATATTGGCTTTTGTAAAAATGGCTAAATTTGTAATTTTTACCGCATTTGTTTGAAAAAATGTATTATCTTTGATTGAGTATAATAAAAAATTATATAAAATTAAATAGTTTTTTATTTCGGTTTTTGTAAGTCTATAATATTATCTAACATATTATTAAAAAAAAGTGCCGGTTTTTCACAAAAAATCAAAATATTGGCTTTTGTAAAAATGGCTAAATTTGTGATTTTTACCGCATTTGTTTGAAAAAATTTATTATCTTTGATTGAGTATAAAAAAAAATTATATAAAATTATACAACTTTTTATTTCGGCTTTTCTAAGTCTATAATTTGGAAATTTTTTCCGAATCGGATAAAATCTCTTGTACCTAGTTTTATCCGAATTGGATACAAAATTTTGCATGTCCACCGTACAAATTATTCTTCTAGTTCCCGATTACCTAGTATTCTTATGGAAAATTTTACTATTTTTGATAGAGCATAAAAAATTATATAAAATTATACAAGTTTTGTTAGATTTTTTAAATCGGATAAAAACTCGTGTACCTAATTTTATGCGAATCGAATAAAAATTATAATTAGTATTATTTAAATTAGAATTAGTTAAAGTGTTTGTACTTGAAAATATTTTACTTAAAAAAATTTGAAGGAATAAGTGTAGCCCTTTTTAAAATTATCAATTTTTGACATATTTTCTCTATACATATGTATATACATAATGAAGCCATTTTGTAAAATTTATTTTATAATTGTAAAGTTATATTTTTCGATAATGGTAAATTGTATTTAAAATTGTGTATAGTTGCTTTTTGGATATCTGTGTAAAAAAATAAAATCCCAGAAGTATATATCTGTATTAATAAATGGCAAAATTGGGAAAAACTTAGTTTTTGAAAAAAAGGACATGTGGGAGAAAGTCAAGTACTTGTACCAAATAAAAAAAATCTCCAGAGATCTAAAAAGTATCTTTTTAAAACTTATTATCCGTTTTTAGTGCATTCTGATCATTAATGTAGCTAAAATTCAGTTTTTGAGTGAAAGGATATATGGGAGGTAGTAATGTCCTTGCATCGAATGAAACGAAAATTGTCACAGAGCAAAAAAGTATAATCTAAAAAGTATCTTTTTAAAACTTATTATCCGTTTTTAGTGCATTCTGATCATTAATGTAGCTAAAATTCAGTTTTTGAGTGAAAGGATATATGGGAGGTAGTAATGTCCTTGCATCGAATGAAACGAAAATTGTCACAGAGCAAAAAAGTATAATTTCATAAACTATTCCGAATTCTTACTGTATTCTTATCATTAATGTAGCCAAAATATAGATTATAAGAAAAAGGATATATGGGAGGTTGTTATGTACTTGCTCCGAATGAAACAAAATTAAGCACTTAGCTAAATGACATAATTTAACAGAGATTTACCAATTTTTGCTTCATTCTGCTCATAATAGTAGCTGGAATTAAACTTTTAAATTTAAGGATGTATCGGAAGTAGGCGTGTCCTTGGGCCGATTTTTTCGAAACTTAAAATTTTTCTTAATTTAGATATTCTGAGCCAGCATACCAAATTTCAAATTTCTGCGACAACTCCTCTAATTTTGCCGATTCACTATATGGGGACAAAGCACTGTGCGGTGGATGTTTAAGCAATTCGTACTTTAATTATTTGAATTTAGCCATCGTCAAAACACTTTTATGAGCAGGTGCATTGTCTTGATGAAAAATGATTTTTTTCTTCTTTAAATCAGGTCTTTTCTCACGAATGTTTTCATCCAGCTGATCCAAAAGGCTGCCATAATATTCAGAGTTGATTGTTTTACCTTTCTGAAGATAATAAATCAACAAAACACCTATTGCATCCCAAAAAACGGATGTCATAACCTTCTTTGCTGATCGTTGTGACTTCACCTGCTTTGGATCATGGTGGTAGATCCAAGTCTCATCCATAGTTATAAAACGACGCAAGAAGTCAGTTTTATTCGGCTTAAAACGCTCCAAATTACGCTGAGAAATTTGTTTTCGATCCAGTTTTTGTTGAATTGTTAATGTGTGCGGCACTAACTTTCCAAACAGTTTTTTCATACGTAATTCTTCATGTAAAATATAGAGTACTCATTCGTCTGAGATACCTATGGCATTAGCAATTTCACGCTTAGTCAAACTTGGATCTTCACTAACCATATTATGTACCTGCTCAATGATTTCTGCTGTGGTTGCAGTTTTTGGTCGTCCTTGGCGTGGATCGTCTTTAAGGCTGGTACGACCACGTTTAAATTCACCAGTTCAAAACTCAACGGTGCGTTTTGAAGGTGAGGACTCCTTATACACTTCTAACAATTGTTCATAAATTACCTTTGCTTTTAAATCCTTTAAAACAAAGAATCTAATGACTGCACGATATTCAATTTTTTCCATATTAAAAAAAATCAATGACACGTCAACTTCAAATGGCTTGTAAACAAAGAAAGAATTGACAGAATGACTTGCAACTTTGCATGTGTTCTCAGGACAGTTATACCAACTTGAGAAAAAAAAGTTTAGAGCTAGCAGTGCCATCTCTTGGTGAGCGCAGGAACTTTTCAACCAACCTGTATATTCTAAAAAAAACTTAGATTCTAAAAAAGTTCTTAGGTTTTGAGGACTTTTCATCATTAAAAATAGTATATAAGACTCTAAGGACTGTTTAAAAAAATTTTAAAAATCTTGGAATTATTCTATTCAAAAAAATCCATAAAATCTATGTTTTTTAATTAAAATCATGATGGAATAATATTGGCTAAACATGTTTTTTTCTGCGTGAAGCAATTTACTTCAAGATACAATTGCAGCTGTAAACAATTATTTTGTAGAGCTTCAGGAAAATTATTTTAATCAAGAGATAGGATTGCTAGAAAAGCGTTAACTTAATTATACTGAACTTTCAGGAGATTATACGGAAAAATAAACATAATTTTTAAAAATCTAACTCTTGTTTCTAGTTGTTAAGCTAACGAGCGTAAATGACAATTTCTTTTTCTCTTTAAAACTTTAAGTTGTCATAATTGTGAATTTAAAATATTTTCTCATTTATGTAAATTTTATTATTTCACCATTTTCTTTTAAAATAAAAAAATTAACCAAACTAAGCATGTATGTCTGCAGATAAAAAGTAAATACAATAGAGTTTTGTGTAGATTTTTTTGTTGAATTTTTATAAATATACTACCTTACAGTATGTACTTATGTAGGTATGAGTATTGTTTAGAAATATACAATACTATGTAATACATATACTACTATATTAACACATACATGCTTACATACATATGTATGTAGAGAACAATTTTAAATTTTTTTTTACTTCATATTTACATGTCGGTTAGTAGAGAGACAACATTTAAAAGAGCATGAAATATATACCGGAAGTGATAGCGACATCATTGTGGCTTTTGTCTACAAACCATTTTTTTTTTGTCGTTGTTGGTTTTATTATGCTATTTTCTATAAAATGTATACAACTATGTTTTTCATAAGCCGGTCATAGTTATTGTAAAATTCGGTTACTTAAAGTAAAATTCCATACTCCCTGACACTTTTCAATGTGTTATAAGTACAAACGTATTTTTTAATATACAAAAGAATCTTTTTTTTCTGCAGACATGGTAAACTGAATATTTATCTTAGTCTTAATTTATTTTTATACCCTCCACCATATAAGGTGAGGGTATATATCAGTTTGTCGTAATGTGGCAAAATATAGATCTATAACCCCATAAAATATATACATATATTCGTGAACCTTATAAAATTTTAAGACGATCTAGCAATGTCCGTCCGTCTTACCGTGTGCCTGTTGAAATGGTGATCACGGGGTCGCTAATTTTAACCCAGATTAATGGGCATTGTCCTAAAAAGTTTGGTATTGAAAATAAGAAAAATCGGTCTATCGTTTAAAAAACTTTAAGTGAAATCCTTAAAGTACCTTTAAACTTTCCATTCAAATTGGTGTATTTTAGTACAATTTTATAGAAGAGACTCGTAATTATTATTAATTTTTTCCCCATATTTTTTAATAGTGGCTTAGAGGTAAATAATATATGATTCAGCTCAAAAATTAAAATTTTTTTTCCAATAACTTTGGTTTTCAACACAAACATTGTTTTCACCTCAACATTTTTTGTCAACACAAAAATTGTTGACACATCCAAAAATTTTTCTCGTCCATAATTTCACTTCTAAGTTTTTTACATTATTCTTAACAAAAAACAGAGGGCATGAATGATAATGTTAGTACTTAAGAACATTTTGTGGTACAAATAGAATATTAAAAGTACTATGGCACTCTTTTGACTCATTTGGTACCATTAAAAAATTCCCCTTATTAATTTTTTTTAACATTTTTTGTGATATAAATTCTCTTGAATGCTGTTTTGAAAATATTTTATCAAGTATAATATGGTTGACACTATAGTACATTTTGTATGACAATTTAAAGCCTCAAATTTTCTTTTGTGTCTAGAAAACTTGGTAGATGTCGGATATATTAAGGGATTTGTAGACTTAAAGTAGTTTCATGCATTACATAGAAAGCTATGGCTTATCTGCCTTGTTTTTATACCCTCCACCATATATGGTGAGGGTATATATCATCATCATATATATGTCGAAATATATATGTCGAAATATATATATGTCGAAATATAGGTATATATGTCGAAATATAGGTTTAATACCCCATAAAGTATATATATTCGTGATCCTTATGCAATTTTAAGTCGATTTAGCGATGTCCGTCTGTCTGTCTGTCTGTTGAAATCACGATCACGACGCGAAGACGCAAGCGGGGGTGCCTATTTTTACCCAGATTATTGAACATCCTCCCGAGCAGTTTGGTATTTAAAATGAGCAAAATCGGTCAAGCGGTTCAAAAGTTATGAGTGAAAATGTGAAGGTACCTCTAAATTTTCCATACAAATTTGTACAATTTTTCTGTATCTATTTTTTTTTTCTGTTAAGTAAGTAAAAATGTTATTAAGTCTTCTTATTGTTCGATTACATTTATTGTCTTACATACTATGATAACTAAGTTAACGTAAAAATGAACAATGTTAAAGTCGCTAACAGAGCAGACCTCTGTAAATAACATTGCTAAAACTAAATAACAAAAGTTCGTTACATAAATTGACAAAACATATTCATGTTACAGTTCATGCAAAATTTAGTATATACGTATATCATCTTTATCCCCTTTGGTGGAGGGTTTTAAAGATTCGGCACAGCCGAATTTAGCCCTTTTTTACTTGTTTAATTTTAAAATGCCAACAGGCCCAAAAATTTGAATGTGCATCAATATGTTCTCAGCTGACAATTTTAGCCATTTAAAAGTATTTTTAGCAGTTAATTGGCTTCTTTTGGGTCCACTAATTCCCAACGTAAAAATTTTTTACTTTTTTTTTTCCCTTAATTTCAGTTTTTAATACCCACCTAATTACTGGTGACAATATTCTCGTATATTCGGTTATAGGCTTTGTTTTATTTCTCAACACTCGCACATATTTAGAATAGTAAACTTTTGCAAATGTGTATATAGGGTTTTTTTTTCTGTTGAGGTTTCTACAAATATAAAATGCAGCAGATGATCTAAATTTGAATATTTTATAAAATATTGTGATACAGATACATATTTGTTTGGAAACAAAAAAAAAATGATATAAAAAAATTAAATAATATACCACATTGTATAAAATGTACGCAAAGTACCGCAATCTGTGGATAACCATAAACTTGTTTAAAACAAAAACCATTTTATAAACCGCAAATTTTAAAGCTTTTGAAACGATAAGAGGGATTATTAAAAGATGATCTCTCACCGTAAGTTGTAGTCGATTACACACAAAAATATAGTTTACTGACAAGGAATGTCTACAGTGTGGTTCAGTTCGATTTCAATTAAATTTTAACATGAGAGACACAGAGTATTATGTTGTTTATTGTTTGTAGTTTAATACACAATTTTTCAGTTCAGTTAAAAATAAAGGTACATACATTTATTTTTCAAAGAAATATTTATTTAAACTTTTTTATACATTCGTTCAAAATTATTTACTGTCATTTACCGATTTTTATAATTTTCATTTGTTTGGAATTTAATAAAATTTTATCCACAAAACCGAATTATGTGGTTTATTTGTTTCCGTTACTGTTATTACAATTGTTTGCTATCTGTTTCAAAAAAAAAAAAAAAAATATTCAAAAATTGTTTGTTTATATACAAAATTATTTAAATTCGTATTACAAGAACTTTGTAATCATACACACATAGGGCAGATTAAAATCAAACTAAAATACAAAAATCCAAAACAATAATGATATATATTAACGATATTAGTAGATACAATTTTATCATTTATTTTTTAACTGATTAATCATTTGTTTTTACTGATGTGCCATTTTAAAATAAATAATAAAAACCATTTAATTCAAATGAAAAGTAAGTGGTAGAACGGGTTTTACAAACCATTTTACTGACAAACCATTTTAAGTGTACAAAATGGTGGTTTAGATGGTTTTATTTTATTTTATTTTGACATCAAAATGACAGGTATTTGAGACACAAATCACCTGCTGCATTAAAATAATTAAAATTTTTGATTTAGATCAATTATTTTTGTCTCCAGTACAATATATCTAATATTCATATAAATCAGAGTGCATCGTAAAATCAAAGCGAAATTTCGAAAGAAAAGTGGTACAACGAAAAGTGGCGAAAGCTTCCCATAAATAAATTTGCAATATTTTTTAACTCAATCCCCATTATCACTCTCAATCGGAATTACCCAGCAAAAATGAAGCTGCCAAAGAAGCAATAAAAGCATCACTACTATGGCAAAGGCATCACTTCTTTTCTAATGGTTTCATCGATGAATTTAACATTAGCGTGTCATAGGATGGAAGTATTCAAATGTAGCTACTAGCATTACTTATAATTTACTCTAAGGAAGCAATGATAATACAATGATTAGATATTCTGATGCATGAGTGGAAAATGTTCATATACTTTGTAATATTTAAGCTTTGATGAATATTTCATTCTTAAGAATGCAGAAAAATAAGTTTAAAGAAGCGAAATGTATGCATTGATATACAAATACTCTTTATTAAAACAAATAAATAATTCTGCATTAGTGAAAAAACATTTTTGAAACATTTTTCAAAAATTTTAATGAATTTGAGACAAATTTTAAAATATTTTTGGATAATTTAAAAACTGGTTGTACAATTTTGAAACATATTTAGACAATTTTAAAATATTTTTGAACAATTTTAAATAATTTTTGCACAATTTTAAAACATTTTTGGTCAATTTGAAATAATTTTTACACAATTTTAAAATTATTTTGGTAAATTGTGATTTAAAACTGGAAATGATGTAGTGTTAAATAATAAACATAATGCCAAAATGTACAGATTGCGTCGTCATAAATATTTAAGGCTGAAAAAATGCAAATGACAGGCCAGCTAGTTTCAATAAAAGGTAAAAAAAATCTGTTTTTCCTGATTTTTCAAAACTTTTATAAAAATTGCAAAACTACATAAATTCTAACCCTCATGAAATTTTAAACTAAAATATAAAAAATGATTTAATAAAAAAATTAAAAAATTTCATCAGTATTTTTTTCTCAATTTGAGTAAATGCTTTACGATATACTACAACTTATGCTTTAGAAGTAATGAAGTGATATTTTAAGATATGCATCGGGTTTATATCCAGATCACTGCTTTTGAAATATGAACACATGAATTCTTTTGGAAGTGCCTTAGAATAATACCAAAAAAATCATAAAAGAATGGCAACTGAAGTTTAGGAAGCAATGAAAAAAGTTATAGTCACAGAATGGCTAACATTTTTTTTGCTGGGTAGTTGTTTTCATATAAATTATTATTAGTCCATATAAATTAAGCAAATATATTGTACTTGGAATTAAAAATTGGGAAGTGGAACTGAAAAACAATATTGTTATCCAATTATTGGTACTACCAATCAACTTCAAAAATAAACTTCGGTCAGTAACTGCAAACAGTAGAAGAATCATTTACATCGAGAATATACTAAAATATTGGTATGATCTAACTCATTTATTAAAAAATTTCTGAAATGTTAACTACAAACACAGTTATCCTGATAAAATCTACCATTAAGTTAGGGTTTTAATAGATCCAACCGAATTGTGTATTGTATTTATTATAGACGTCACTAAGGATTTTTTTTAAATTAAAAATAAGCCATTAAAATTTATAAATGTATGCGGTGTAGTGAGTAGTGAGTAGAGAGTGAGTAGAGAGGTAGCTCAGTACTCCCAATTTCCGAGTTCATATCCCGGAAAGGACAAACATTAAAAAAAATATCTTTTGATTTAAAATGAAATTAACTAATAAAGCAAACAAAAAAATTAAAAGAATTTGTAGGTTAATAAGCGAAAGTGTAAACTATGAATCTGAATGCCCAGGTTTGATATCGGAAAAATCTAATAATAAAATTATTCTATAAATAAAATTTTGTGAAACGTAATAATTTTTATGTAGAATATAAATATTCAATACAATAAGACAACTTAATATTGGCATGCACGACAAATGAGACTTGTTATTGTCGGAAAAATTTAGAAGTTGTAAAATTTTAAACAGGAGGTGCTTCTCTTACCTGTGCAAGAAATATCATAAATTGAACAGCAATAGAACATGAACTACATAGAAATTTTGAAAAACTAAATACATCATTACTATCATAGTAAGGTAGGGGTAATATCTATTTGTGTTCATTTCCAATTAAATTCATATACGTGCATTTTAAGAATAACTAAAATCGGAAAAAAAATTTTGGAATTGCTCATATTTAGAAATGATTTGAATAAAAATTTACACAAAATGTGCTGCATTTATGTAAATAGATAATATATATTTTTTTATATATTGATTTATATATAAAATAGTAATAGGCTTGAATTAAATTTATACAAACAATTTGTTGAGGAAAATAAATACAATAACGAAAATTTATTCATTAAACTAAAACCATAAAAATAAATAAGGTTTCTATAAAATATTAATATTTGTGAATATGATAATTTCTATGTAATTATTTTCATTTTTACACCCTACACCACTATATAGTCAGGTTTTTAGAAGTTTGTGTTTGTGTTTATAACAATCTAAAATATCGAACATACATCCAGAGAAAACCTCCTTTAATTTTCATCTAAAGTAACAATTTCATAATAATTTATGACACATTACATAAATAACTGGAATAATAATGGCAATAAAACTGCCAAATTTTGTAATTTTGTATGCAGTAAATCAGTTAAAATTAAAATTTCCAATAGTATCTTTTAATTGTTTATTCATTTAACCTAGGGTTTGGGGTTGGAAACTTTCGATAAGTATAACAGATATTTCTAAGTAGTTAAACTTAAATACCCGGAAAAACAGGAAATTGCTATAATCCGAATTTTGATAAAAAAAATAATAAAGGGTGTCCCAAGAAGAACGCAATTTTTAAATGACTGATGCAGCAATTGAATTGTTTCTCTGGCTGTATGACATGTGGCGCCGTCTTGTTGGAACCACATGCCCTCCACATTAATTTCTTCAATTCTAGGCAAGAAAAAACTGGTTATCATTTCACGATACCGAACACCATTGACTGTTTGCGCTTGACCTGGCTCATTTTCATAAAAAAAAGGTCCAATGATTCCTCCAGCCCAAAAACCACACCACACAGTGACACGTTGAGGATGCATTTGCTTCTCGTGAATCACTCGAGGATTTTCCTCACCCCAAATGCGACAATTCTGCCTATTGACGAAGCCATCAAAATGAAAATGGGCCTCGTCACTGAAGATGATTTTATCGGCAAAATCAGCATTTTCATGTTGTCTCTCCAATACCCAATTAACAAACTCCCTTCGCTGTCCATGGTTAGCTGGCTTCAGTTCCTGAGTCAATTGAACTTTGTATGCATGAAGATGCAAATCTTTCGTCAAAATTCGCTGCAAAGTGGATTTGGAGACACCAATTTGCTGAGCTCGGTGTCGAATTGAGGTGGATGGAGTTTGAGCGACATCATCACGTACAGCTGCGACATTTTCGGTCGATCGACCTGGTCGATGGCGCGTTGTTGTCTTTACATCACTAACAGACCCAGTTTCGGCAAATTTATCCATTAATCTCTTTACAGTTGACTCTTTTGGAGCATTATTTTGACCCCAAATTGATCGCAATTTGCGAACTGTAGCCGCAAAACTTTCACCATTTTGGTAAAACAATTTCACAATGAGAATGCGTTGTTCATTCGTGTAGCGCTCCATTTTTACTAACCTCGTACCTTCTACTAGCAAACAATAACAATTGTTCAAATGTCAAACAATGACACTTCGAATGTTGCCAGATTTAAAAATTGCGTTCTTCTTGGGACACCCTTTAGCATCTTTTGATACTTTTTGGGTCTTCTTATACTACAATATTTGTTTTTTCCGGCCATTAAAAAATTTAAAAAATACATTTGGAATATCGATTTTTATATTGTATTAATATTATTTATTTATAATTATTTTAGTTTTCTTCGATCTTCTCTATTTATATTATATTCCTTATTGAGCCAAAGATCCTTTATTTATAAAAAAATTAATTATAAATCTTTATTTATCCCAATATTTCGTCACCACATTGGGTGACTTCTTCAAGGGAAATTGTCTTTTTTTATAATTAATAAATTAAAGTTTTCAGTTTTATAATTTTAATTTATTAATTATAAAAAAAGACAATTTCCCCTGAAGAAGTCACCCAATGTGGTGACGAAATATTGGGATAAATAAAGATTTATAATTAATTTTTTATAAATAAAGGATCTTTGGCTCAATAAGGAATATAATATATTATTTATTTATATTATCAAGAGCCTCGCTGGATTATAGTCCTAATTAAAAATGTTCAGCGAAGTGGGATTTATACACTTCTTAAATGAAAACAAATTAAAAAAATATTTCCGGGAAAACTTAAGAATGTTGTTTCCCTGTTTAAGTTTATTCATATCCAAAATGGCCGGATTCTTTTTTCTGAAACAAAACAAGATTTCCCAGCACGTAGTGTTGGGCCGAAATTTGGTTATATACAAAATTTTTATATTTTTATTTGTAGTCAATTATCAGTTGAATTAAGCAGAAGTAAACCAACAAATGGTCCCAGTAATATATCTTTTTACTGTGAGCAGAGTTGTTGGTGTTAAAAAACATCACAGACTAAAATAGGAAAATATGGCACTTCTTATAATATTTTCCTAAAGCAGAGAATGAGTATTTTAAACAGAGATTTTTGCTGCTCACAGAAACAAACCCACAATATAACTTATTTATAAAAAACGCGACAAAAAATAAAAGAACATGGCTGAGTATCAAATAGAATTATTGAAGTAATCCGCTTAAGGTGTGTTCTTTTTTGTTCGATTTTTTCTGTTTTCATATCTTAATCTATTTAGTCATTATTTTTTGTATAAAATATTACTTAAATACGTTTGTTTTTAAAAAAAATCAAATCAAACAATATATGCAAACTAAAAAATTAATTTATAAAAAATTAATTTATATTTATATTCCCATTTCGCGAAAAATATCAAAAGTTCTACTAATCCTAATTTTAACCCATTAATATTTCGGACTCAAATGTTAATTGACAGATATACGTTATTCCATAGCCGGCGTGCCCCACTATCTATGATCTACTAGTTATTTATTGGCATATTTGTTTAATTTAAAATTTTAAAATTGTTTATATTGTAAATAGCATAATGTATTTGTTTAATACATATGTGTATAAAATTGTAATAATATATATGTATACATAAGTATATAATGAGCAAAATAAGTTCAACCGACCCATTCAAAAAGCCTTTGAATACCTCCACCAGGGATGCGAAATAAGAATTTCAATTTCGTACAAAAGTCATTACCAAATTGTACTTTTTTTGTAACTCAATTGTACCATTTTTTAAGTATAAAAAAACACCAACTATAGAATTCTTTTTAATAAAAAAAAACTGTACAGAAAATTCAGTTGTACATTAAAAGTATATAATAAAAATATGTAAAATAAGGTACACAAATCCATGAGATCAATATCATATTCAAGTAGGTAATAAACTATTTGTTATTTTAAAATTATAGCAACAAGAATTCGATGAATGTAACAAATCTTTCGTTTGGACCAGACTGGAAACAATTTATACTATGCAATTGCTTGCGTAGAATTTTCTCAATTCCTTTTTCAATGTTGCTTCTAAAGTTATATCTATTTATACGGTGACTTTAATTTCACGAAAACTAAATGTAAATTAAGCAACAATATAAGAGAACATATGAGTGTGAAAGAAAGAAAACGGAAACATGCACGAGAAACGCAAACTGTGCCTTTTTTGTTACCCTGCTTGCTTCTCTATCCCGTTCGATAACAATCAAAAATTGCAGGCAATAATTATATGCAACAAAGTCGCCATCTAAATTGGCTCTAATATAAAAGACATTCGCAAAGATGTGACAGCAAAAATGAGTTGCCAAGAAAAAAAGATAAGGATAAACTGGGAAAATTTGGAAATTGTACCAAATAAACCATGGGAGTACCATCGTAATTTTAACACCCAAAATTACCAAAAATGGTACAATTATACCAACTTTCGCACGCCTGCCCTCCCCCCATGTCCTAAGATAACTGTGATCACAGAAAATACATTATACATATTTGCTATTTAAGGTAAATTTTATATTATAATATATTTGTTATGTGCCGTTTTTTATTTAATCTTGGAAGCATTTTTAAAAAGAATGATTTAAAACAAAACATGTTGAACATGTTTGCTAACTCCACAAATATTGACCCTTCATATTTAAGCAATTTTGAAAATATAATTTAAAAATTTATCTAAAACAAAAATGAATGCATATATGTATGTACGCAGGGAATTAGTGGACCCAACATAATTTAATAAACCGTTAAAACCTAAAACTAAAAAAACACAGAGAAAAAAGATTCATTGTGATAACCGCATTTGTTGCCAACCAAATTGATAAGTTGGAGCCACCACTATATTTGTTTGCCAAAACCGAAATTCGGTTAATGCAACAGAATTTCGGATGAAACCAGAAATACATAGGGTTGCGACAACCAAATAATTTAATTGCTGCAAATAAAATATTCGGTTGTCGCGATGAATCTGTTTTCTCTGTGCGGCTAAAACTGTCAGCTAAGTAAATGTCGAATATGCAAACTTTTGGCCTGGTAGCAAAAGTAGTGTGTGAAACTACTTAAAATCCCAATAATCTCCTTTAAATGGTATTAGAAATGTCATATTACTCATTTTTTATTCAGAAAAATACATTTGAGGTTCTAAATTGTGGCATAAAATATACAATTTTCTATCAATAATTAAAAAAGGAACATTTGTGTATAAACTCATCTTCTCTGTCATCTACATTTTTTGTTATACAAATAATTTTAACCAATTTAAAATTGAAATATGAGAGCTGAACAAATTGAAAGGGATTAATTGAAAAAATTTATGATGAAATCTTGAGGTGAATATTAAATATTATTCAGTTCTAAGCGACTGGTGATAAAATATGAGTAGATATTTTTTACCAGTTGCTACTGTTAAATTGTACTCAAATACACCAAATTTTTGGTAAATTTAGAAGTACTTTCACATTTTCACTCATAACTTTTTAACCGTTAGAACGATTTTACTCATTTATATTTTGAAACTGCTCGGGTGGATGTACATTAATCCAGGTAGAAATAAGCATCCTCATTTGTGTTTTCGCGCAATTTCATTAGAGAGATAGATAGGCAGTGCTAGATCGGCTTAAGATGGCATAAGGGCCAAGAAAATATTTATATATTTATTTGCTGTGCCATACACAAGACTTTAAGTCTTATATTGCAGTTTAAAACTGAGTATATGTAAAACAATAATACGTTCAATACTTAAAAAATATAACTACATTAAGACACATAGAATATAAACATTTTAAAAAAGAAAATTTTTAAATAGTTTAAATAAGCAATTTTTTAAAAAAGGTATTAAAATTACATTAAAATTAAAAACTTAAAATAAATAAAATCAAGTTAAAAAAATAATAATATAATTGAAAAATTTACTTATACAAAATCAAGCATACTTTTTTAACGAGAGAAATAACTAATAATGTGTTGTGCGTTACGAATAGTTTGAGAGCTATGTGGAATTCTGTTCCAGATACTGATTGCATTGATATAGAATTGACGTTTAGAGCTCTGCGAACGATGTTTAAATGTTATTAATCTTTTGCCTCTATCAAGCATTGAAAATTTTAATCTGACGTGTAGATGCCTTGGTTGGCGTGTATACATAATTTTATGCAGGAAAAGTAAAGTTCTTGTTTTCAGATAATCATCAACACTGATGCCATAAAGTAGATTTGAAAAAGATGAAATATGATCAAATCGTTTACCACCATATACATAACGGACGATATAATTAAAAGCCATGTTAAGTTTCCTATTGCTTTTATAGCAAGATCGGCATCAAGTAGGTTTTAGCTAGAATTATTCGAATCTTAATTGGAGTACAATACTGAGTTTGCCAAAGGTTTCTTAACATTGAAAATGTTCGATCGCAAGCATAATTAATATACTTCGACCAAGTGAGTGTCGTTGAAGTAAACACCAAGACTTTTAGCAGAGTCCACAACTTCGATGGCTTGATTGTTTAGAGTTATACTAGGTAAATAATCAAATTTTTGTAGTCTTTTTTTAATAATAAGACATTTAGATTTAGTATGATTTATTCCAAGCCCGTTGGCAGTAGCCCACTCATAAATTCGATGCAACTCATGATTTAGGGTTCTGACGCATTGTTCAGTTGCTGTAACCTTTCAACTTATGTAAAGTTGAACATCATCAGCATACATTCTAACCTTGCAGTTTTCAAGTTTATCAGGAAGATCATTTGCATATAACGAAAAAAGAAGTGAGCCTATAATTGATCCTTGTGGAACACCTCGAATTACAGGCAAACATTTTGAGTTTGTGGTGGTTGTTTCGACATACTGATATCTTTCTGCTAGATATTATGATGAAAGCAGATGTATGGATGTATATGAAAATTTAAACATGTATTTTAATTTATGACATAACATGTTATATTTTCATATGAGGTCTAAGACCTATATTTGGACCCTTAATATATGGTGGAGGATATAAACAGAAAAATCAACATGCATTATCAAGACCATCCCAGCAAAAAAATTGGAAGTAATTCTGTAGTTAAAACTTCTTTCGTTACTTCCTAACCTTCAGTAAACATTCTTTTATTATTTGTTGATGTTATTTCAAGGAACTCACAAAATAATTCATATATTCATATTTCAAATGTAGTGATTTGGATATAAACCTGATGCATATCTTAAAAAATCACTCTTAATATCCTCTAAAGCATAAGTTATAGTATATCATATATTTTATGAACTTTTATAATTTTTTTAATAAATCATTTTTTATATTTTGGTTTAATTTATGCAATTTTGCAATTTTTAATAAAAGTTTTGAAAAATCAGATAAAACTAATTTTTTTTAGCCATTAATTGAAACTATTTAGCCTGTTCTTTGCATTTTTTCTGCTTTCTGTGCATTTTTGCATTGAGTGTTTTATTTAACACTTCACCATTTCCAGTTTTTATTTAGAATTTACCAAAATAATTTTAAAATTGTTTAAGAATATTTTAAAATTATCCAAAATAATTTTAAAATTGTGTGAAAATTATTTCAGATTGGCCAAATAGGTTTTAAAATTGTCCAAAAATTTATTAAAGTTAGCCGAAAACTATTTAAAATTGTTCAAAAATATTTTAAAATTATCTAAAGATGTTTCAAAATTGTACAACCAGTTTTTAAATTATCCAAAATTATTTTAAATTAGTCCAAAGCTCATTAAATTTTATAAAAAATGTTTCAAAGTTGCCCAAAAATTCTCTTTCAATAATGCAGAATTATTTATTTGTTATAAGAAAGATTATTTCTATATCATTGCATAAAGTTCGCTTCTTTAAACGTATTTTTCAGTATTCTTATGAATTTAATTTTCATCAAAGCTTAAATACCACAAAGTATATGAACATGATCATTGTATTATCATTGCTTCGTTAGAGTAAAGTATGTGTAATGGTACACGCAGAGAAAAAACATGGTTGCGACATGATCACTGCTAATGTATATTAATAATCGTAATATAATAAGAAGGATGATATAATATAGTTATGGTGACTATAATATGATAACATTTTGGGTATACTATGATACAGGCGATCATATTCAAGATCATAATATTAAAATCATAATATGGTAATTTTTAAATAATAATATAACTATATGGTTATTTTATTATCATAATATGATAACCATATTATAGTACGACTATGGTTGGTACAATTATAAACCCAAAAATGTATGATGCTCTTCGAATATGATTGTCCCAACCATGTTTTTTCTCTGCGTGTAGTAGCTATATTTGAATATCTCCATCCTATGACAGGCCAATGTTAAATTCATTCGATGCCATAGTAGTGATGCTTTTTTTGCTTCTTTGGCAGCTTCATTTTTTCTGGACAGCTTTATTTTTGATCGGCACAATACTAACAAAGCATTGCCAATTGTCGGTTATGCGTTAGAAAAACGTGGGGCTTACGATATTAAGAGAATTGTTCTGTAACCCGACTGATAATACAGCCCAACAGTTGTAGTGAAATGCTTGTCATAAATTTGGTAATTTAAAAAATTTTGTCCATTCCAAATATTCTGATAATTTTGTATGTAAAAAACAATTTAAGTATAAAAAAATATTGAAATTTTGGAATATTTTCGAACAAGATTTTAATTTGTAATAACAAAATATTAATTTGTAATAACTGTAAAACTGATAAAAATCGGCAAATGACAGTAAATCTTTTTTATACATTTATAAAGAAGTTAAAATAAATATTTCTTTGAAAAATAAATATATGTTTTTTAATTTTCAACTCAACTGAAAAATTTTTTTAAATACCAATAGTTAACTACATAATATTTTCGGTGTACGAAAAAATTTCATTTTTTCAGCTAGGTCCATATTTATTAATTGTTAAAATATTTACTTATTTCTTTTTTACTGTATAATTTTGCTTCATACATACCCAGCAAAAAAAAAAAACTAGCAAAAAAAGAGAAAAAGAAGCAGTGATTTTGATTCCGGTGTTGTGAAAATTTGGATCTGAACCAATGATTTTTACATAGGGGTGTCATAGGGTGGAAGTTTTCTTTTATGATCCTTTTTCATTGCATATAAAGCCCTTCTTATGGTTTAGTGAAAAATTAAATCTTTTGTTCTTCCCAAATAAATTTTTAATTTGTAATTTAGATTTCTACAAGACATCAGTAATCGAGCCTTAGCCTCATTTTCACAATCTCCCGTTAGCTTCTACCTGGGAATTTAACTGACAGATTTGTTGTTGTTTCCTATATAAAGTTTGAGTTTTACTGTTCGTTAAAGTTTAGCGGGAAATTCAGCAATCGTGCCTTATATATCTCTATTCGAAATTCTTGCGATTTTTACTACAATAATTTTTTTACTTTTTGTAGCGTCATAGATTTCAAAAGTGTTAAATTGCATTAAAAATCACATTTTTATAAGTTGTGAAAAAGAACTGCCTTAGAAGAGAAAAATCAGAACTAAACGATACTTTAGAATCAATGAAAAATTAATTCCTTAAGAATCACTTCCATTTATTTTTGCTGGGTATGTATTGTATGTAGGTAATTTTTTATAATACCCACATGTTACCAAACCAAATATTTTGTTTTCAAACATTTATAATTTTTCTTATAATGCTAAAACTTTTTAACTTCTCTTGAATAAGTTTCACATTCCATATAAGTATATGTGGTGATTTTATTTCTAATGCCATCAACCTTTTAAGGTGATTTTTTTAAAAAACAAAATTTATGTGAAATCATTTTGCCAAAAGATGTTAAGATTTATGTCTTTCAAACAAAGAAGTTTTTTTGCATTACATCAAACTGCTACAATATATTATCTTTATGTTTTTTGTTCTTTGAAAACAAAAAAAAAAAAAAAATCAGAAATTTTTTCAATATTTTCTGCATGAATTTCTTTTCAGAGTGTTAGTGTCACCAATACTGTAAGATAAATTCTAAAGAAACATTATTGATTACAATCAGACTAATCAAAATCATCTATTTTCTCATTGATATCAGAGTGTAAATACATAATTGACGAAATGAACATAATTTCACCACTATGGAATATAATTTGTTATAAAATATGTATATACGTGACAAAATTTTCACAATGCAGTATTTAAATTTAAATCAATTATTTGCTACACAATGCAGAAGTACTTTTGAATTTTAACTATGAAATAAGGATACATGCTACTAAGAATTTAAACAATATGTTTGAATTTAAATAGATCTGGTATAAGACATGATAAGATATGGCATATGAGATACACCTTATGGCCAGATCTGATAAGATCTAGTGCCAGATCTATTCATGTCGAAAGTGATATGGAAAATGTTGCTCCTCTTGTGGATAGATATGAGCAGATCTGGTCATATAGGATCATATATAGTTCTGATCTTAGCAATTTCAGCCGTTTTCAATGACACGAAAATAAAAATGTATGTGCAAATTAAAAAGATATTTATAAATTTATTTTTTCTTATTGAATCTGATTAAATTATTGTGTTTGTCCAAATAAAGTTGAATGTGATTATATTTGTGGCACCAGATCTACCTAGGTTTGCTAAGATCTAATTAGAATTCAAGTTTGTCCCCAATTTAGAGATCTAATTTGATCTAGTACAATTAGTTATAATGAGATCTGTTTGGATCTGATCTTTTTTACACGGGTCAAAAAAATAAAAATTTTATAAAAAAAAAATATTTACACAGTTAAAACATTAATTTGATTTGCTTTAGTCATAATATTTAGAGTTTTACCACGATAATGCCCAAGACCCTCAAAAATCGGTTGTAAGATATTTAACAGTTTTTAGCTAAATAATATTTTATTTTTAATACATGCTATCAGTAGAAAATATATTTTTCTACTTTTTCTGCCTTTTAACTTTTTTTGTTGAACGAACGATTTTCAAGCGAGAAGGATGTAAAGTCAAAATTTTGTAAATTTGACAAAATTTACTTTTTGAAATAGAAAAAAATATTTAAAAAATTGCCAAAAATATATTTATGCTCTGGAATACATTATTGATAATAACAAAAGAAGTTAAGAGTCACTACTTGCGAAATAAATTACAATTATTGCTCCACGACACCACCTAGATACCTTTTGTGACCATGCCTCTAACTCAAAAAATAGTTAACTGATTTTTTTAAGCACTGTAAATACACTCAGACTTTTTAGAAAGCAGAGTCAATTTCGGTAAAATTTAATAATGCTTAGTGTGAATTACACTAAATTTCGCAATTTTTAAAAAGCTACAATCACTGTAACGATTCCACGAATCTCGGTATGTAATTTCAGTAAAACGCTTGTGTTACATATTTATAGCAAAAAATCCAAACTATTTGATTACTTGATTTGTTTTAAAATTTTATCGCCTAAGTATTGCGATAAATCAAAATTTTAATATGTTTGCCATAGTCAGCTTTTAATGTCAAATATGTAGTATAAATATTATCGATATCTAAAGAATGAGCATATTTAAAACAATTAAAATTATAATCAGTATTTTAATTAGCGAGTTGGGAGCACTATTAATTAATATTTAAATTCAAAATCGAAAACAAAATATTTAAAGGAAAATGGATTTACATACATTTGTTTATATTTATAATTAATACAACATTTTAAACTTTATGAAGTAAATAAGAATTTTCAATTCCGCATACCAAAAATATATTACAGGGTGGCCCAAAATTACCGATGGGGTTTGAGTTCAATATAACTTTTTATTTAAGACATAATTATTATTTTTTTTTAAATACAGTATATTAATGGAGTATATTTTTAACTTAATTATGAAAAATTATTTTCCGCACCTAGTGGCCATTTTCTGCTTCGAATATTCGTGCTCTTTCCAATACATTTCCCATAACTTTTCGCTAAACTTCAGGTGTTATGTTGCTGATTTAGTCGGGTATATTGTTTTTTAATTCCTTGATGGTTCTAGGCTTATTAATATAGACTTTTCTTTTCAAATAACCTCAAAGGAAACAGTCTGAAGTGGTTTAATCCGGTAAACCCGGAGGCCAATTAAAATCGCTTGGTCGCGAAATAATTCCTTCTCATTGTTGTCAAAAATTTGCAAACAGACGTTTGACTCTGAGGGCCCAACCCGCATTTAAAAAAAAGACAATATGCACACTGAGTTGAAACAATAGACCGTTGATTTGAGAAATAAAGTTGAACGATTTGCGAACTTTATTCAATTGTGTACTGTTCCATTTTAAATTCCCCAAGTCTTTTTTACAAAATACTGAAAAGAAATAAAAAATAATTATAATAAAAAGTTATAAGGAACTCAAACCCCTGCGGTTATTTTGGGCCACCCTTTATTAATATCCCTGGTCTAACGCTTGTTATTTAAAAAAATTTAATGATTCATTTACAGTTATTATTCCTCGATTTACGTTTATCTTTTTTTTTAATAAGATTTCTTATTTATTTTTATTCCATTACCACTTAGAGAATATATTTTTTTTATTTCTCAATTATTTGTAGCGTGCAAATTGAGGTTCAGGTTTATGTAAATAAAAAGTATTGATATTTTATAGTGACAACAATTAGCCACAGAATTACACTCCTGATTATTCCCAGTTGTGTACAGACATGTGTAACATACATTTATTGTGGTTCTGTAAATGTTTAATGGTTCAATGCAATGTAAGTTGAATTAATTATTTTATTAGATATGATCAAATGTACGCGTTTAAATTGACTCGAGTAAAGAAATTTATGTCAGGTATGCCGAAGTTAGCATACTCTTTTTGGAAACTAATATATGATTGGATTTAAAATTTTAAAGGGTTGAAATGGACTTGATTTAAAATTTTTATTGTAAATTGAAACGACAACAAAAATCAATAAGAAATTTTGATTTCTCCTACTGTGGGGTGTATTTAAGAGAACCAATATTATTCCTATGCTGTGTAAATATACTTGAAATAGTTTGCAAGTTAAAATAACAGAAAATACCATTTAAAAAAAATAATATTTCTTTTAAAAACCGGTCTACTTACTTTTCATATAAATTAAATGCTTTTTGTTATTTATTTCAAAATGATGCTTAAACAACTGTTACATCGGAATAAAAAAAATGATTAATTATATATTGTGTCCATAGACATTCTGTAGATTACAAAACAATCAAAAATACAAAAAAACTGAAATAATTTCAAATAAATGAATAATCATTTATTATTAACTTATTTTTAACTGATTAATCATTTGTTTTTAAAGAATATTTAAAACTAAACAACAAAAACCATTTGGTTTTAATGAAATGTAAGTAGGCCGGTTTTTAAATGAAATGTCATGTCTTTTAAATGTTTTTTTTTTTGTTATTTTTACTTACAGCCTATTTTAAGTGTATAGATGAAAAAAATTTTTTTTGTTTGTGAGATGTTTTCGAAATAGTGTATTTAAAGTATTTATTTTTTATTATTATAGTGTATTTTAAGTATTTTATTTATAATGTATTTACTACTAAACCAAACTTTAAAGTGGTTGTTAGTTAAGGCCCAACTACAAATATTGGTTTCATACCGATACCTAGCATAAGTCACTTAAGTCCTTCTTGTATCTGATTTTAGATATGCAAAATCTTCAAACTCAGATTTCCCTTTCGCTACATTAAAACATCGGCTCTGAAGAGGGAATAATACAAATAATACAAATTGCGTCTGTAAAACTTAAAATGAAAAGATTTTCAGATTTTATTTTTTAGGTTAGATTTTTTAAAATAAATTAAAATAATAAAATAGTTTGAGTCTTTTAACATTTGGGGTCTTTCTACATTTAGCTATTTATGTAAAATTTAATTTAATTCATATAATACTGGCAACAAAATGTCGCATCAAATTTTTTAATACTTCATTCTAAATGTAGTAACATTTTATTAAAAAAAATCACTTAAGATTTAAGTTTGTTATTTAACTTTATTTTTGAGTTATTACATTTTTATATGTGAACATTTTTTTTTTTTTTTGCAAACAAGTGATGTTCTATTAAAAAAGCAAAACTTTTACAATGACTGCAGCTTAAAAGCATAAAGTGATGAAAAATAATTTATAAACTTTTATAAAATAACAATAAACACAAGCATACTTTACGCAGAAGCTTAAAAAAGCAAACAATGTACAAATAAAAAATGGAAATAATTCACAAAATTATTTTGTAAGTTATTTTAACAAAGACGATGAGAAAGAATGTGATCACATTCAGGACAAACATAAAAATTGCTGCTAAGAAGGCAACCATTCAAAAAAAGACACATTTCTCCAAAATCACCGCACACAGGGTAATGTCAAACTTTGGAGATAGCTTATATTAAATGTGAAATAAATTATAAATTAAAGTGTTATTCATTAACATGTTTTCAATTATTCTAAAATTATATATGGGCATTTCCAGGATCGCGAACGGGACATCCGTACGCACTCAACTTAAAAAAAAATATGAAAACTCAAATTTTTTTTTAACTTTTTATAAATATTTAATAGCATTTTAGTAGAACAATTTTTGAGAACAAAAAGAAAATTATAAAATATGAATGTTCTCCAAATATTTTGGATAAACTTGCGATCGCGAACGGGACAAAATTTGTAAGTCATTTTTTTCGGTGTGTGGTTTTGTTTAAAACTCTGCGAATTTCGTCAGTTTATTAAATGGAGATTATTTTTTAACCAAAGCAGAGATATAAAGATTTTATTTAGCATTTTGTTTTTTTTTATTATCCTTATTATTATTTTTTTTTTAAATTTTTTTAGAATCGCGAACGGGACATCGCGAACGGGACAATGATTCCAAAGGCATTTTTTAGGTTTATTTATGGATCAAAATGTTTTAGGTTTGGTTTTTTTAAATGATCTCGGTTATTTTGTTTTGAATTGTAAATATCAAACTATTCCGATCAACGTTCACGGAGAACTAAACACAAATGCTTATTTTCGGTCGCGAACGGGATAGAAGAATGTAGTACAAAGAATCTTTGAATTATACCGTTATTCGGAGTTTGCTTGATCTCTACTGTGGTGTTTTTAAATATTTATTGTTGGTATATTTAGTCTATAAGAAGAGTGCAATTGACATGATATGTAACACTTAGAAATAACTCAAGGAAAAATGTCAATTAAAAACGCTAAAACCAAAAAAAGCAAAGCTGCTCTTTGCAGACCGCTTTTCTTACATTACAAATGGTAATATGTATTTAATTAGGTATATTCTTAAAATCCAATGCATTAACCAACTAAATTTTCTCAGAAAAGTCTTTTTTCTTCAACTTTAATATTTTGGAAGCGGTTGACCTTTCTGTGGAAATACCCATATGTAATTGTGCATATTTTCATTTAAGTACCTTGAAATTACGTATGAGCAACAGTGAATTTATTCGGGAAAATATTAATCATTCGCAATTATGTACTAGTTTCTCTAAGATTTTAAACTGTTTTTTTCCATAAATTGAATATATTTTTATTACATTTCTCAAAATTTTAATAAAATTAAAATCTATAGAATCCAAAAGAAAAAAAAATACCTGCCAAACATTTTTCTTTTTTAAAAATATAATCTTTAGTCTCTAAATAATAAAGTTTATAAACCCATTGTGTTGGTACCATGTAACTCGTTAAACAACAACTAATAAAGCTGTCAAATTTTACAGCTTTAAATCTCCCAACAAATAGTTGTTCTAGGCACTATAATACAATTTCCATTTCTTTTTTTTTTTTTCATGAGCAACAAAACAATGAAACATGCCAAAACTAAATACATTCATATAAGCATTATGTTGCACAAGTTGCATAATAACAAATTTTAGTATATTTTCTTTTCGTTTTTTTTCACTAAAAAAATTATGACAATAAAATCCTTTGAGCCATGTTAAACAATTTTAAGGATACAAAAATCCTTCTTAACAAAATTTTTTAAAATTCTTAACAAAATAATTTCATAAAAGATTTAGATGGTTTAAAGCTTTAACTACAAAAATCTTTATACCCACTTTCTAGAAGTATGAAAGAGAAATAAAAAAAAATCACAAACTCACTAAATGGTTAAACGTTATAAATTCCAAACACTCAAAAGCATAAAAATCCTTTTGTATGCATACTTAAAACTACACTACACACCACTTTATGGAGGAAGCGAACAGGGAGTTAGTGGATACTTGAGAGAAAATAAAAAAAAAACAACGAGTTGAAAATACATAAAAAAATATATGCATAATCGATTTAGAGCAGCTGTCGTTGGCAGTGAACTTAGAAAAATTTACAGGCAAAAATATCGTACATCGACTAATAACACAAGGATAAATACCCAAGTAAAAAATTTTATATATAATCATATGTTTCTTTATCTAATAATATATAATCTTATATAAATACATATGGCGGTATGCTCTTACATATATAATTATATATAACATTAATTTTTTTTCAAAATTATCTTATATTGAAAATAAGTTAAAGGTTTTCCCTCAAAAACTAAATTTTTCCACGATTTAAGAAAAATTTACTTTTTATCTGAAGAAATTTTTAGGAAAAAATCCTATACCTAAGCTAATTATTTCCCAAAAATAAGAAAAGTTTTACTTGAAAAAAAAAATTATTAAAATTTTTTAAAATTATCTAAACAAAATTGTATAAAAATTTTCCCTAGAAATAGTTCATCAGTTTCTAAAACCAAATAAATTTTTATAATAACATAAAAAAAAATTTACTCCTCTTTATTTTTAATTGCCTGAGTTAATTTTTAGAAAACAATTCTTTAAAATTAGAAAGTGGCAGATTTAAAACCTGAATTTAGAAATTGCTTTCTAAAATTAAGTTAATTTTACTACTCGCGAAAACAATGAACAAACATTAAAGTCATGAACTTTCTCATATTTTGAACTAAATGGGATTGAATTATGTTTTAATTTTTTTATTAAATCTAAACTTAGTTTTATTATATTTTAGTATGCAAGATATATGTATTATTGAGAACCATATATACTTGTATATGTATATTATAAGGACATAAGTCACATAATTGAAATATACATTATTATGGTCTCTTATCAAGAAATAGATGTTCAATATAAGAAATATTTTTTTATTATGTTGTACGATATTATTATGTATGATTTGATAAATTGCTATTTTTGCATATAATTATAATTACATGTCGTACGATATTTGCAAACAAATTTGAGAAATTGTCATATATGATTCCATAAAAAGGGTATTTTTCAAATGATATAAGTTATAATTAGATATAATTATATGTGGTTCCAATGATTTTAAATCCCAACCAGGAAGACAAAAGAAATATTATTTTTTGTATTTTTTACTTTATTTTTATTTTCTTATTCACATATTTTTACCAAAGTTTTACAACTTGAACCCATTTCGGAACAATAAGAAATATAAATTGCTTAAATTTTATAATATATAATAATATATGGTTCTATAGCAATGGTTTGGGAGAGAACTGACCAATATTTTTTTAATTTATATTTATTTTCTGATTAATATTTCAATTTTTACAAAAATTTAAATATCTATTTTATTTCGGGACAACAATACCTAGAAATTGTGATAGAAAATGTTATTAGTTTATATTAACCTAGCTCCCTATATAAGATATTTGTTTCCAAAAGTCCTGTTGGTTGTGAAAATTTATATTATTTTTGGTTTAAAATATTATCACTTTTTCTCCACATTTTTTTCTTAGTCCATAAGATATGATTGTATATAACTATATATAATTAAATATAATTATATATAATCAGATAAGTAATGGGAAAATTTACAGACCGACTTACAATTCTGGCAGACCAATTCTACAGGCCAATTTATAATTCTGGCAAATTCTGGCGAAAGCGTTGTTTTTCAGAATTTCTAGATTTTAATTTTTTTATAATAAAGTTAAATTTTTTTTAATCAATTTTTAAACGTTTTTTAATTAACTATATTTCGTATAACATAATGTAGGATCTAGTCTAATTCAATGCTATCTGCCATTTTTTGGATGAAAGCAGCATATATTAAAGAACATCGAAATGGATATGGCAAAATATTGCACCAGCTAAATTTTTAACTCGGGTATTGTATATAAATGTCAGATTGTATATAGCAAAGAGAAATCTACGATGGTCCAAAAAATTATAAATCTTATACATAATTAAATTATTAAATAAATTGGTATAGTGGGAGCCTTAAACTTATGGGGAAATGATATTTCAGGTGGCTGGGAATAATGAGTTTTTGCTGGGAATAAGGAGTACTTGGATGAAAATGAACTAGTTAATAAATATACTGAATGCGACTTAAAATATTTCTAGTTTAAAGCCTTTACAAAAACATGAAATATGTTGATAAAATTAATTTTCGAAATTGCTTGATACATTGTTATTGTAAATTTAGATCAAAGATTTAGTTTATCGAATAATCTCAAAATTGAACATTGAGTATTTTATCATGGCACAAAACTTACGCGAATATCTCTACTTAGAAGAACCAAGCGGCTGATTATAAAAAAATATTAATTGCGAAGCACATATAGCTGATTGAACTTCAATTTTCACAATAACGAAATATTTTTTAATTATTTTCAGAATTCGAACATTAAAACTAATGATTTATTCCTTTGAAAACATTTATTCATCGTTGAGAAATTTGGATTTTTTCTACTGCTATTTGGGCTAAACAATATGTATTCAATTTAAGATGTGCTGCAAAAAAATATATATAAAGGGTGTCCCAAGAAAAACGCAATTTTTAAATTTTTAATAAAACACAGATATTTAAAAAAAAAATCGTGAAACTTTATTAAATCGTAAAGTAGACAGAATGAGGTTATGTATGGAACAATATATCGTGCAGATGGCCGCCGCGGCTTTGCTGGCATGCACGCGATCTTTTAATGAAATTTTCAATGACCGTTTTGCATGAATGCTGCGGTATTTCATTAATGCAGCGTCCAATTTCCTCTTTTAAGGCTTGAGTCGTCGTCGGCTTATTCGCGTAAACCATCGACTTCAAAAAACCCCAAAGAAAAAAATCTAATGGTGTTAAATCGCACGATCTAGGCGGCCAATTCTGATCTCCAAAACGCGAAATAACACGACCGGGAAATGACTGATGCAGCAATTGAATTGTTTCTCTGGCTGTATGACATGTGGCGCCGTCTTGTTGGAACTACATGCCCTCCACATTCATTTCTTCAATTCTAGGCAAGAAAAAACTGGTTATCATTTCACGATACCGAACACCATTGACTGTTTGCGCTTGACCTGCCTCATTTTCATAAAAAAAGGTCCAATGATTCCTCCAGCCCAAAAACCACACCACACAGTGACACGTTGAGGATGCATTTGCTTCTCGTGAATCACTCGAGGATTTTCCTCACCCCAAATGCGACAATTCTGCCTATTGACGAAGCCATCAAGATGAAAATGGGCCTCGTCACTGAAGATGATTTTATCGGCAAAATCAGCATTTTCATGTTGTCTCTCCAATACCAAATTAACGAACTCCCTTCGCTGTCCATGGTCAGCTGGCTTCAGTTCCTGAGTCAATTGAACTTTGTATGCATGAAGATGCAAATCTTTCGTCAAAATTTGCTGAGCTCGGTGTCGAATTGAGGTGGATGGAGTTTGAGCGACATCATCACGTACAGCTGCGACATTTTCGGTCGATCGACCTGGTCGATGGCGCGTTGTTGTCTTTACATCACTAACAGACCCAGTTTCGGCAAATTTATCCATTAATCTCTTTACAGTTGACTCTTTTGGAGCATTATTGTGACCCCAAATTGATCGCAATTTGCAATTCACAATGAGAATGCGTTGTTCATTCGTGTAGCGCTCCATTTTTACTAACCTCGTACCTTCTACTAGCAAACAATATCAATTGTTCAAATGTCAAACAATGACTCTTCGAATGTTGCCAGATTTAAAAATTGCGTTCTTCTTGGGACACCCCTTACTTGAAAAACGATATATTTTAGGTTGAGTGTATCCATAACTCACTTTCGGAAATTTAAATACTACCTTAAAATCTGAAGATGTTGGTAAACTAGCAGAAAGATTTGAGTCGGGCATGAGAAATGTATCATGCTTTGTTTATGAACAAGGTCCGAAGCAAATACCGGGAAAGTGGGTTTATAAAGGCCCATACTGTTTAAATTTAGAGGTATGATTTATGGTCCTATATAACATATACAACCCGAACTCCAAATTGATATATACGGTTTTATGTATTCAGAAAGGACCTTTTTATTGGAGGACCGATTCTAACCAAATTCAATAAAGTTCGTCCTTGGGAAAATGGAAGTTGCATCAATCTATAGTTGCGACTTGTAGATTGATAAAAGTTCATTAAAGCAAGTATCGGAATGGCAGGACTAAATGGGTACAAGGTCCAAATTTGGTATGCTTTTCTTTAAATTTCTTTATTGTCTCACATAACATTCACGAACTCAATTTCAACTAGTTATCTACAGTTTTGTGAGTCTAAATAATATTTAACTAAATTTTAGAAAGAGGTATGTTTTAATATAAAACGATTATAACCAAATTCATTGAATCAGTAAGTGATTCTAAGGCGATTGGTTCGGTTGTTTCAAACTCATTATAACCTGAAACTGATTTTTTAAATCTTTGCAGACTACAAAATCTTTTAAATCGAGTTCAAGATCTTTTTACAAAAATAATGATTATTTATTATTTTCTTCCAATATTTCGTCTCCACATTGGGTGACTTCTTCAGGGAAATAATTATTTTTATAATTATTATGGGTGACTTCTTTCAGGGAAATAATAATAATTATTTCCCTGAAGAAGTCACCCAATGTGGAGACGAAATATTGGAAGAAAATAATAAATAATCATTATTTTTGTTAAAAGATCTTGAACTCGATTTAAAAGAATAATATAATATAATATTGAAGATCGAATAAAGAAAAATAAATATTATATATTTTTTTTAATTATTATATATTTTTGCTTTTAAATCAATTTTTTTTATTATTTATTGATTCACGCTTTAAAGTTTTAAGAAACTTTAAATAATTTAGTACATTGTTTTTATTATATTTATTTTTTTTTATTTTCATTATATTTTCTTTTTATGATGTTGGTTTTTCTTTAAAATAAAATTTAATTGAAAACATTAAAAATGGTTTTTATTAATTCAGTAGCAACAACAATTTTTTAGGAATAAAATAACTGGTAATATTCGGTAGCACTTACCAATATTTATAACGATTAACTAATGAGTTATTTATTTGAATACAATAACCGCTAGTATTCAGCAGCACTAACCGATATATGAATCGGTTAACTATCGAGTTTTAACGGATATATTACTATGGATAGCACTGATGTGTGCAAGTGAAAGCACTATAGTTTTTTCTGTTCTAAGCAATAATGCGAGAGAAAGAGATATCAGCTCACACTTACATAAGAGAATAGCTTACATTTTTACCAATGCTCTGTACAAAATAACTTAAAGTTTTAGAATTTCTAACTCATACCGTACCGTGTTTGCAAGTATCTGCATAAAAGTCATATAAAAAAATCATAAATATTCATACTATTGTTTATTTCGTTTTTATCAGACTTTCATTTTGTTTTATTAAATATTTTTGTAAAAACTTTAGTAGGTACATATTTAGAAATATTCAACATATTTTTTTCAAAAAAATTTTAGTTCAAATCAAAAAAAAAAAAAAAAAAAATACAGTGAAGAGCAAGAGTATTCGCCGATTTCATGAGTTTTAAAATTATTCATATACTTTTTTATTCAATGTTTTTTAATTAAATTATTTTTTCTAATGTGCTTCTTGATGCCATCATATCTCTCTAACTTAAAGTGGGAGTTATCGGTTCATATCGCCCAATGCTAGGGACTCAATTGGTTAATGAAATCCAGCTAACCCTATAGAACACGTTTGGGAAATATTCTACCATCACTTAATTTTTTCTCTAAAATCTACTGAATATGTACATTATAACAATCGAAAATGAGTTACGCTCTTTTCGATTAAAACAATGGTTTTATATAGTTTGATTTGAACTCTGGATGAATTAACTGACAAAATCTGTAAAAAAAAATATAACAGAATTTTTCGTTTTTTTAAAACTCATACTAGAAAATTTTAAATGATTATTAAATGACTGGTTAAGAAAGAGATAAAATATATAGCTTTTTAATTTAGCTATTTATTCTTAAGGGTTTTCCAATAAGAGCGGGTAGATGTTATCGTGGCGTCCACTGTGTGCCACGTAGCGCCATCCTGGCACCACATGTCCTCTACGTTTATATCGTTCAATTTGGGCCAAAATAAATAAGTTATCATCGTTCTGTAGTTCTCACCGTTGGCGGTGATGGCTTCAACAACGTCGATTTCAAAAAGTACGGTCCAATAACGCTGCCGGCCCAAAATCCGCACCAAACAGTAACTTTTTGTGAATGCATTGGCACCTTACTTGTCATGGTGCTTTAGCATCATTAACTGAATAATAAACAACATCGCCAATTGCAAAACCCTATATTAGGTTGGGTTAAGAGGAGGAAGAGTCATTTGCCCTTCAGGATTATCAAAAAACAAAAAAAAAGGTATGACATACACCTATGCCAGAGAATCGGCATATTGTGCGCTTACAAAAACAAACTACTCCACAATAAAAATTCCGATCTCCCTGAAGGATTCAGTGTCTTCAGAAATCCCTGCAATTTTTCGAAAGCTGGCACCCTAGCGACAATATAACCAAGCACTATCTAACAATAGGATTTGCAGATTGAAAAATTAAAAACCAACTAGAAAGCCACAAAGCCAAAAAACCACCAAACCAAAAAGAAAGTTTCAGAAACGGGTAGCGATATTTTAATACGTTCATTTAAACAAAAACTATGAAGCTTTCCTATTGTTAGATATTCCTTAAAATAACGCAAAAGATTTACGCTACTCCTTGCGAAAGCGGGGCAAAAATAAAGAAAGTGCTCCCGAGCCTTATCGTCCTCCCTACAGGCCCTATTCATCACTGAGCCGCTTCTTCCCAAATTTAAACGTTGTGACCATAGTATTGGGTGACCTGTAAGAATTCCCATCATGTTGGCAAGTTCTCTCTTCCACAGCCTTAAGATTCTTCTTGTCCTGTCAACATTCGGGTCACGCCACAGCCGCCTTCGACTTCACAGACTATAATCAGTCTATAATCAATGAAGAATACTACATCCCCACAGTTATTAGTCGCAGTTAAAAACTCGATGTACTCTGTAATATACACAACCTGCGCATGAGAAACGATATATTGTTCTGGAAGCCGGAATTACATTGCTATTCACAGATCCCTACAAAATAAACCTAAACCAGTTCTCCCGTTCAGTTTGGAGATATCATTGTAGAAATGAATTCTATTGAATTCGTTCACAGCTCCCATTCCGGTATAAGAAAATTGCACTTCGCCAATACACGCTGTTGCGCCACTCTATCACATTCCGTATCTAAAATGTGATAGAAGAATTTCAACGAATCTCTGAAGCCAGTGTACGGCTACTAGAGCACCGTCAGTCCATAAGTCGCAAGTGCAGCCTTTAAATTGCTAAATTTCGTTGATGTTCGTCTAATTCTGTATTGTTTTCGAGTTTGTTAATTTGTTTCCAAACACTTAATATAAATTAGACAATCATCAATAAGCAATAACCAATAGGGGAGAGCGTGGATACTAAGGAGGTTGGGCAGCGTCAACCGAAAATACTAAGTATTCTATCCTGTTGGCTCTTGTAGAATTTTTAAATTTTTATTCTCTATAATTTTCATGTTTCTTTGCAATAAAAACAATTTATAAAAAAAAATATGATTACATGATCTTAAATCCTACTAATACTATTTCACTTACCAAATAATAGATCAACAATACATAAAAAAACTTCAATAATTCAAATTAATTTAAAAATGCCAGTTTGTCACTTTATGTTGTTTCCTTTTATTGGTTTAAACAAAAATAATGACAAACAACAAATACATTTTATCTTCACTGTAAGTATTTAACAAAATATTTATATTTCTTATCATTGCTTAATACTTTGGATAGCTTTAATGGATTGAAGTTTTTTGTTATAGTCGTTGCTTTCTAAGAACAATTTTCTATAAAATATATTTTAAAATTTATTCGAATATTATGCATGTTTCAACTTGTACTGACATTTATGTTTACTTGTCATGTTATTTGTTTTACAAAATAGAAAAAACTATGAACATACATAAATATTTTAGTTTTTACAAACTTACTGTTTTTTATATTGCAAATTTGTTATTTTTTTTATATTTTAAAGTTTTTCTTCAGATTTAGTTTTATGTTTAGTATTCATTGGAAGGTAGTAAAATTCTTTTGAAGTTTTTGGCAAAAATTGTTGGCACCTTATATAAAATAACAAAAAGAGATTTGGAGAAAAAAAATCTTTTTTTAAAAAAAGTTAAAATTTGTTAAACATTATTTCGGTTACACTAGAAAATAAATTGAATAAATTTGAATAACAAAATAGAATGATAAAGGCAAATCGTAATAGTTTTAAAACTTCACAAAAAGGTGCAAATGAAAGAAAATTCAATTTCGTGGCAGATTAAACGATAAATTTGGCATTGTAAATATTTATCAAAGAGAATGAAAGAAATGTAATTAAAATTTAAATGTATTTAGACAAATTTTAAATAAGAATATTTTCCGTTAACACTTTAATAATATTAGGTTCGTAAATTAACAAAAATTGTTTTTAATTTTCTTCTTTAAATAAAGTAATTCAAATCAAAGAATTTTCCAAAATAAATCTGCTAAAATTTTGCATCAAGTAAAGTCTATTATAAAAATTTTAGAATAAACATATAATTATTTGGTTTAAAAAAGTTCGTAGCCTTGTCATTTTATACCTATTTTATTTAAGAAAATGTCCTTCAATCCGAAGGACAATCTCTTAACTAAATATCATTTGTCAAGACCACTATCTGTATGTTTATAATGTCAACATTTTGTATACCAACAGAGACAGAATAAATTAGTTTTTCTTGATCTTAAGGGTAGTACTACTACATACATACATACATACGTACATGCATGCATAAACGTGAAATATGTTGCAAAAGAAAGAAAAAAAAACAAAAAACTAAATAACAAGAAAAACACATTTTCACTGTCAATGTAAACATTTTTGATAATATTTACACTCATGTTTCTAACTCGTATACAAGAAGAAAGTTTTTAGAAAACTACAATGTCCTCTACATCAGCGTTAAAATGAGATGCCAGATTTTATTTATTTTATATTACACATAATGGCATTTATTCAGCTAAATCTTATACTGTCCTTGGAGATTACTTTAAAAATTATATAAAATATGATAATGCAAAAAGATAAAAGAACTTAATATATTTTTAAATATATTTAATTTACGGTTTGTAGTCCAAGAAAAAACAAGTTTTATGCTTAGTTAAAAATAAAAGAACACCTGCGTTAAAAGGTTTAGATATAATCATATGTGCACTCACAATATATTTTCCGTTACCGATTGTTGTATATTTAAAAAGTATTACGTAAAGTTTGTTTTTAAAAGAAGAATCAATTGAAATTCATAGAAATATATTTTCTTTTCTTGAATCAGTCATTCAAAAAACAAACGTTAAAAATTTACAGACATTCAGTAGGAGTTGATATTTTCAGTTAAATGTAAAATTTTATGTTTTCTGTTTCAAAAAACTTAAATTCATATAAAGGGTGTCCCAAGAAGAACGCAATTTTTAAATTTTAAATAAAACACAGATATTTAAAAAAAATCGTGAAACTTTATTATATCGTAAAGTAGACAGAATGAGGTTATATATGGAACAATATATCGTGCAGATGGCCGCCGCGGCTTTGCTGGCATGCACGCGATCTTTTAATGAAATTTTCAATGACCGTTTTGCATGAATGCTGCGGTATTTCATTAATGCAGCGTCCAATTTCCTCTTTTAAAGCTTGAGTCGTCGTCAGCTTATTCGCGTAAACCATCGACTTCAAAAAACCCCAAAGAAAAAAATCTAATGGTGTTAAATCGCACGATCTAGGCGGCCAATTCTGATCTCCAAAACGCGAAATAACACGACCGGGAAATGACTGATGCAGCAATTGAATTGTTTCTCTGGCTGTATGACATGTGGCGCCGTCTTGTTGGAACCACATGCCCTCCACATTAATTTCGATACGATACCGAACACCATTGACTGTTTGCGCTTGACCTGCCTCATTTTCATAAAAAAAAGGTCCAATGATTCCTCCAGCCCAAAAACCACACCACACAGTGACACGTTGAGGATGCATTTGCTTCTCGTGAATCACTCGAGAATTTTCCTCACCCCAAATGCGACAATTCTGCCTATTGACGAAGCCATCAAGATGAAAATGGGCCTCGTCACTGAAGATGATTTTATCGGCAAAATCAGCATTTTCATGTTGTCTCTCCAATACCCAATTAACGAACTCCCTTCGCTGTCCATGGTCAGCTGGCTTTAGTTCCTGAGTCAATTGAACTTTGTATGCATGAAGATGCAAATCTTTCGTCAAAATTCGCTGCAAAGTGGATTTGGAGACACCAATTTGCTGAGCTCGGTGTCGAATTGAGGTGGATGGAGTTTGAGCGACATCATCACGTACAGCTGCGACATTTTCGGTCGATCGACCTGGTCGATGGCGCGTTGTTGTCTTTACATCACTAACAGACCCAGTTTCGGCAAATTTATCCATTAATCTCTTTACAGTTGACTCTTTTGGAGCATTATTGTGACCCCAAATTGATCGCAATTTGCAAACTGTAGCCTCAAAACTTTCACCATTTTGGTAAAACAATTTCACAATGAGAATGCGTTGTTCATTCGTGTAGCGCTCCATTTTTACTAACCACGTACCTTCTACTAGCAAACAATAACAATTGTTCAAATGTCAAACAATGACACTTCGAATGTTGCCAGATTTAAAAATTGCGTTCTTCTTGGGACACCCTTTAATTCCTTTTCTTCCTTAGTTTGTATGTATACAAAATTATTTCAATAAAAATGACAAGAAATTATTCAAATATACATACACACAAAGCCAATAAAAATATATACACCTGCATGTGTTGTGTTCTGTTTTGTAATTACACACAAATAAAAAAAAAAAAAAACAAACCACAAAAGTAGTTTTTTCTAACTTTTTGTTAGTAAAAATTTGATGGTTATATTAAACGACTTTCTATTGTTTTTACTTTTGTCGATTATTAAACAATGATTGAATATTAACAACAAAATGGGTTGAATATAATGAAAAATCAGTAGTCCTCTTTTTGATTGTATTTTCGGTTAATTTAATTAGTATTTTAAGTTGTTTTTAACGAAATAATATTGTGAGTGTGGCCTTATCTAATAATAATATAATCAACCCTATTGTGAATATTTTCCCCCTCGAAATGTTTTCCCTTTTCCCACAATTCCAATCGTGAATAAATTTTCCTTTGAAATTTGTTTCCTTTTTCTAATCATTTATTTGTGAGTAATATCCCCAAAAAAAGTTCACATTCAAAGAAATTCCCCTTATCGTGAATGTTTATTTTACAACAGTTTTTTCCCATTTTCCCATCAATTCGTTAGCTTTATTTTTTCTAGGGAACTACATAGAAAATTTAAGTAATTTTTGTTTATAATTGAATATTCAGGTAAATTTTTTTTAGGTCAAGATTTGTGAATAAAGTGCATACTCTTCAACAGAATGCAAAACAACAGACAAATGGCATGTGGTTACTAACAATGTGTCGGGCAACTTTAAAGGATTAGATGATTTCGCAAATCTCGATGATGAATTTGTTGTTTTTTTTATTTCCTCCTCTTGCAATCGTTCAAACTCTAAACATATTCTTTTTCACTTTTAACTTTCATATTTCAATAATTATATGGTATGCTGATATTTTTAATGTTTCTTTAATTTTCAAGTTTCCTTAAGTTTTTTCATTCAGTGAACATTGATAGTACACGTTATTTTGAACAGATGTTCTTCAAAGGAAACAAGAATTATTTTTTTTTTTTAACTTAAATTTTTATTATACGTTTTTTAATAAACTAAATTCCGTGTATATTATATCGTTAGATCTAATCTGATACAATTTAATAACATTTGGATAACTTTGCATCTTATTTAATTCCTTAATATATTGCTCGATCAAATTTGCTTTGCTCTTTTTTGGATCAATTTAGATCCTTCTAAGTCTCAAATATATTGCTGGATCTAATTTGATCTGTCATTTTTTGTATCAAATAAGATCAGCAAGATATTACATTAGATATTAAAGAATATTAAATTGGATATGATTAAATATTGCTCCAGGTAATTTTTTTACTCGGGCATACATATATATTTTTCAAAGATATATTTATTTTAATTTTTTATAATTCAGAATTATTTACTGTCATTTAGCAATTTTTGTCAGTTCCATATATTTTTTTCCTTTGTTTAAAATTTATTAAGATTTTACCCACAAAACAGTAATTTGTAGTTTATTTTCCAAAAAAAAAAATATTCAAAAAATTCCAATTTTATTTTTTATTTAAATTTTTTGTTTATATACAAAATTAGTTCAATTCGACTTACAATAACTTTATAAACACTCATATACACAGAGGGCATTTACACATGTGTTTATTGAGTGTACATTTTGCTGATTAACAAACAAACAAATATATAAGAAAAACCAAAACAATTTCAAATAAATAAATAATCAGGATATTTTTACGGAATTGGAAGCTACAATTTAAATATTTAATTTTAACTGATTAATCATTTGTGTTTTACTGATGTGTCAGTTGTTTAAGTAATACATATTTAAAAAAAAAAAAAATAACAAAAACCATTTGATTGAAATTAGAAGTAAGTCGAGCGGTTTTTGAATGAAATATCATTTTTTTCAATGGTATTTTCTGGTTTCTTACAAACTATTTAAGTATTTAATTATATATGGCTAACTCAGGACAGGTATATTTTTAAATCATATGTTATTTCCACTTCGATAGATTTTTTCTGTTCGAAATATTGACTTTATGACAGTATTATTCCTTCGCTGACCAAAATAAGTTGTTTTAATATACGCTTAAAGAACGTTGGGAAATATGGCAAATTAATTTCCAAAGTGAGAGTGAATGCAACACACCAAACTATGTGGTTGTTAAAAAGAAGTTTTTGCCAAAATAAAGCACCCACTGCGCCTGTTTTTGCAAGTTTGAGCTAAAAAGTTTTAACAAATAAAACTAAAAATATTTATATTTTTTAGATCAGAACCGGTATTTTATCTAAATGGTTTTGTCTTTCTGATTGGCTTTTGATTTTTTCCTTCTGTACATCCTATTGATAGATAGTCCTTGGACAAAGGGTTAAAATTATTTTTAAAGCCAAAAATTAAAGTCATCTGATAATTTATATAGAGTATTAAAAGCTTCTACACGCACAATATTATTTCGTCAAAAACAATCTATAATACATATTAAATAAATCGAAAATACAATCAAAAAGGGGTCTACTATTTTTCATTATATTCAGCCCATTTTGTTGTTTATTTTCAATCATTGTTTAATAATCGACAAAAGTAGTAAAAGTAATCGAAAGTCGTGTAAAGTAACCATTAATTTTTAACTGACAAAATGGTAGAAACAAATTTTTTTGTGGTTTGTTTTTCAAATTGAAAGATTTTTTTTTTCATTTATATGTAATTACAAAACACAACACACATGCATATGAATAATTTCTTGTAATTTTTATTGAAATAATTTTGTATTTAAATAAACTATTTTGATAAAAAAAATAAAAAGAAATTATTTGAATTTCTACTTAGGCACAGAAAACATAAAATTTTACATTTAACACCTCCTACTGAAAGTCTTTATTTTTTATAAGGTTTGTTTTTTCGAATTTTATATAAATATTCCCTACAAACTTAAGTAGATATAGATTTGCTAAGGAGTAATAGATATAGCTACTTAAAAATTAAGAATGCATAAAATGCTGCCAAGTCTTAGAAACTATTGGCTTTCTCTTTTAAATGTAAATAAAAATATTTGTCATAAAAATATTTGAAATTTTTGTATTTTTAATTTGCTAAAATATGAAAAACAACAAAAGCTAACAGATGAATTATGTGTTTGTAAGTAAAGGTATAGCAGGGTAAACTATATATTTGCTCTATTTCGCGTTCCGGCGAAGTCCATACACGAAAACAGCTTTTGTAAAAAGCGGCCCCAAATGCTCAAATTGTATTTGTTTTCAAAAAAATAAAGAAAAGTCAGGTAAGTAGGGATAGTCGTTTTCTTTACAAGTAGTTAGTTATATAAAATAAAATTTGAAAAAAAAGAACAAAAATATAAGGTACGTTCGGCAGTTATGCCAATTTGTGTTGCTGATGCCTGACCATTTGTTGCAGATGCTTTGCTACTGCTTAACAACTACACAGTTTGCTTTCTAGAACGTTTTGCAAAAGATAAAAAACATGTTCACCACAATAACATTAACATATATTATTGAAAATCTTCATTGTAAAATGACAACTTTTTGTTAACTTATAATAAAAAAAATTTAAAGAAATATAAAATTAAAAATCAATTAAAACGAGGAAGACTGATTTCGCACTATTGCATCAAAAATTTTAATGATGCCATAGTTGCAAAAATTTGCGGCTTTTTTGAACGTCGTACTTTTATTATGCTGCAGTGATGCACAACTACTGCATTTACGAACGTAACCATAGTCTGTATTTTTGAATTATTGATTCAAATAGTTAAAAAATGTATTTCTATGAATTTAAGTTGATTCTTTATTCAAAAACAAACTCTGCGTATTCATTTTAAATAAACTACAGTCGGTAACGGAAAAAATACGGATGGGTATTTCTTAAAAAACATTTTGGATAAAATGGGTTTAAAAGAAATTAATCCTTCGTTTAACATTAGATATGATCCAATTAAAAAAAAAAAAACAATTATAAACATTTATTTTCTAATTACCAAACATACCTTTTTTGTAATTTCTGAATTATTTAAATATTGATGGACTTTCAGCCTTTCAACAACTTGCACTTAAATTATTAGTTTGTATTTCTGAAAGAAAGGAAATATATTAATCACTAGTTTATAAAATATTTACTAATACATAAAAAGATGTTAATTAGTTAATAGTAAGGAATTTTGATGGATTTTAGAATTAAAAAATTTTGAAGACTTGTTTCTTATTAACCCTCTAATGCTTTGAAATCTTACCATAATTAAGATTTGTCGCTTAATTTAGGCGAAAAAGCACAATAAAAATTTATGAAAACACATCAAGAAATACAATAATTAAATAATTTCGGTTTTTTCTTAAAAATAACATAAATAACTTACAGCATATTGTTGATTTAGTGTTAATATTTCAGAATTTGCGCCGATTTTCGCATTTTGAAAATTGCAAAACTTAGCGAAGTTATAACTAAACATCAATAAATTTTTATGAAATTAACTTTACAAAGTCTAAGTGTATAAGTTGTGCTTAATTAAAACAAAAATCTGTTAGCTGGGTATAGAGTTACGAGTAAAGAAATATTCATAAAACGTGTCCTGACGGTGTACTGTGAGTCAGGAGCCAAAAAAATTCTTTTTACAAGTAGAGACTCTGGTCTATAGTTCTAATAATAAATAAGGTTTGCCAAAAATATATATGCATTTTTGACAATTTTTTTTATATATTTTTTCTTTTTTAATTTTTTCAAATTAACAAAATTTTATCTTTACATCATTCTCGCTTCAACAAAAATAGTTTAAAGCAGGGACTGAAACCGAACCCGAACCCAAACGGGTTGAGGTTCGCTGATTATAAAAATTTTGATCCCGAACCCACTGAACCCAAAAATTTATCCAGGTTCGGGCTCAAAAATATAAAAAAACATTCTTGCTGATCATGGCGTAAGAAATGTTTGATAGAAAAATCATAAAAAAAACATTACATTTCTTGGATTCGAGTTTGCAGTGCTCGACACTATATCTATTCCTTGTAAGCAAATACTTGATCAATGCAGAGCTATTTGAACTAAAAGCTAAACTTGAAAAAACCGTACTAGACTGTCAAACTAGATGGAATTCCAGTTATGAAATGGTTCCAGCCTTATTGGAATACAGAAGTATTTGTTCGGAATTACTGGATGCTTTGAATGATATTTGGAATATTTGTAAAGAATTCGTAGAAGTTTTTGAACCCTGAAACTACAAGATTTTTATAAAATGTAGAATCTAGTTTTTAATTAGAGCTAACAAAGTATGGCAAAACAAAACCATTTTCAGAAGAATTATATTTAAAAATTTTTAAATGATGAAAACTACTTTATTAATAATCCACTTTTGATTGCAGCATTATATCTAGATAGCAAATATATATTAATGCTAAGTTCCGAAAATGATGAAGATATTCTCGACCAAGTTCTTACAAATAAGCAACGATTTTCTAAATCAAATTCTTCAAATTGGAGGGCCTTTTTAGCGTCGAAATTCATTTTATCGCCACAAAGAATAATTTTAAAAGAAGAAAACTAAAAATAAAAAATATATTAATTATAAAATTTAACGATTTTTTTATTTTAATTAACCCGAACCTGAACCCATTTTTTTCAGGGTTTCAGTCCCTGGTTTAAAGGTTCAAAATGTATTAAATTATGTTTTGCTTTAACAAAAAACTATTATTTAAGCATAATAAACTGTGCGGGTTTCACGAGAAAAAACTGTTACACTCCATATAAAAAAAAAATATCTTTTAAGATAATAAATTTCACGTGTAAATTATTATTAGCAATTTATTTTTACCCAATTTTGAAATTTAAGTTTGACTTTCGTATAAAATAAAAAGTTTGTTTATTTTCATTATTTGAATTAAAATAAAAATAAAGCTCGAGGGAAAATTTTTAACTTGAAAAATAATTTACTATGCTTTCGCCAAAAAGTACGAAATTTCTGAAGAGCACTTTTCGGTGGTCTTAGACATTAGAAGGTTAATTGATCATCTGAAATATATCATATTCTTCCTTATTCTTAAAACTGTTTGTTTAACCCAATACCGACCAGAATACTTTTTTCGATTATTATCTTAAATTTAAATCCGCTTAAGGTTTTTTTTGATTTTTTTTTTTGAATAAAAGAAGGAAAGGTTGGTTAAAAATACTTTTATCCACAAAATAAACCTGCAACTGGATCCAAGCAACTTTGCAAGTAGTCAAACTAAAAACTTTTCAGAATTTGGGCAATGACATATGGCTGGCACTGGGGGCCATTTTGTTTTTTTTTTTCATAAATTATAAAAGGCCGCACCATACTTTTAAGGAATTCTTATCTTAACCTTAAATGAAAGCGGCAAATTAATTATTTTATTTGTTAGAATTTACCTTAAAAATTTGGTTCTCAACATCATCTATTCCAGAATTGATTCTACAAGAACCAATTCCATGGAACAACTCAACGGAACTTAACCCTCTAATGACCAATGACGCTAAAAAGCGCTGTTTGGATCTTAAGTATATTTAGATTAAATAACAATATTTGATTAAAGAAATTGTATTATATATTATAGAAAACATAATAAACTATATACCCAAGAAACATTTTTACGGACTCTCCGACACGTACGGATTCATGAATCCGGTTCTACTGCACGTTTACGGACCGTAAATACCTATCCGTCAAAGCATGTACGTAAAGGGAACATTAACGGTCCGTATAATTGAATTTTCGAAAACAGTACGTTTTGACTCCGTTTTGGTGCATCCGTTTCTGTATCGTCAAATACGGACTTCCTCGAATTTCATTAGATTTTTTTCCGTTGCTTTTGAATTCGTTTTGGTGTCTACAACGAATAATTGAAACATGTCTGCAATTAAAAAAGTTTGTAAGTTAAAATAACTGAAAATATCAGTTAAAAGAAATGATATTTCATTTAAAAACCGGTCTACTTAATTTTCATTTAAATTAAATGCTATTTGTTATTTATTTTTAAATGTTGATTAATCAACTGACACATCCGTAAGAAACAACTGATATAATCAGTTAAAATAAATGTCAAAATTTTAACCACCAATTCTTAAAAAATAAATGTTTTTTTCATTTATTTGAAATTATTTCCGTTTTTGTATTTTTTGTTTTTTTTTAATATACTCGTACAATACAAAATGTATGTATGCATATGAAGCTATAAACACTTTTTGTGTTAATGTGTTTGTGTATGTATGTGTGTTTATGAAGTTCTTGTAATTTGTATTGAAAAATTTTGTATATATACAACCAATTTAAATAAAAAAACAAATTGAAATTTTTTGAATATTTTCTTTTGAAACAGACAGCAAACAAAATATAAATTTGTAATAACTGTTACGGACACAAATAAACCACAAGTTTCCGTTTTGTGGGTAAATTTTTATTAAATTTCAAACAAATGAAAAAAATAAATAAAACTGAAAAAAATCGCTTAATGATAGTAAATTATTTCGAATAAATGTATAAAAAAGTTAATATAGATGTTTCTTTGAAAAATAAATGTCTGTTCCTTTATTTTTAAATGGAACGGAAAACTTTTTTATTAAACTACAAACAGTTAACTACATAATATTCTGAGTGTGTGATCATTACACGGGTCGCGCGCTAAAGTTTAGAAAAACAGATACACGGAAAATAAATTTAATAAACTTAATTTGAGCTCAGCTGATATGGTCGGAGTTAGTAGTAAGAAAATTTAATTTCGTCAAAATTAATTGATATTTTGTATCAATCTCGCCTAATTTCGCAATTTCCGAAAAGCGACAATTGCCGTAAGTTAAAAAAAAAAACAAAACTAGATCAACAATTTTTGGTACATAATATTATTTTATTGATGTGTTATTTATAGCGAAAACTGATATTATTTTACTATCGATTTCTTGATTCGTTTTTAAACTTTATTGTGATGTATCGCCTAAATAAAGCAATAAATCAAAAATTTATTATTTTTGCCATAGCTAGTATTCAATGCAATGTATAAATATTATCGATATCAGGAGAAAGAGCATTAGAGGGTTAAATGTAAGGTAACTGACAGATATCTAGTTGCTTAGTTGATTTTAAGTGAACCAGTTTAATTTGGATTAATGTAACCGGTTAAAAGCTACTGCAGCACCGGTTATGAATGAAAAGAAATTTTTCAGATAATTTAAAATAGCCATTTATCGCTAAGACTTGGAATTTTTTAAAAGTTTGTTATTTTCCTAGGGATTTATACATATATCTCTTTAAATGATAATACTTGGTAAAATAAAACCTAAAAAGTTCCTTTCGGAATTATGTTTATTCTTTCGGATAGTGATACATATATAGAGTTACTGAAGTGATTTTGGATGAATTAAAACACTAAAATTGACAAATAGCCCGAATTCTTGCATTTGCCCACCATTAACATATGGCATCACTGACCAGGAAAAGGGTAAAAACATGTAAATAAATAGAAGGGAAGTAAAACATTACAAAAATTTCACTGGAATCCAAATTAAAATCGGGTTTAATTCAAAATTTATCTTCCAGTTTAAAGGCTTTAGTACAGTTTTTGGGCCTGCTTTATTACATTTTTGTATAAAATAGTATACTTTGAGAGTACGAAAGAGTTGATAAAAATTATTTCCTCAGCAAATGCTTCGTATTGAGTAATGTGGTGCTTTCTTTGAAAATGGGATAAAGATGAGATAAAAGGCAGTGATAGATGATGCGCTTTAAATTTGGCAACACTGTATAAATCATAGAACAGTTGCTGCACGCCAATTGACTTAAGCTTAGCGAACTTTTTGAAGCTTTTAGTTCATAACCCTGTTACGTTATATTAGTTCGGTAGGGTTAAGTGCTATAAAAACCCCTAGGGAGGGCGTTACTATATGTACGAGGAATAGAAGTGCGTAATATATTTCTATAATTATGTTGTCTTCACAAGGTATCGAACCCGCAAACTTCGAGTGGAATGAAAGAAAATGATATAAAATTTTCTTAAATTTTTTTTTCATAAACTGACTGTAGGTTGTATAAAAAGTTGTCCCTGCATTTGTTTTTAAATGATTAAATTGTTAAAATATAAAGAATTATAATTTGAAATTCTTTCTTGCACTTATTTAAAGAATAAATTACATATGAATACTTATTTTCTGTGACAGTTATTATTTTAATTTAAAATGATTTGTTTAGAAATGTTTTTAATTTTTTATAGCTTGATATTTAAAATAAATTAAATGAAAAATCATTTATTTTAACAGACTATGCCATTATTTTATGTACTTTTTATTGTTACGGTTTTTTTAGTTAATTTGTTGCCAGTTAAAAAATGATATATCGGAAAATTCATTAATTTTTATGGATTTTGTAGTAAATTAGTTGACAGTTAAAATAAATTAAACAGGTAATATCATATGTTTCTTACGGTTTTGTGGTTAGTTTGATAACAGTTAAAATAAATAAAAAATCATCTATTATATACGGATATTGAAGTTAATTTATTAATATTAAAAAATAAATGGATTTTTTTTTTGATTTAAATAAAAAGGTAGTAGACCAATTTTTTAGTGAATTTTCATTTATTTTAAATAAAATTTTCAGTTATTTTAAACTACATACGGTTTTGAGTCAATAAAAACAATTGAATTAAGAAATTTGCAATTTTTATTTCAAAAATAAATGAAAAATAAAAATCTATTATAAAAAAATAGTAAAAGCCAGCATGTAAAGAGACATTGTACAATTAACTTAAGTTACGAACTCCGGCAAAATCGAAACAAATATTGGAGTTTAAAATATAATTGTTAAACAAATAAGTGCAATCATTTATAATCTACTTTACTTAAAGCTTAATTAAACATATTTAAGATTAAAAAATGTTTGTGTTTATTAAGTATTGTTTTAACTTTGATTTTGTTGTTTTTTAAAAAGTCTGGCATCACTGTAATAGCCCACCTTAGTTTTGTAATGAAACTTACATACAAAACATACAAACATATTTATTTTTATTACATGTACATCTGCCTACGTAAGGTATACACATTTACACAACAGCATGCATGGTTAAGCAAACAACACAAAACAATTCAATGTAATGTGTCAATGCTCTGTAAAGTAGTAGTCTATGGAAATCTACTGTTTATTTTTGTGTATATCTATTTATATGTTTTACAAGTATTTGTATATGTGTGTGTGTGTGTGTGTGTTAGTTAACATATTTGGTTTTGTATATGTATTGAAGCCTTTTTAAAATTTATTTTTTATGTTTAAATTTATACTGAAATTTTATGGCTGTTTTTATTTATTATGTTTTATTTTTTTGTAGTTGTTGTCTTTCTAGCCAAGAAACGCCTGCTCTACGTTTTCAATTTATTTTTGCATAATTTCGCATTTAACGCAAACATATAAAAAAAGAAAAAAGAATACAAAATTCCATTCCATATTGTATATAAAGTATACATAATAAAAGTATGTTTGTATTTTGCAATCTTATATGTATGTGCTATTATATTTTTATATAGACAACCGATATAACATACATCAAGTTTCACTATGCTATACATACGTGTATATATGTATATACTCAGGACTGGATATTAAAAATCACATTCACATTTTATTTTTAAGTACAACTATATCAAATATAACACTTCAAAATGCTGAGTTTCATGTGCAAGCGATTATAGATTTAAATATAAAAAATCCCAAAGAAGATTTTCACACGTTTTGAAACTCTTAGCACAGGGTGCTGGAATTAAAGTTTTACCACTGCAAATGCCAACAGCTGTCAAAAATCAATACAATCCTGCCGTAATTTATTACTATTCTAACAGTCGCTGAAAGCCATTTTAGTTAAAGTTTCGTAAAAAACAATTTTTAAGCCATGAAGCTAAAATAAAGTACGTTTGCGACCATTTGTCAAATATTGTTTTCACGAAGGAAAAAAGCTGTCAAATTGAGTGGTACATAATAAAAGAAATAAAAAAATAAGTGAAGCTATGTAAATTTAAAATAAGTTATGGCCACTGCATTCATTTCAGAATATAGTCTTCTTGTAGATATGTGAGGTTGATCTGAATACGTTTCGGTATAATAAAGTAGTCTTTCACAAAGCTACAAAGCATTCACACATTTTCAAAACATTTCTGTAAAAGGACAATGTTCATAAATATCTCGAAGGTTAGTTGTGGACATTGTAGCGTAATGTTTTGTGCATTGGACTGTTATACTAAGGGTTGCGGGTTTAATCCCTAGCTACGGGCACATTAATTTGAATAATATTTATACTCATACATATCGCAACGGCCTCCTTAGGTATTCCCATAGCATTTAACCACACCGAAGTAAAATAATAAAGGGTATTAGATTTAGAGGTTGAGAAATTTTATTTTAAATAAAACACAACCTTACGAAATTAAAAAAAAAAAAAAAATTTCAAATTGAAAATATAATAAGCTATCACATAAAAATTTTAAAATAAAGTAATTTATTTTATTTTAAATCAAATATATCAACCTCTAAAAAACACCCTATAAAACAAGACTATGAACTAAAAAGCTTGGAATAGCTCGCCAACGCTCCACCAGATGGCACTCAACTACTGCTGTAAGATTTCGTCTCTTCACCCAGAACACAGATTCGTGCTGACAACCGAATTTGTTGTCAATCGAATGGTTCAGTTGCAGCAACCGAATTTATTGGTTTTTAATAACCGAATTGTTATTGAAGCAACCGAAATACTTTTGTCACAGTCATATTACTCATGTCTCAATTGGTTTTCAGTTGACACAACCGACAAATTCTGTAACCACAACCCAATCATTCGATTGGCTACAAATTTGGTTGTCAGCACGAATCTGTTTTCTCTGTGTTCTCTAACCCCTGTCCAAAGAGAAGAACCCATTAGTTTAGTACCATTTTAAAATGAATTATACAGGGTGTCCGCCGGGAAGGTATACTTCTTTGTTTGTTTATAATTTTTGATTAAATAAAAGAGAATGGATCTTATATTGGTAAATGTAATGTCGGCAATTATGTATGGAATACAATATCAGATAAATGTCCGCCTCTGTTAGCCTCACAAATGCGACCCCTTTTAAGCACATTTTTTATTACGTTTTCACACATTTAATTAATTTTCTTTGAGTTGCTTGAGCAACTTTTCTGGTTTGTTTGCATAAACCTTGCTTTTCAAATATCCCCACAAAAAGAAGTCCGGAGCAGTCAAATCAGGCGACCGTGGAGGCCAATCAACATCACCATTTCTTGAAATAACTTGTTGTGGAAGTAAGGTCCAATGATTCCTCCTGACCAAATTGCACACCAGATTGTCACTATTAATGGATGCAAAGGTGACTGATGAATAATTCGAGGGTTTTCCATTGCCCTGAACCGACTATTCTGTTTATTCACATATCCATTCAAATGAAAATGTGCCTCGTCACTTATTATGATTTTTTCATGAAAATCGGGGTTGTCATGGGCGAGCTGTTTTAACGATTAAAACACGTTGGTTTATCGAATATTTTTCCATAATAAATTTAACACGTGTCAACTTCACGACTTGCAAATATGAACTGTCAAGACTAATGTTTACCAAAATGGCGGCAAAACAAAGTAGTATACCTTTCCGGCGGACACCCTGTACCATGAGGTATGCTCTACTGAGATAAGTGAACTTATCCCTCGGGCTCGGGATTTTGTCCGAAATACTCGCTGGTCCAGAAGAGTCCATCCCTTTGTTGCCGATTGTCCAGTGAACTGCACAATACATTATAGGGAAAATTCGTTCATAAGTTGGACTAGTTGTATGTGGAATAAACTCCCCTTAGAGGTCTTCCCTGATATTCAAGTCTAATATTCAAAAACACTACTCTCTCTTTCCTCCTCCTCATAACCTATTTTCCTGACATCAGCACAATGCACTGCATTCATAGGGCGCAACCCCTGAGTATTGATATATAAAATAAAATATTAAGGAGTTGTATTTGATAAAAAACTTACATTTAAAGAAGATGTGCAGCAGGTTGCTGATAAAGCTATCAAGTGTGGTATAGCTTTATACCCCATATTAAATAGGAAACCTATTTTAAATTTTCAAAACTAAACTCATTCTTTATAGGATGTGTATCAGACCTACGATGACGTATGATTGTCAAGCATAGTTTCCACACATTAAAATAATACAAACTGTACAAAACACAAAAATCTAAAAATTATTCACAATCTAAGACTGAGATATTCTACAATGAGATTACATGACGAACATATGTAAGTATAAAACAATAACATATGTGTACCCATCAAAAAATCGAAATATATATGAGCATACATGATCCTACATGGGCCTGTATATGATCATACATGGGCATACATGGTCATATACGTCCATACATGATCTCATATATAACCATATATCTTCGGATCCGAAATTTGAGGGTATATGGTGATATATGTGCATATATTATCATACATGCTCATATATTATTCATGTATGCTCGTATATGATTATATACGTCCATATACCCTCAAATTTCGGATCCGAAGATATATGATCATATATGAGATCATGTATGGTCATATGTTGAACAATGTGTGGACGTATATGACCATGTATGCCCATGTATGATCATATACAGGCCCATGTATGATCATGTATGCTCATATTTATTTCGATTTTTAGATGGGTATACAATTTTGAGACATCTGACACTGTCATTTCAAGAAAAACGCAGAAACTATGGTGTATTAAGCGATTTTCTATAAAAAATAACCTTGAATAATATTCACTTCCAAAGACATTTCAAGAATTTATTTTTCTCTATAACATATGGTATATGTAAAATTCCAGCTCGGTAAACTAAATATTATAAGATTTTTATCCTAAATTTTTATCCTTAAACTGTGATATTTTTTCTGTCTATATTAGGCTCTGTCAATTTGTTATAAATTGTAAAAAACGAGGGGTATATTCAGTACCTTTGTAGAAAATATTTTTGTGGAACACATTAACCCTCTAACTCCCCCACATAGTGGTAATTTTTACCATTATTCTAATGGATGGATTATGTTAGAATACAATAAAGTCCAAAACTTAACACGAACACCCTATACAACTCAAATTCAAGATTACTCATTTAGGGTTAATTTAGTTTCCTTACTTCTTATCCAGACAGTAGGATATCCAACTCTATTGACTCATTAGATCATCGTCGAAATGTGTGTTGTTTAACACTCTTCTATACACAGAGAAAACAGATTCGTGCTGACAACCGAATTTGTACACTCTAAAAAATGCTTGTAAATTTACTACTATAAAATGGGTAAAGTTTTATGTATTATTACGAAAATTCGGGAAATATAAACACAAAATGTGAAAAACTTTTTTGCCCACGCTTTCATATACAATAATACACACGAAGTATTTTTAGGCACTATTTGTTTACAATAAACACATTATGCCTAAAGTTTGTATTATTTTGTTGAAAAAAAATTTTACGCACAAAGATCGTAAATATACTAACTTATAATGGTAAAAAATACTGATATCACATACTGATATTGGAAAAAAAAATCTAAAAAGTTTTCAAAATTAAAAAAGAAAGCTTTATTAGTTTTTTCTTGAATTTTTCAATTATTTGGAATACTAAACAAAAAAATTATTGTTTTTATTGTTTTTGTTAGTTTTTTAACAATAAATTTATAGTTTTCATTGTGAATCACTAAGCAATAAATTTATTTGTTTTATTACAAAGCAAACATTTTTGGACTTTTTAATTTTTAAAATCGTAGTAGAAAATATGCGCATTTTTTAGGATTTTTACGAATTATATGTGTGCATTTACCTGGTGAATTTACTCTTCAATTTTAAAATTTTATTAAAATTTTAGACACTTTTAATGTAATTTTACCTATATTGTGTTCATTAATTTACGCATAATATGCGTACTTTTTTTCATTTACGCATACAGGGTAAATTTACCCAACTTATAGTAGGAGTATAGTTTTCTATTATAAGTTGGGTAAATTTCAACAGAAAATAATTAGAGTGTAGCCAATCGAATGGTTCGGTTATTATAACCGAATTTTTCGGTTATGACAACAGAAAACCAATTGAGAAATGAGTAATTTGTCTATTACAACAGTACTTCGGTTGCCTCAATAACAATTCGGTAGTTACAATCGAAAAATTCGGTTGCTGTAACTGAACTATTCGATTGACAACAAATTTGGTTGTCAGCACGAATCTGTTTTATGGGTGTAGATTTTACCACGACAGGTGTTCTGCTGAAATAAAAGAACCTTATATAGTTCGCTTATATAGTAGATCACAGAAAAAATTTGTTTTGTAAACAAAACATTAATGGAAAGTAAAAATATTATGGTCATTATGTGACTCTCATGTCATTTTAGTACACAAGTAAATGTATAATGCAATATAAACCAACTTATTATATTCGATTCCCTAATTAATTTTATTAAAATACAATAAATAATATAACATATGTTATTGTTTTCAAAAGATTTAAATGTAAAAACCAAAAAATTGTATGCTGTTCATAAGCGAAAGAGATTCTGTGAAGGAAAGGATTTCTAAATTTGTGCTTAATTCGAGTAAACCGAAAACTGGGCTTTTGACACCGGGTTTTTAATAAAATATATATTTCTCTTATTTTTAAACAAATTTTCAATTTTTATACCCTCCACCATATATGGTGAGGGTATATATCAGTTTGTCATTCCGTTTGTAATATGTCGAAATATAGGTTTAAGACCCCATAAAGTATATATATTCGTGATCCTTATGCAATTTTAAGTCGATTTAGGGATGTCCGTCTGTCTGTTGAAATGGCGATCACGACTGGAAGACGCAAGCGGGGGTGCCTATTTTACCCAGATTATTGAACACCCTCCCGAGTAGTTTCGTATTTAAAATGAGCAAAATCGGTCAAGCGGTTCAAAAGTTATGAGTGAAAATGTGAAGGTACCTCTAAATTTTCCATACAAATTTGTACAATTTTTTTGTATTTTTTTTTTATTTTCTGTTAAGTAAGTAAAAATGTTATTAAGTCTTCTTCTTGTTTGATTACACTTACAGTCTTACATACTATGACAATAATAACATTTTAGAGCTATATGTGTGTTACTTTAATAACTAAGTTAACGTTAAAAGCAACAATGTTAAAGTCGCTAACAGGGCAGACCTCTGTAAATAACATTACTAAAACTAAATAACAAAAGTTCGTTACATAAATTGACAAAACATATTCATATTACAGTTCATGCAAAATTTAGTATATACGTATATCATCTTCAGCCCCTATGGTAGAGGGTATTCAAAGATTCGGCACAGCCGAATTTAGCCCTTTTTTACTTGTTTTTACTAGCATTGCCAAAGTAAAAAATGTGCCATTGAAGTCAGTAGTAGTAGGTATTTATGAATAGTTATGTTATTATTTATGCCTGTGAAGTTGTAAAAAATATCACTTTTTTTACATTCAAGGAAAAAAATGAATTTGAAAAAAAAAAAATAAATGAATTTGAAATATAATTGAGAAATCAAATTGATGGCATTTCGCAAAAAGTATTACTTTATTGGACAATGAAGTTTGATGAAATTTGCTACTAAAAAATGAACAATTTTAGATAAACTCTCAGATTATGCATCCTAATTTTGTGTTTATGTTCTCACATTCTCACACGCATTTCTTATCGTAATATATATTTTACTTGAAAATAACTTCAGAGGTTATTTTTTTTATAAAAAATGGTACCAATTTGTGTATTTAATAGGATTTACTAACATTCTTTTATAGATTGCATGATTTGTTGTACCAGTTCCGTGTTCTGTCATTATTTTAACTATAACAGTCCTAATCTCTTTAGTCCACACTGGTGTTATGTTCGTTTCTCTTTAGTTTCGTGATATATCCAGAAAGAACCAGTCAATGTTCTGCCACCATTTCAATATTTGGGACGCTGGTTATTTTACAGCAATTACCACTTTTTCAGACACTGAATTATATTTTACACCAGCTTTGTGACATGTCCCTCATTTATCTATCACAGATTTATCACCTTGGACCAATCGACCCTTCATTTCCCGTAGGGTGTCTTCAAAAAATTAAATTACGTCTCATATAAAAAAATCGTTAGATTTTCGGCTAATCAACAATTTTTTCCAGCCACATGGAAATTATGACCGCAAGATCTGACGAGAAAATCGCGAAATTGTTTTTTTGCAACAAATACTGCTACGGGTTGCAGGGTTCATAAAACATTATTGAATCAAATCTGAATATAAAAAAAATACGACGCTTCTGTGTATACAATTTAGCGAATCCACTAAAATTGCAAGTCTTTCAAGATTTTTTTTAGTAACCCACCCATGTAAAGATGATAATATATGGTAATACATAACCACACATGATGTCATGTATGAGCACGTATGAAGATATATGGCATGTATGAAATGTATATGAAATCATACATGCGAATAGAAAGTTCATATATGGTAATGTATGATATGTCATATTTTGTACCATACATGATATAAATTTTCCTATTTAAATTCAAATATGATTATTAGGCATGTAACTTATTTTCACAAAAAATTTGGCATTTATTATACAAATAATGAATACCACATTTTAAGGTAATTTCGGTTGAAAAATGTTCCGTACCAAACTCGATTTATAAAAAAAAGAGATATTTTTTTTATTTTTTTTTTTATTTTACAATTTGTTCAATTGTTATACACTTACAAAATTTTGTAAGTTTAAATAACTGAAAATATTATTTAAAAGAAATGATATTTCATTTAAAAACCGGCCTACTTAATTTTCATTTAAATTAAATGCCATTTGTTATTTATTTTTAAATGTTGATTAATCAACTGACACATCCGTAAGAAACAAATGATATAATCAGTTAAAATAAATGTCAAAATTTTACCTACCAATCCTTAAAAAATAATTTTTTTTTTCATTTATTTGAAATTATTTCCGTTTTTGTATTTTTTGTTTTTTTTTTTTTAATATACTCTTACAATACAAAATGTATGTATGGCATATGAAGCTATAAAAACTTTTTGTGTTAATGTGTTTGTGTATGTATGTGTGTTTATGAAGTTCTTGTAATTTGTATTGAAAAATTTTGTATATATACAACCAATTTAAATAAAAAACAAATTGAAATTTTTTGAATATTTTCTTTTGAAACAGACAGCAATCAAAATTTAAATTTGTAATAACTGTTACGGACACAAATAAACCACAAGTTTTCGTTTTGTGGGTAAATTTTTTATTAAATTTCAAACAAATGAAAAAATAAATGAAACTGAAAAAAAATGGTAAATGATAGTAAATTATTTAAAATAAATGTATAAAAAAGTTAATATAGATATTTCTTTGAAAAATAAATGTATGTTCCTTTATTTTTAAATGTAACGGAAAACTTTTTTATTAAACTACAAACAGTTAACTACATAATATTCTGAGTGTATGAATCAAATTTTAAGTTTAAAGTATGTAAGCAACATTTTCTGATGAAAATTTGTTTTTGGGGTGGGTGGGGTACTTCCCTTAGTTTCATTAAAAGGATTCTAGAATATTAGGACGATCATTAGGTATATAATTATCTAGTTAAATGGATAAAAACTTGTACAAAACTTCGTAATTTTTACCAGTTCTGATAAAGAAATAATTAAGTTTGGTGCGGAAACATTTATGCATTTTCGCCAATGATATGCACTGTTCGACTATGATATGCAATTTTTCCTATCTGCAAAAATAAATATCATTGAATTATCGATTATTGTTGTTTTTTTAAAGACTATTGCAGGTAAGATTTAAGGATTGTTGATTTGGTTGATTGGTTTTAATAAGAACTATTAATATGAATTATAACAACTAATAATATTTTCTTTTGCAAGTGCAATTACTTTCACGGATTTTTTTAATTATGAACATGAACATATACACCCAGAGAAAAAATGACACCATCCGTGTACAAAGTGACCACATTCGTTGTCGATAGTGTACAGAACACGTTTGTGGTCAAATTGTACACGCCGTTGTCAATTCGACAACGAATTATTGACAACGATATCGTTGTTAAACCGACAACGAAAGTGTACAAATTGACACCCACACGGTGTCGAAGTGACAACGTGTCGGTGTTAAATTAACACCCTATCGGTGTCGATTTGACACCGTTTGTGGTTGATTTAAAAATTTACGTTCCTTTCCCATCCGTTCCCAATCTGCCTTTTCTCAAACTATTTAGTATTAAAAACGATTAAAATTCATTATTTTTTTGTTTTATAAACATATTTTATTTAAATAATGTATGTATTTAATTCAAAGAACGAAAACTTAAATTAACTTAATTCTAAAATAAATTTTTTCATTGTGTATAGGATATAAATGAAACGGAGGAGTTATAAAATCTAAAATTGGTATAAAATAAGTAGTATCATTGTTTAATGAATTAATTTCATATGATTGTAAATGCGAATCAAAATTTTTAATGTAAACTACACAAAACATAAATATTTTCATTTTCAATAATAAATCTTTTAGTTTTAAAAAGTTCAATTGACGGTTTGTTGGTAGCTAAATAATAATTTGCTTTATACAGAGTTACTTTAAACACAAAATTATAAGAAACTTTGCAATTTTGTAAATTCAAATTTGAATTTGAATTATTTTCTTTGTAACAATACTCTTTTGTTAATAAATTTACAGTCTTATAAGAATTTAAACTAAAAATAGGTTCTAAATTATCTTCATGATTTAGTTATTAAAATTAGATCTTAATTATTAGTGAAAAAATTAATAAGTGATGTTATATTAGGTGACTTATTATCATATGCAGTATGAATTTCGTAAAAAAATGTTTGTATAAATTCCATGGTTGAAGCATGTGTCCAAACAATCAATAAATAAATTAAATTTGAGCAAATTTTATTAAAAAATATATAAAAGCCTTTTATATCTTTATCGGACAAGCCTTCCACAGTAACAAAGGGCTGTATAGTTAAACCAGCATAGTAGTATTTTTCTATGATTGCATTTATTTGGAATTTGTAATCAACGAAGCTTTCCTGTGAATCAGATATTGTTACATTTTTTCTGAGTTTAGCATCTCCGCACTTAAATATAGCTAGTGATGGTAAAACCGCATTAAGCAAAATGGTGTAAATATTGTCTTGTGCATCTGTGAAATATAGAAAATAATAAGATAAATTGCATTTAAACAATAAATTATGTATATTATTCGATAATTACCTATACTGGTCGTCGACTGAAGACTTGTAAACAGTTGTTTACAATATTCAGTATGGTTTATTTTGCATAATAGTTTCGAATGCCCTTCAATCAGACAATTTAGGCCATTCTTGAAGAAACTCGACACTCTTCAATTTTTGTAAGTGTTTTTGGCGTATGTTGAAATATCTTTTCCATTTTGCACACACTACTCTCCAATTGTCGCATTCTCTGACTAAGAAAGTTTTCAGTGTAACAGAAACTGATTAATCGATTTCAACAAGTTCTTTGTCAGGAGAATACAAATACTGGTTGGTAAAGAGTCCAAAAGCTTTCTATTTCAAGTCTTCAAGAATAACATTAATTATGTGATCTCTAAGATCAGGCGCCCATATAGTGTTTTGACTAGCATATTCAAGTACTGCCTTCCCTTTTAAAGACTCACTTAATAATGTCTTTAAGTCCTAAATTTAATTATAATGCTAAGATATGTTACATATAACCTATTTAATTTGTCCTACCTTTGATAAAACTCCGCCGTTTATTGAACCATGTGATTCCGGTGTGTTGGTGGTATTTTCGTTACATATCCACCATTCCTCCACTTTAGATGGCACTGACATTGTCTCATCATCACTTCCTAACTATATAAATTCACGCAAACATAAGCAAACCATTGTGCCATCAGAGTCGTATCACTATATTTTCCTCCTTTTTTCCAGGTAAACAGTTTTTCCCTAAACTCCACACTTAAGCAAGCTTCTAAATGTTGTGATTCCAAAAAAAAAAAAAAAAACAAAAATATATATTTCTTACTGATCCTTCTACGTCGTTTTCTCAAACATTGATTTACTTACATTTTAAGTATTGAAAAATTGATTCCATGTTTATGGTTTTTAAAAAATTTTTTAGTTGGACATCGTAATGGCATGAAACGCTGACCATTACAATTTCACCATTTACTTCTAATAATTCACCAACAAAATTTACGTCCTCAGAAAATTGAATTTCGTGGCTTTGTTCCATTTTTAATTATATTTGAAAAAAATACTTCTCCACGCACTGACTAAAACCAAAACAATGAAAAATTCTTAAAGTTTCGGCGTTAGCAGAGAATTTGACAACGTTACGTTGTCAATTTGAACACGTTCGTTGTCAATTTGTACACATGCGTTGTCAAATATTAAAAATTTTGCGTTAGCAGAGAATTTGACAACATAACGTTGTCGATTCATACACGTTCGTTGTCAAGTTGTAAACATGCGTTGTTAAATATTAAAAGTTTTGGCGTTAGCAGAGAATTTGACAACATAACGTTGTCGATTCATACACGTTCGTTTACAACTTGATACCGGGCGTTGTTAAAAAAATTGACAACGTAGTGGTGTAATATCGACCACCACCGTTGTCGATTTTGCAACGTCATTTTTCCCTGAGTGTATGATCTAAAATATATATGTATGTAGTAACATATGACCATGTACGGCTATATGCCCTCAATTTTCGGATCCGAGCATATATGAGACTACATGCATGATAATAGATAATCATTTTCACCAGGGCATGTAAACATCTAAATATATGTATATGATCATCATGGGCTTGTTTAAGATCATACATAGGACTACATGGTCATATACGTTCATGCATGTTTCAATATATTACCATACATGATCATATATATCACCATTTTTTCGAATCCGAAGTTTGAGATTATATAGCAGTATACATTCATATATGAAAATATATGATCATACATATACCGGCTAACCGGTTATTTTTTACAAAAACCAAAATCGGTGTTTTAAACAATGATTATTAACCACTCCTTCCTTATGACTGATTTGTAAGGGCGTGATTGCTGGTACTCATTTACGTATATGCCGGTCCAGATAATCCCACAAATGTTCAATTGGGTTGAGATCAGGGATAATCAGCCTGTACGGTTAAGCAGCCAAGTTTGATCCAAGTAATATTTTCAATATCGGGTGGCAAATAACCATTTAATTTAATTCCTAGTGCTCTATTTTAAAATCAAGTCATCTACGCCACTGACTGCCATACACCCCTATATCATGACCAAACCACCATTATAATTGACTGTGGATATTACATTTGGCTGTGCAAATTTTGAATTTTTGCATCTCCAAATTTTAACTGTTTTTTTCCTAGCAAACATTTCACATTTGCTCTCGTTCTTAAAGACCACACATATTTTTTTTTTGGTAAAATTCGTTTTTTTTATTCAACATAGTTTCCTATAAGGGTGATACATTGATTATAGCGACCCTCCAACATTTCGATACCATTTTTGTAGTACGATTTGTCCTTTAAATAGGCCTCAGTTTCGTCAATCACCTGTACACGTTCAGTTGATATCTTTAGAGTACCTGCTATTTCATTCAATTTCAATTTAAGGTTATTCGAAATAATTTTATGGATTTTTTTGATGTTTTCGTCGAAACAACCTCTTTTGGGCTTCCACTGCGTTCACCGTCTTTGGTGCTCATTTCACCACGTCTAAACTTAGCATACCAATCCTTGATGGTCGATTTTTATGGGGCAGTATCCGGAAACTCGTCGTCAAGCCAAATTTTTTTTTAACTGTATTTTTGCCCTTCAAAAAGCAATATTTTATTAATACGCGAAATTCCTTTTTATCCATTTTTTTCACAATACCAAAAGTTGCTTCACTCAAAATGCTATAATTCACAAACTAATGATCCGACAGCTGTCAAATTTATGCACGTGTCATATCGATTTAAGTCTAGCAGCGCCATTAAGTGTTAGGCCGGGGACTTCTCAATTGACCTGCTATGTATTCTAATCAATTATGTATTTGACAGTATTATGGATTCTTTCAATCATTCACCCAATTTCACACAACATTTGACATTCTTTATAATATTTTGAAACAAGTTTATTATAATTAGTTAATATTATTTAAAATGTAATAATAAACAAATCACTTATCAATTTTTAAATTATAATTGTTTAACATATTTATACCAAAATTTTGGGATAAATAAATAGTTGTAACTTTTAGAAAAAATCTTATCCCCATTTAAATAAAAATAACGGCGATTGTTTACCGTTATAATTTTTGGTTATCGTATAATTTATGCACAAGTTGTGCAGTTTCTTTTGACACTAAGAATTTCAAGATTCTTTTGTGTTTGTTGTATGATTTTTTTTTAGTGAGAGGAGAAATTATATAATTAAAAAACACATAAAGTGTTAAATAAAATATAATTGCAAAAGTGTAAAATAAAACTCTAAACATAATAAACCAACCTGTACAGTTTCTTTAGACGTTCACAGTATATCTACTATTATTTTAAGTCACGACTTTATTTGAGTACGGTCATGCTAGTATATATAATAGTTTGTATATAAGAATATATTTATAGTACGACTATGTACATATATGTTTTACTTGCAATTTTTAAGACCCAAATACAAAATATTTAGTTGAAAGTGAAAAAAATATCCTCTTAGTTTCACTTACAGACACAGAGACGCTTCAAGAATACATTTTCCGTTTTGGATATATTTAGAAAATATCTTGACCTCGTGTGTTAAATTTTTATTTTTTTCTCTTTAGACTAACTACTCCCTACACACATTAAGAAACTCAAAAAACGTACTGAAAAATAGTTGTCTTTTATTTTAAAGCTGTTGAACTGACGATTTTTTTTTAGCAAATGTGTTTTTTTGTATGTGCAAGTGTAATGAATGTCGTTCCATATTTGATTTGTTTTGCGCCAACACACATAAGCTGATTGTAAAGAATTATTTTCGTTTTTTTTTTCATTTTTCGGTGTCACTTGTATTTTTCTTTTTACAAGAGTTGAACAAACCGCGGTTCGTGGTTATTTGCATATTTTTTATCTTAAGCTTTAAAAACATTTGTTAAAAAAGAGAATATATATACCACATCATATAAAAAATTAAATGAATGGCAAAAAAAATAATAATGTAATTTTATTTAAGATATTTTATGCATTTCCTTTATTATACCATTATCATTTTAATACAGTTAATTTTTCATGTTTCATCAGCTGTGTCTTTCGAAATTATATGATTTATAATTTCTATAAAGTAATGTAAGCAAAGGATTTTAAAATACATAAATAAGTAACTTAATTATATTAAAGTAGAGAAAATTGCTAGAAAATTGGTGGGACAATTTGTCCTGATCTATTTTTATTAAATAATCATAAACTTAGAAAAAATTAAGATTAAACCTTATTAAAACTGAAGGAAAAATTTCCTATATACTGTTTCTAAAATGGCTTTCACTAGATCTACTTCAAAATAAAATTAGGTTAATTATTTTTACTACTTTTAATAAAAGTGAAACCACCAGTAAATTATATTTAATAAATAAGTCTGTTTAACTTGCTATATCCTTTAATAAAAACAACTTATTTGGTTAGCTTGGAATTGGGACTTTGTTTTAAGCTCACATCATTATGCAAAAATATTATGCCACCAAGTTTTATATATTGCTACGAGTCCTATCATTATTTGCAATTTAAAATCTGTCAACACACATATGAAAAGCTCTTAAAACTTCAAACAAAAGTTGTACATCTCCGGTTTGTATAGTATTTTGTTTTTAAGTAACACATTATTTAGCATTTGCTACTTCTGGCTTCTTTTAATAATGATTGTCATATAACGCTATTTTTGCATGTTGGTTTGTTTATATATCTTTGTATACAAACCATTTGAATAAAGTAATCATGTTCGTCAGAAACTTCGGCAAATGTTGAGGAAAAAAACCAACCAAAACATGATTGGCGCTGTCATTTTCGCAAAGCGTCATATATTGTTTGATTATGATTGTGCCAACCATAGTCGAATTTTGATAATAAAATAAACATAATTTTACCATAATATTTTACCGAAATATTTTTCCTAAAAGACTTTTTTATGAAAAGTTCCTTAATTCCATGGATATTTTAAGGGAAAATACTTAAAAGAAATTTTAAAATTCTGATAAAAGATCAAAGATTTTCTGGACTTTTTCTATTACAAAATTTCTTAGGACATTTGTAATTCTTTTTTATAGTCCTCAGTCTTGAAATTTTTATTTAAGAAAACTTCCTTAAAATCTAAGGGTATTTCTATTAGAAAATGTCCTTATCTAAGAAAGTCCTCAGAAGCTAAGAATTTTTTATTTTATTTTATTGAAAGAAGTTTTTTTTTTAATTGAACCAATATTTACAGGTTAGAGGAGAGATGGAGTAGTGCCTGTGGACATTTAACTTAAATTTGATTAAGTTGTAAACGGCAGGAAAAACCTCTGCGGGGAGTCTATTCCATATACGATCCACTCGCCAATCGCCAACAAACGGCAACTATTCCGAACGTAATCCCGGCCCTGGGTATAAAACAGTGTAACACAACCCACGTTCCGCATATGATCCAATGAGTCAATTGCGTCATTGATAAGCGCCGATATTCTTCTTTGGACACGGTCCAGAAGCTTTAAAATATATTTTGAAGTCCCTGCCCATATATGAGAGTTGTATTCGATTTTCGGTCGAACATAATCGGTATAAATTGTCAGAAGATCCGATTAAGTGAAATCTTAAACATAAATACTCGAATATTTCTTTCGACACCGGAATGACGTAATTTTTCCAGCGGTCATCACATTGAATTCCAATGCCCAGAACATAAACAGCATCTGATTCGTCAGTGTCAACAAACTCCATGAATACGGATTGTATTGGTGACCCCATGGCCCTTCAAAGGCTCAACAAACGACCCCACTCAGAGATTTTGAGTGTGTCGTTCATATTTTGTCCCAATCTCCAAAGGGCTTGGCCAATGATCAAAGTAATATGAATAACAGATATTGCAGTCATCTGCGGAAGAAAAAATAGGATTAGAAATATGACCCAAAAGGTCATGTATAAGGACAAGAAAAAGTGAGGGTGGAAGAACAGAATCTTCTGGTACCCCAGCTTAAACTAGTCGGATGAGACCCCATCTATAACAACTCTTACAGTGCGATCCCCGAGAAAACTCGATATGAATCGAGAGAAGTCATCACCGTCACCAAAACTATTAAGTTTTGACACGAGTGCTTTATGCCACACACGATCGAATCCCTTGCAAATATCTATAGCAACACCTTTATGTTTACCAAGTCGATGAATGAAACAACTCCAACGCTCCTTTTTATTTATCTAAGGAACAGTTTGCAGAATGTGAGCACTTTACTTTGAGGAAAAGTCCATAAAAAAGTCCGTTTTCGGTCCGTCATAAACGGAATCCAATTCCATTTACGTATTGTTTTCTGGATCCGTATACGGACCAGAAAACGGATTTTAAGGAACATCGAAACTGATTCGAATCCGTTTAAAACCCGTCAATGACGGACCGTTTACGGACCGGATATATATCGGATGAAAAACAGAGTTGTCCGTTGAAAGTCCGTCAATGGCGGACCGTTTACGGATCCGTATTCCTACCGTTTTTTCAACAAAAAACTGATTTATGTAAATGCCTAAATTTTTTAATTTGGAATAACAAATTATAGTTTTTTTTTCTTTAAATTTATTTATACAGATATGTTATAAAATAAAATCACAAAATAAAACTTTTACAAACTTAATTGAATGAAATATTCATCTCCAGCATAACTAGCATCTCTATCCATCACTCCGGTTATGACTCATTGAATATCATGAAAATTTTAATTTTGGTTTAAATAGTGGCGTTTACGAAATGATGAAGCAAATTTGCACATTTTTTAACAAAATGTATTATGAATTGGCAGACAATATTTTTATTTGCAAAATTGCATATTTTTTTAAATTTCATATATATTTACCTCAATTTAAATTTATTTTCCGTGTAACTGTTTTTCTAAACTTTAGCGCGCGACCTGTGTAATGATCACAGAAAAGTATGAAAAATTATAAAATCTTTATAAAGAAGCTTTTTGGCAATTATTTTTTTCGACAATCAATTGATTAGTGTAAGCTATAATTATATAAGGCATTTTCGAAAATGAAACCCCTCAGGTGAAAATTATCAAATATTATTATTTTTACATGAGTGACTTAACTGATATAAGTTCTTTTTATAAAAACAATTCAGTATTATGACTGTAAATGTAAAAATTATGCTTTGATTTGTAATTATTCATTGATTATTGTCAGCATTTAATAGTTCCATAATTATCATATTTTGTTCATAGTGAAAATTTGTGTTACCTTAGTATAGTTACGAGGCAATCATGTTATAAAATAGAAAGTGAAAATCATTAAATAGTAAAATATTCATTATAAAAATGATGCGAGTGACCTATTTATAATTAAATAACTTGATTGTGACAACCATACCGGACTGTAACAAGTATAATATAGTAGCATTGATTGTGTTGCAACCATGTTTTTTCCCTGCCTGCAGGCTTTCAGCTTAAACATGATCTATAGGAATTTTCTGCCAAACTTTTTAAATTTAATAAGTATTGGATTCTCTCCTTTGGAATTAGAATAAAATAAAAACATACCAAAAATTAATTTTTGAATTATTGCAACAAAATATAAAAACTCGAACAAGTTGCTTTGTTATACTTGTACCTGTAATTTCGAACAGTAGATACCTACTAGTGCTTGAATATAGTTTTTTTGTTCGTCTACACCGTAGGTATTTAAACACTGGTAGGTATCAATTGCTTGAAATTATGGGCATTAGAGGGAAGAAAATGTAGGCGACACGTATTGTAGGCTTGTCTCTATCCGAATTTTATTCTTGCCTAAGGAAATCATCAGGAGACGGCACTTTTAGGATTTCTAGAGACATTTGTTGATTAATTTTAAAACAAAGTTCCACATATTCTCTCTAGAATCCCAAATGATTGAATTCTTCATGTGAAAAATAAAAATTTGCCTTGTTAGAATTTGCAAAACAGCATACATGGCGTATGAGTGTTATTTATGGAACTAATGTAATTAAAATAAAGTATACGCAAAATATTTGATTCAGCCCATACGACACTGGCTAGATTCAGTATAAAGTAATAAATAATACAAATTAGAATGCAGAATTTCAGTAAATACAAAAATTAGCAATTTATTATATCGAGGTCGGTATGGCAGTGTGTTTGATATTATTTGTATTGATGGGGGAAAACACTAGAATTTAAAAACTAGCAAGGGTCACAACCAAAAAATTCGGTTACTGCAACCGAAGCATTCGATTGGCAACAATTTGTTTTTTGTGTGTAATGTTTAGGCTAATCTACTAATGGTCAAAGTGTAGAAGCAATTTCTAGCTGAAAAATTTTAGTTACTCGTATAATAGACTTTAAGTATTTTTTTTTAACTTAATGATATTTAAATGAGAATATTTACTAAACCCTGAATTAATTAATTTATTTATTAACTTATATTTATTTAACTTATTTATTTTTTTTTTTATAATTTTATTCAAAATGATTTGTAGGAAAAGTAGTAAAAGTGCGGCTTAAAAAGCAATGCAACATATTAAAACTTTAGTTCTTCTTCTACAGAGGAATTGAAATTTTTATATATGTAATAAAATAAGGCTTACCCAGCCTTGACCAGCCTATACCGCAGAAGCTATGCACTTGAAAGAAATTTTTAAAAATTCATATAGAGAGAAGCAAACAAATCAAATAAAAGTATTGCCTGTTAAATTCTCTTTGGCTACACACAGAAAATGATTTTAAATTATCTAATATTTACGGATATAATAAACATTTTGTGTTGGAAAATTTTTTCAACATTTAGAACTTATCAAATTGTTGTGCAGAATTTAAATTAGTATTCTTAACCAATTACAAATATATAAATTTTGCGAAAAACAATTCCATAATCACCATCATATTGAAAAATATAAATTATTATTTATTCTTAATTTATTGGTTGTGTAATTATGTTAGCAGTAAACAAAGAATTCAGGTATTAATTCAATAAATTTTTATTATTCAGTACATACAACTACCTGTTTCGAATAATTTAGACATTATTAATGAAAGGTTATTCAGCTATAAAAGTAATTATAAAAACTATCAAAATCAAAAAATTAATAATTAAGAAAAAATAATTTTTAAGATAATAAAAGTCGAAGAATATTTTATATTCATATATAAATACTTTTTTTTGCATCAGGGAAATGAAAAGCCCATTAGATTCCCAACCACATTGTAACCTTAGTCGATAACGTGCCGTTACGAATCTACTTATCCTCATGCCCAGTATTACTACTTTTGCCCATACCTAATAGTATACTTATAATTCTTATTAAGTTGGGAAAATTAATTACATATAGGGTGAAAGTTAAAGGCTGTAAGGCGAGCTAGAACCGAGGGACAAATCGGGTAATACTTCGACTCGGGAACGGGATATTACCTGATATCTCTACCGATTCCTGCCTCCCTACATGAGAACCGCTGTTTATTCTCGTGTAGTTAGTCATATTATTTTAACACGAGAACCGTTGTTTATTCCCGTTTGTAGTTAGTCGTATCATTTCAACACGGGAACCGTTGCTTATTCTCGTTACTAGCCAATCGTACTATTGGAACACGAGAACCGTTGTTTATTGGTTGGTCGTATCATTTGAACACGAGAATCGTTGCTTATTCTCGTTATTAGCCAGTCGTACTATTTGAACACGAGTACCGTTGCTTATTCTCGTTTGTAGTTAGTCGTATCATTTGAACACGAGAATCGTTGCTTATTCTCGTTATTAGCTAGTCGTATTATTTGAACACGAGAACCGTTGTTTATTCTCGTTACTAGTTAAACGTATTATTCACGTACGGGAACCACCGTTTATCCCCGTTGGTTGCTAATCCATCCATAAATGTTACCTTCAGGTAGTGCCGATCACATACAATCAAAACTTGCACATTGTTCTATAGTAAATCTCGCTATCCGAACACCAAAACGTGGCTTCCTCTGAATCCGTGTCGTATTGTCGACCATTGTTGTAAAGGGTTAGGTTATCGCGTACTATTTTATAAATACCTCAAAGGAAGCAGACCTTTGGCGAACCTGGACAGCTGAGCTATACCCCAGCTGGAAAATAAACTGCATCACAAGTCTTCTAAAAGAGCAGGTAAAAACAGAAATCCCCGGATAATTTTAGATGCTAGCACATTAAGTTTCCTCAAAGATCAGAGGTTATTATAATAAAGTACGATATGGGCTGCAGAATACACAGAAATACAGATTCTTCGTGACAAACGAGTTTTTTCACAACTGAATATTTTGATTGCAGCAACCGAATTTTTTAGTTGTCCCAACCAAATGTTTTCCTGGTACATTTAAAATATTTGGTTTAAACCGAATTTCTGTTGCATTAAACAAATTTCGATTGCGACAAACAAATATATGAGTGGCTCCAGTCGAACCATTCGGTTGGCAAGAAACTCGTTTGTTACAATGAATCAGTTTTCTCAGTGCAGTCAGTAAAGTGCATACACAAACAAAAATAAAATTTTCCTATTGAATGAGGAAATTTTGGTGCTATGCTTAAAATCTAATCCGTAGATTTTGCGGTATTTTTGACCTTTAAAAAATTAAAATTTTTGTTCTTTCTTGCAAAGAAAACTGTTTTCTCAACCCTGCAATTCGAAGGATTAATTCCTGTGTTAAACTACATAAGGTTCTGGGAACCTCTTCCTTTAGAAGAAACTATTTCCTACAGTAACACCACAACATTGTTAGAAACTTTTCTGCAGAAAAAAATTACTGTGGTTTTTAATAAATCCAATCTTTAGAATCTCTTTTATGAAAAGTCCCCAAAGTTTGAATCTGATGACACTAAAACGTCCTGAAAATTTGAAAATGTCATCAAAATTTAAAAAAATGTTCTAAAATAAAAGATCATAAGAGCACGAATGAGTATCTATGTGAATTTGAAGAATTTAAGGACTTTTTGTAGTAAAATCCTCAGAATCTTAAGGTTTTTCTTTAGAAAAATGTACTCATGTTCTAAAGGTTTTCCTTAAGAAAAAAGACCTTATACCATGAGAGCATTTCTGTAGAAAACTATTCTTACACTCCCAATATATTTTCCGTTAACGACTGTAGTTTATTTAACAAGTAATACGTAAAGTTTGTTTTAAATGAATAATTAGTTGAAATTCATAGAAATATATTTTTTAACTATATGAATCAGTCATTCAAAAAACAAACTATAAAAAATACAGACTTAAATTTGAGAAACAACCCACAAAAGTAGTTTTTTTTTTACTTTTTGTCAGTTAAAAATTGATGGTTATTTTAAACAACTTTCTATTGTTTTTACTACTTTTGTATATTAAAAAACAATGATTAAAAATAAACAACAAAATAGGCTGAATATAATTAAAAATCAGTAGTCCTCTTTTTGATTGTATTTTTGATTAATTTAATATGTATTTTAAGTTGTTTTTAACGAAATAATATTGTGAGTTAGAATTTCTTAGTTTAGGGGAACCTAAAGGTTTTTCAATAGAAAACGTTCTCATGTGGTATATTTCCCAGGTAACTCTTACACACCCCTTTGGAACAGTGGGTTTCAATTTCACAAAATAAACAAAAATATATTTTATGTCTAAAATTTCAAATCATTTGTTTTAAAGACATTTAAAGAAATTGAATTGTTTGAATGATTAAAATTTAAACAGTTTTTAAAGTACTTGATTTAATTTAAGAAGTTGGAAAGATTGTAAGTTCCTCTGTTCTGATTTTAGTTTTAGTCAAGTCAAAGAAAATCTTTGAGTTTCGGTTCGAAATAAAATAAATAATGCATATCATATTTTAACTTGGTAAATCGATTAATTTTGCTGATCAATCGAGTACATTATTTTCTAAAATATTAACCTTAATAGAGGCAATTAATCAAGTAATCCATTAAGAATAAGGAAAATGCATTTTAAGGGATACATGCTTCAAACACAATGTTTTCTTGTTATTGTATTTTTCTTTTTTTAATTTTATTAACAAATTTTTGACTAGATTCGACCAATTAAACAAAAATAATAAATATGAGCCTTAAACAAAAATTTTCTTTTTTATATATTAATATCTATTGATGCCACTATAGATATGTCTACCAATATTTTTTTCGTGGCAAAATCTTCATTTGATTTGATTTATAATTTTATTTGCTATTAAAAGAACAAGACTTAATCCTTTGAAATTGACAGCTCCAAATTTTTAACAACTGCTTGTTTTATAGTTTCAATCGGAACCCACTTTCTGTTAGCTACAACCACTCGCAGGAGCAACCTCTTTTTTTTTCTTTATTATTTTTCAAAAGCTTATTGAACTCTTCAACAAACAGTTTGACACCACGCTCAGCTTTATTATTAAGAACTTTCAAGTTATTTGTGATTTTTTTACTTTTAATGTTCATTGCTGTTCCATTTATTTGGATGTGTGGTCAAAAATATTGAATTTATTTGTAATTTTTAAAACAGCTGCAATGACCTTTTGTTGAAAAAATCAGCCAAAACGGCTTTGTTAGTTAAAAGTAACATATTTCCTCTTATCTTCAGGTCAGTAGGCTCACACTCCATCTTCTTGACAATTGCCACCTTTGCCTCATTTGATATTTTTTCTAAGAATTAACTTAAGCCAACTAAATCATCCGAGAGGTATCAAAGATGGAATTTTATAGCATTTTTAATCACTTCACTAACTTGGAGATCTATATCTTCATAATTGGGCATGTCTTTCTACATATAAAGGTCCGACCAATCTGTCATTGCCATTTGTGCTTCAAACCAATATTTTGTATATTCAAGAATTCCAAATTTCACAAAGCGTTCTAGTTGCGTATTTTTCTTTTGTGTGATTTTGAAACCGTCTTCCACATGGAACAAGTCGATTTTAATAGCGTAAATCAGTTTCGCCATCCAACCAACGTGGTGCAGTACGCACCTGGAGCTCTACTAGTAGAGAAAGCCGTATTAGTTCCACGTAATCGTTCCTGGGCTGATTTTTGCTTCCTATGGCAGCTAATAAAGCATTTACTGTGGTGAGTTTTAAATCTTTACTGCTAACAGCTTATTTTAATGGTTGATAGTTATCTTTGTTTAATCTTTTAAAAAAATAAATGTCAGGAGAACTAGATGGTCCAAAACAGAGAGTAAATGCCTTACTGAGAACAATCTCCAAAATGTGGTGCCTGCATAATACTTTTCCAACTTTATGTTCGCGCATAATACAAGCTCCTTTTTTGAACCCTGTATTAAGGGATGTAGTGTCAAAATACATGCCTACTATCTCTCCGAACCCTATTCAGTTGGAGCATTATAAACTGCATTTGCTGCATTTGCGCCGGTACCACTTACAAGTTTTGCCCCTCTAAGTAATTTCTTCTTACCTTCTGCAGATTCTAATATGGGCAAACGACCTACACCCTAAAAAATGTCTGTAAATTTACTATAAAAAAATGGGTGAATTTTTGTGTAATATAACCAGGGATTATTGATCGTTTTTTTTTAACTCAAAAAATCAATCACTTAGAACAGACATAAAAAAAGTTATTGCACCATTATTATTATTTTTTGACAATCCGTCATGATTTTTAAATTTGTAAAGTTTTCTTCAAAGGTAATGATTATTTTTGAGTAATAATAAAAAAATCAGCCATAATCATTATTTTTGAGAAAAAGAAATAAAACTCCAAAATAATCATTATTTATGATTTTTATTTTTTTCGCTCAAAATAAAACTCATTTTCAATTTACGACTTTATATATGATGTACTTACATATTTTTATGCATATGTATATATATTTACACCTACATGAATACCCATAATATAATTTGTACTTAATAATTTTGTTACTAAGCGCTCGTTTTGAATCATTTGTTATAATTGCATTTGTTTTGATATATATTAATTTTTGTTTAGTTGGTTCCCCTGGATTTGAGTTTTATTTTGAGCGAAAAAAATGAAAATCATAAATAATGATTATTTTGGAGTTTTATTTTTTTTTTTGCTGAAAAATAATGTTTTTAAAAATTTGTAAAATGATTTCTGAAGTTAGCAACAAAAAATTTGTAAATATTATGTAAAAGTTTTGTAATTTGTAAAATGTAAATAGCAAAAAAATTTAATAAGAAATAAGTTTTTTACAAAAAATCAGTACAAAAATATTAAAGTGGGATTTAAAACTGTTTACAAATTTTTCTACAAACATTTTTTCTGAGTGTAAATCTTTGACACCTTTCAAGAATATAGTTTCCACTTGACGCGTTTAACTTGATGACAAAGCCATATTTTATAATTTTTTAACTTTTTAATGAATTCTTTTATGTAAACCAAAATTTTTAAAACTTTGGAGACGCTGAGGACTGCCTTCTTCTCCACTTGAAATTTTAAAATTTGGCAATTTACTACTATCAACTGAAGTAAAAAAATGAGTGGGGTATAGGGTAAATTTAGAATTTTTGGGCCACCCTAATGTAGAGGCTTCAAAAAAGTCATTAATTTCAATTCCCATTTCGGTGTCCATGATTATGCCTAGGCTTAGGCTTAGCCTTAACATCATTTTGCTAGCTGACATTATTTTATAGATTCTCATTAAATCTGCACTAACAAATTTTCCATATATTTCAATTTTTTTGTCTTCCTGTTCAATTAACGTTGAGTGTATAATTCCATACGTGAGAATATATATTCATTATATTGTGCTGTCGCTGTTACTTTCACAGTTTGCCGGCATTATAAGCAACAGCTATTTTTTTTTCCTACTTATGGCATCAGATTTGATTGTGCCCTATAACATGTTTCTCTCTCTCATTTATTTTACCAACATTTGGTGTCTGTTTTTTAAGCCATTTTCTAAATGATTTGTATGTATTGTACAGTATTGTATGTACCGTGTATGTATTTATAAGTAATGTAAGTCAACACATTTGGCCTACATTTGATGTTATTTTTCTTTCTTATTTTTAGCATTTTAATCGACCTAAAATATATAAACAAGCATTTCTGCTTTGGCAACATGATGAATTGGACTGCAATGATAAAAAAAAAATGAAAAATAAACGAAACAAGAATATGAAGACAAAATGTAACAACACAGAGGAAAAAAAACTAGGGTATTGTTAGTTAAAGGGGTTTAAAAGATTAAAATGGTATAATGAAAATGAAAAATAAAAAAACAAAATGAAATGTTAAAAAATAGCAAGTGCCAACAGTACGACAATAAAGCTTTTTATTATACTCCACATACACTTTGAGCCAAAAGTAACTAAATTAAAATTTCACTTTCTATGAACAAGTATTATTCATTTTAAGTCCATAAATGAATTGGATTAAAAATATTGTATACTTATAATTTAGTTTTGGTTGCGTTGCCTATGCAAAGACTTTTTTTGTATTATTTAATTGTTTTATAAATATTATCAAATATTTTATTGCACAAATGATTGATGAAACTTTTCATAAATATAACAATTATGATTTTATTACATACAGTACGATTTTTGCTTGTCGTAATCTAATTACTGTCCTCAAATGCAAAACTCTTAATACATTTTGTGCACAGTATTCTTGAATATATTTTCAAAATATATTTCTCTTGTAGATTTTCCAACTTATTCAGTTTCTACAGTATATGTTTTTTTACAATTTGTTTTTTATATTTAACATTATTTTGTATTGTTGTTAGTTGGTTATATTCATTCATTCATTCATTTGGGTCCTACTGTCTTCTTCTTTATATTTGAACAATTTACAATATTGAATATTGATTTCATTGTTGTTTTGCTCTATAAACTTATTTGATTGTAGTTGTTGTATTTGTTAGTTTTCTTTTTTATTCGACTTAAATTAACTTTCAACTTGGCAGCAGCTGAGCTCTTCTTGAGTATTTCATTATTTTGTTATAATAGTATAAGTGTAAAGATAACAACAGTATTGATGTCATACATACATACATCCATATACATCAAGCATCTTTATATGTATGTGTGCATGTGTATTTTTACAAGTGTTAAGGGTAAATATTACAAAATAATATGCTTTTGTAATAACAATATTTTGTATGTTTTAAGTTTGTGCGTATATTGTAACTATGTGTGCTAGAATTAGCACAACAGCCCAATATTTTCGTTACCGATAATTTTAAATATCGGTTTATTTTTAGGGGAACCATTAATTCATAATCAAGTTTTAGTGTTGACCTGTATCAGTGGTATATTAAATGTTAATTTTTCTGTTAAAGATCATGAACATTTTTTCCAGAAAATACCATTTAAAAGAAATGATAAATTATATAACAACCGGTCATTTAAATCAAATGGGTTTTGTTATTTATTTTTTAAATGTTGTTTAAAAAACTGAAAAGTCAGTATATAACAAATGATTAATCTGTTAAAAATAAATGTTCTTTAAAAAAAATTACAGATTATTTATTTATTTGAAATTGTTTCTGCTTTTTGTAAATTTTTATTATTTTTTACTAATACAGTATACACACACGTTTTGTGTTATTGACCAGATGTATATGTACATGTGTGTGTTCATGACATTCTCGTAATTTAAATTGGAATACTAACAAAGAATTTAAATAAAAAATCAAATTGGAATTATTTAAATATTTTTTTGTAAACATACATTAACAAAAATTAAAATTTTGTAATAACTGTAACGGAAACAAATAAACGACAAATTTCCGTTTTGTGGGTAAATTTTTATTAAATTTCAAACAAATGAAAAAAATAAATTAAACTGAAAAAATCGGTTAGATATTTTGTAGCAAGGATTTGTTGATTTATTGAGTTCCGAACTGTTTGTGTTTAATGCGTTGCATAATTATTTAATATGTTCTAATCAAAACAATCACATTTACATGGCCACCATAGGACTAAGCCCTCCCATTTTATAGGCCTCACCGAGAGCTATAATCTTATCCGAAGTTCTTAGAAATCTCTTCAGAACTATATCCAGGAGAGGTAAAAGGCTGTAAGCGAACCTATTCCCGAAATAAATGCTTTCATTTCCATTTGATAAAACTCATGTCTGTAAGCACTTGGAGTAAAATTCTCAAATTCTGCAAACTGTTTTTTAGATGAAAATTCATATATTTTAAAATTCTTAGATTCTAAGTACTTTTTCTAAAAAAAAAAAATCTGGGATTCTAAGGAATTTCGTAAAAATGTTTTTTAATTAAAAAAGTCCTTACAATAAAAAATTTTTTAGATGTATTTTTCTTTTAAAAGTCTATGAAATCGAAGAAGTTGTCTTGAAAATGTCCTTGATATTAATTTTTTTCATTAGGAAAAATATTTCTTAAAGAAATATTCTTAAATTTAATAAAATTTTTCATTGTTTCAAATCATATTATAACTGTAGGAATTATAAAATGGTAAAGTTATGGTTATTTTTTTTTATCATAATATGATAAATATATTATAGTTCGACTATGATTGGGACAATCATAATTCCAAAAATAAATGCTCTTCGAATATGATTGCTCCAACCAAGATTTTTCTCTGCGTGTGGGTATCAAATAAAAGTAGAGAAGCTGCATATTTTTCTAAAAAGATTGTTTTGTTTTCTATGTATTGTATGGATCAGGAATTTATTAATAATTCTATAGAACATTTTTGCCAAATTTAAATGTGAACGGTTTAGAGGTTCGATTTACGGCGACGGAAATATCAATTAAAAAAATATTTTTTATCCCTCATACATATCGCTGCGCCTTCCAACGGTGTTCCAATATCACTTAACCCCCCGAAGTAACAAGAATATGATCAAAAAAGCTTCAACATGACCGCCAACCCTTGACCAGATGGTGTGAAATAACTACTATAAGATTAACCAACTTGCGTAATTACAGTGTTGCCATACATAAAGCTCTTGATCTTTCACCTCCTCTGATCTTTGTTCAAAAAAAGGTCAACACATTAGTTTCTTAATAGAAATAATTTTCATCTCTTTATAACGAAAAGAAAAATCCTTGCACAAGGATAAAAGATCAGAAAATGAAAAACTGAATATGCTGGTTTACTACAAAAAATCTTCAATTATACGTGAATATCAGTTTCCATTAATTGATGCAACCATTTTTGTTATTTTTTATTAATTTTTATTTATCGAATTAAATTCTAGGGGAAACTGTCTAAAATTTGTTCACAAATAATAGTTATAATTTTGCACAGTTCCCTGATATTAAATTAAAATTCTTTACCAGATTATTCTTTTTGTTCCCATTATTTATATTATGAACGCATTTCACTAAACTTTAAAAACAGGAAAATAGTGCTATTATGATATCCTAACAAGAAAATTTTAAGTTTATTGAGGTATTGAGGTTTTAACAAAAGAACATTTAAATGCGGTTTGCCAATAGTAAACGTTAGACTTAACAACAACCATTGAAATATATATAAAAAATAAAAACTTCTTTTCCACTTTACCAACAGTTTAGTATTTTACCATAATTCTGGAGTGTACAATTAGTAGCACCCAACTACAAGGTGTTATTTATCCAGCATAAAAGTGTTAAAAATGTTGTCTAAAGCTTTTTGTTTTTGGTTAAGATTTTTTCAAGTTTCATATTAAATCTGCATTTAAATAATTTTGTTCATTTAACAAAGTTTGCTCTTTTCTGATGTACATACAAAATATTTATATATTTTCTGCATTAAACTGCCATCTTATACAACAAAATGAATTTGAAGGAAATACTATAAAATATGGTTCAAGGATTTTCCTACTTTTCTAAATACTACATATTTTGTTGTTCTTATTTGGTGCTTGAAGAAACCATATTTAAGTGTTCTTTTACAAAACAACTGTGCTTTTTTACAAAAAAAAAAAAAAGAAAGAAATAAACCAAATCACTAAAGATGTTTTAAATGTTCTTTTTTCTCTCATATTTAAAATGGAGTTTAAGTATTTATCGATTCTATTCTATAGAAATGATGAGGGAAAATAAAAAACACAACTGGGAAAATACTTTGCTAAAAGGATGTATGTAATGAAAGTGGTTTTAACTTAAACGATTTCTTATGCTACTTGATAAACTTTTTTCTTTTTTATTTTGGGTGTTATGTTTCTGGAGACGTTTAGTTTTATTGTACTATAACAGATGCAATTGGTATTATTGGTTGGTGATAATGTTTATCATAATCATACAATAGGAATTTTTGGGTTAACACAAACAAATTTTCACTTCAAAGCAATCTGTAAGCATTAGTGGTCAATGGCGTATGTAGGACTGCTTGAGGGTGTAGGGTGGTCAAGTCAGATTGTTTCCATCTTAGCATTATAACAAATTTTAAAATATATTTTGATTAGTTTCGTCTTCTTCTTCTTTTTCTGGAAGTTCTTTGAAAAACAAAGTTTAAGAGAGTGAGAAATTTTTGAAAGTCTGCACGCAAAGAAAATACATGTTTCGTAGAGCATCATATTTTTTTGGAATTATGATGGTGCCAACCATAATCGTACTATAATATAGTTATTGTATTATTATAATAAAATAACCACTATTTTACCACAATATGGTCCCGAGCACTAGCAACGAAGGCCTTCAGCTCGTTGTAGCGAAAACAGACCAGAGCCTCTGGTGGGAATCGAACCCACGACCCCCGCACTGATTAGCTAGCACGCTACCAACTAGCCTACCGGGCGCTCAATTTATAAAAGAGTGCATTAAATTTAAGAATATTCTTCAAGAACAAATTTAATATTAAGGACTTTTTAAAGAAAACTTCTTTGATTCAATGAACTTTTTTAAAGAAAAATACTTCAAGAAAAATTTCAAATTCTAAGTACTTTTTGAATAAAAAATTAAACATACATTCTAAGAACTTTTTCTAATAGAACAATTCTTAGATTCTAACGACATTTTAAATATATTTTTAGATATTCCTTAGAGTCTCAGATCTTTTTTTCTTAGAAAAATTCCTTCAAATCTGAGAATATTTCTATTAGAAAAACTCTTAAGAATCTAAGTATTTTGCATGACGAGAAATCGTAAGAATCTAAGAATTTTTTATTCAAAGATTTAATTAAGAGTTTTAAAAGATAAAATCGTAACAATATATAAAAAAATTTAAACACTCTTAATAAAACTCATTTAATTTTGCACTACACTTCCGTTTAAATAGAAAAATGTTTACAATAGGTTTTGTCGTCGAAATTTTTTATCATAATTGCTTTCCACATGAAGAGAAAAATCAAGTTTGCAACATGATCACTGCTTGTTGCAAACGACTGTGGTTGTCACAATCAAGTTATTGGTTTATAACATAATAATAAAAGAAGCCTTATATATATTACGTTTTAATTTACACTAATCAATTAATTGTCTAAAAAATTCATTGTCAAAAAGATTCTATAAAAAGATTTTTTTATTTCTATAATTTACAATAAAAACAATAATACATTTTTTTCTAAAAAAATGTTTTTGTAAATTATTTCTTGTAGGGTAACACGACTTTTTTGTGGAAAAAGTACTCAGTAAATAATTAAAATAATTTTTTATTAGAAAAAAGCCTGTAGAACCCAAGAGTTGTTTTTTACGAAAAGCTTTCTTATACAAAATACAAAATTTTTAGAAATTTTTAGATCCTGAAAATTGTTTCTAAAATAGTCTTAGATTCTGAGGACTTTTCATCATGAAATATACTTACATTTTAAAAACTTTTTCTAGTAGAAATATTCTTAGATTCTAAGGACTTATTCTAAAAGAAGACTTCTAAAACAATAAGAATAATAGCAGAAAAAGACCATAGAATGTATGTTTTTATTAAGAAAGATCTTAGAGTTTAAAATTTTTTTAAAGTATTTTTCTTTTAAAAAAAACCCATTAGAATGAAAGAAGTTTTCTTGAAAAAGTCGTTTATATCAAATTTTTTTCTTTAGGAAAAACATTTCTTAAAGAAATGTTCTTAAATTTAACGTTTTCATACGAGGGCGGATCAAAAAAATTTATTTTTTCAACATTATCTCCTTTTAGCTCAATACACTTAGTCCAACGTTTCTCAATTTGTGTATCCCTTCCAAAAAATAAGATTTTCCGAGGTCCATGAAATAGGCATTTGTTTGATCAATAATTTCATCGTTGGAGCTAAATCTCTTTAAAACAAGCCATTTCTTTAGGTTTGGAAATGATAATATGGCGGATGAGGTACTAATTTGTAGCCCAATTCATGGAATTTTGCCATTGAGACATCACACATGTGCACCCGTGCATTATGGTCAATTGAGAGCAAACGCGGCACCCATCTTGCAGACATATGAAATGCCTATGGCATTAAAAATATCACGCACATTTACTCTTCGATCGGCCAACACCATATCGTGGATTTTTTTCGACATTTTTGGGTGTATTGTCAGTAAACCACTTTTTTACCATTGAAATCGATGGTGCAGAGTCCCCATAGTATTTATCTAGCTTTTTCTTGGTGTGGTTGACGTTTTTTTTCGCAAAAAATAATGTTTAATGAGCACTCTAAATTCACTCTTTTCCATTTTTAAAAAAGTCCACGAGGTTCTATGTTTTGAACAGCTGTTAAAAGTAAATGACGAAACTTGCTCAAAATTTAACAGTAGTCTATTAACGTGGTACTTGATGGCAGCAGTGTTGCATTTCATATAACTACAAAAAATCATGGGCTTATTTATCCGCCCTTGTAGTTTCGAATCATTATATAACTGTAGGGTCTTTAAATTAATGTTTTTTTATTATCATATTATGATAACTCTCTCCAAATATGATTGCCCCAAACTACGTTTTTCTCTGTGTGTAACTTAATCTATTTTAAAATAAAGTACATCCTATACCCTCTACCATATGTATATCGTGAGGGTATAGAACATTTTCTTATACCGTTTGTAACATGTCGAAATATAGGTGTAAGACCCCATTAAGTATACATATATATACTTGATCCTTATACAAATTTAAGTCGATTTAAAAATATCTGTCAGTATGTCCGTCCGTCTGTCTGTTGAAATGACGATCAAGAAGGTGATCAGTAATACCTAAATTAATGTACATTCTCCTGAGTAGGTTTGTGTTGAAAAGTTGTGAGTGAGAATGTAAAGGTATCTCAAAATTTTCCATAGTAGCGACTTGTAAATAAAATATTTTCTAATATTCTTTATAAGTCGCTAAGAAGTGAATAATATTTTATATTCACCTCAAAAGTTTTTTCACCACTAAAATTAATTAATTATTGTTTCACTACAAAAGTTTTTTTCTTTCACTAAATTTTTTTTTTTACATTATCGGTTTCAAGACACTGAAGAGGACAGGGATGACAAAGTTTGTATTTAAGTACTTTTTGCGATATTATTAAAGCCTTTAAAGTACTATGATACTTCCTTGACTCATTTGGTACAAATGTTCCCCTTTTAAATTCTTTAATTATGACAACTTTTGCGATATAATTCCTTTTAAATGCTGTTTTTATAGATAATAAAATTTTCAGGGAAATATAGATTATATTATTTTAAATTTTGTGCCACAATTTATTATCTCAAATGCACTTTTGTGGCTAGAAAATGTAAATGAATAAGTTTATGTCATTTCTTATATCAAATTAAAGTTTTTAATTTATATAATTTGAGCGCCCCGGTAGGCTAGTTGGTAGCGTGCTAGCTTATCAGTGCGGGAGTCGTGGGTTCAATTCCCACCAGAGGCTCTGGCCTGTTTTCGCTACAATGAGCCGATGGCCTGTGTTGCTAGTGCTTGGTTAGGGTATTAACATATAATTTGTAATTATGTGATTTATATAAATAAATAAATTTATATAACGTGGTAGATATTTAGGATTTGTAGGTTTTAAAATAATTTCACGTACTACAGGGGAAGCTATGGGAATATAAACCATGTTTTTTTATTTAAAAATGGTACCAGGCCCAAAAGTTTGCATCTGTTTCAGTAGTTAGCTGACAATTGGATTTTAACGGCTGAGGTTTCCTAATTCTGATCGTATACATATGTTACCGTTGGCTTTTTAAAAAGCTTTGTAATTTGTTCTTTCCGAAAAATTTTTAAAATTTTTCAGAATCTGTAAGGTAAATATGTGTGGAGTCAATAAACATATCAAACAACTTTTGTTTTAAAACATTGTGTGTGAAAGTGCTCCTAAGTTTAAATTAAAAAGAACAAAAACAAATATGTTATTGAACAATATAAATTCGATCATACTTTAAAATACCTTGTTGAAATATGTAACGTATTATCTGTGATTTGGTAAATAATTGTTTTCTTAGGATATGGGTTGAAGGTACTCAAGGCTTCGGCACAGCCCAATTTACCATAAAAAAATCAATTGCTAGTGAGAAGGAAATATATTGCAAAAAAACCTATAAGAAAAATGCTAAACCCTTTTAATCTGCGTAGGTTTTTTTTTTCATCGCGAGCGATATCGTCATGATGTGGTCAAACAATTCAAAAACAATCGTCAAATTAAAATCCCATTTGTATATAAAAAAATATTCAATAAGAAAACATTTTCCTAGGAACAAAAAATATTCAAGCTAAAAGCTTTGACATGTTAATTATCTTTGAGGCCTTAGAATTTGATTAGTGGATGATAGTAAAACATTAACGCATTCCCAAAACCAAATTGTAGTCTTATTAAGAGAGATGGCACCTAATATTTGAAATAACTAATTTAGTTTAAAAATATTTCACGTCGCAAAGTCCGAGCCTGGAATTAAGTAATTTGTTTTGATAAACAACGACACCCTCAACATGCATATCTTCTACAGAAGGAGGAGAAATAAAAAATTAAAGAAAAATATTGGTGTTAAATAAATTTCGTAAGTACTCATGTTATGTATTATGTATATTGCTTCGTTGTAAGTTTTATTTAGATTTTATACTTACGGCTTTTTCGTATATTGTATATTAGAGTGATCCTTATTTTGTCAACTTGCAACATTTTCTCATATAACCCCTTCGTTCTATTTTTAGGTTGGATACCTTCACGGTAAGCATCCAGCATATTTCTAGGGTTAGTTACGCTTCAAATGCTTAAAGGTATTAAAATATGAACCACCCTAATGAACATGTTAAGACAACCTTAACTATAATTTTCTTTAACTTGTTTTGTTACTACGAACAATAATGTTGTAAAATTCAAATAAATTTACTTCAATTACACATTTTCACACAAATTTTCTTGAAGAAACACACAAAACAGACAACTTTTGGAAAAATAAAAAAAAAAAATTATCGCCAAAACAACGAAAGTGAAGTTAAGTGTAATGAATTGAAATGTTAATGGTTGTATAATGTTAACAAAAATAAAAATATAAAAGCGAATAACAATACAATACATTATTCTGGAGAAACTTAATTCATTCACTTACACTCAAAATATTTTTACACTTGCAGACTGTAGATTATTTAAAAAGTTATCCGTACTTTTTTTTATTTATATTAATCATATAATTACACAATAAATCCTAATACTCTAACTGAACACTAGCAACAAAGGGCATCCGCTCAATGTATCGAAAACAGACCAGAGCCTTTGGTGGGAATCGAACCCACGACCCCCGAACTGATAAGCTAGCACGCTACCAACTAGCCTAACCGGATGCTCTTATCCGTAGATTTGTTTTAAAATTATTAAATAAAAATAAATCTATTTTTCAATCCTCTTTTACATTTATTTAAATAATTAATTACATATAATTTTAAATAATTTTTTAATAAAAAAGGTTTTTATTTTTTTATGGTTAATTGTCTGATATTTAAAATAAATAAAATAATTTTAAAGTTATTTGGTTTAACAGACTTTGTAGTAAATTTCTGTGACCTTTGAAAAACGAAATAAATGAGTTATTATTTATTTTCATTTACCGATTTTGTGATTAATTAAGAAATAATTAAAAGAAATATCATTTATTTTTAGGGATTTTGTAGGTAAATAGTTGAAAATTAACAAAACGAAATATAGTAAATATCATTTCTTTTTATAGATTTCTGGTTAGTTTGTTAACAGTAAAAACAAATGAAAAATCTTTTATTATTTACAAATATTGCAAGTTAATTTATTAACACTTAAAAATAAATTGAAGTTTTTATTTGATTTAAATGAAAATTTGGTAAAGTGATCCTTCATATATTTTAAATTATTATAATTTTTTTATTCATTTTAAATTATTATTTATAATTTTGAGTGTAGCTGTAGAATCTTAAAAAAATCATGTCACTTCGAAGTAACGTATTCCACTGACCCATAAACTGATATCAATTAGATTTGGAGATTTCATAAAGAATTCATATATTAATGAATTCCTAAGCATATTTAAATAGTAGGTGTATCCAGAAAACAGTTTCAGTTGTGGCCACCAAATTTGTTGCCAATCGAGTTCAGGGGGTAACGACAACTTTCTTCATATTAAATTATATTTCTAGTTGTGAATGACAATATATTCAGTTGTCTTATTTAATATTTATATACCACATAAATATTTTTAAGTTTCATAAAATTTTATTTGAAGAAAAATTTTATTTTTAGATTTTTCCGGTATCGAACCTGGGCATTTAGATCCATAGTTCACACTCTTGCTTGCTGCAACACAACTAATTTTGATTTTCCTTTATATATTTGCTATTAAAACAATTGAATATTTTATTTTAATTAAAAAAAAATATTTTTAAATGTTTGTCTTTTCCGGCAATTAAAATAAATGAATAATCATTTATTTTTACGGAATTGGTAGGCAAAATTTAACATTTAATTTTAACTCATTAATCATTTTGATTTCTTATGTATCAGTTGCTTAAGCAACATTTAAAAAAATGCAATATCATTTGATTGACATCAAAGGTCAAAAGACCGATTTTTAAATGAAAAATTGGGTGTACCCAAAAGGTTACCCAATTTTTTTTTTTATTTAAAAACAGTTTGTTGCATTTAAGGATTAATATATTTTGTTATTATTGTCACAAAGCAAACAAAAAGTTGTGATGAATGCTTAAATGAAGATTTTTTTCTATTATAAATCAAACAAAACTTTTACAAACAATTAACTGCCGAATTTTTCACTTGTATTGTTTTTATATTTTCTATTACAGTGTATTAGTGTATGTGATACTTTCAAGAAAATTGTCTATAAGAAAGTAATATTGTAGTAAATTTGCTAGAAAATTCATTAAATATTTAAAACAATAGAATAATAAAATTCATCAACAATTTTGATATTGTTCCTCAACAATTTCTTGGCTGTATGGCAAAAAAAAAAAAAACTTGTTAAATATGAGTTTTATTAAAAAGTTATACACTTGTGAATAGACGACTTAAACAAACATAGAAATATGAATTCTTTTACAATACATACATAGATACGCATATATAAGTTCACAGTCAAGTTGATGAGCTAAATTCATTACAATTCTTAGTATTTAATCTTTGAAGGCTGTTTCTTGTTAATGTTTTTCATTGTTATATATTCTGAAAATTATTTCTTATGTTTTATATTGTTTTGATATTTATTTTATGTTAAATTAAGAAAATAACAATAAAATGTTTGAAACTTTTTTTTGTATAAGTATCCATTTATTATTAAAATATATACAATTAAATAAAAAAGAAGAAAATAAAACTACATCCTTTATTCACTCCTATCATTCAATGTCATGATGGCATAATACAATTTTAAAGGTGTTATCTGCTTATGTTACTTGGGTGAACAGTACAACATATAAACTTTGACGATTATTACACAGGAAATTAAAAAATATATGTGAATGGATAAGTGTGTGTGTAGTATAAATTTTTGTAGTGTCTACAATTTTACAGATTACTACTGTGTATAACGATAAAATGTCATTACACTTTAGTCTACATACACAAAATTTTCGATTCATTAATTTTTGATTTCAATGAAATTATGTTAATTTCACTGTAGCTGTTAAATATAATTATTATATAACTACATAGAAAAATTCTTTGGGCTAAAAATAAATTTAAACATGTTTTACAAAATGTAAACTCTGCTGAAAAACTTATTCTACCCTTTGATTACAATTCCTCTACACAATAAATTTTTGTATATATCCACAAGTAAATTTTCATTGTGTTGAGCAATTAAGTGTTAAAAATTGTGAAGGATGGAGGCATTATGTAATTTCAGTTATAAAACATTGTTGTTGTAAAATTCACTACAATAAGCTTCATAATAATGTTAATTACAATCAATATGGCTTCCGTTTAAATTGTTGGCATGTAACTACTTACTTACATAAATATAATATATATACTGACTAATATTAGAATAAAGCAAATTATATACTATGTGGGGCTTAAGGAAAATTTCAATAGTGTAATGCTAATAGATTTTATTTAAAAATACACTTTAATATTTGTTAATTTAAATTTAGTAAAATTAGATAACTTAGTGCCTACATTTAAAACTTAGAAATACTGAAACTGTGTAAAATTCAAATATGTAAACACATTTTGCCTAAAAACACTAGATTACCAATTTTAAAAAAATTTGTGCGACAAGCGTGCAATTATTTGTTATTGATTTGGGTCTCCTGAATCGGAAAATTGCATTTAAAAATTTTGTTTTTGGAGTAGCTTTTTAAAAAATTTTAATTTTTAATTTTTATATTTTAAATTTTGAGTAATTTTACTATTTTGACTATATCTCAAACTAGGACCAAGATATTTTTATTAATCAAATTGTAAAAGAATTGTTAATTAATAGTCAACATTTGTCTAGAGTATGGATTCTAAATTAGTTCAGTAGTTTTGGGCCTATTGGTCAAAATTTTACAGAAAATTCTATTTAAAAACTGAAATCTGAAAATTTCAAAAAAAATAAAAATGGTATTAATCTTGAAACGAAAAATATAAAATATTTTTTTCTTAAATCTAGTACTTCTTTATAAAAAAAAATAAGTTATTTTCAAATAACATCTATGGGAAAATACCAAAGCTATGACCATTTATGTAAAAGTACCTAATTTGAGATTTTCTCCTTTTTTTATTTTATATTACGACTAATTATGAAAGCATGCCCAATAATATTGTATACACTCTAAAAAAGGTATTGAAATTTACAACAATATTGTGTGTAGCTTTTTATTTAAAACCAAATATAGTGTTTTAAATTAAGTGTTTAACTAAAATTTGTCAAAAATTATTTGTTACTTCAAAAATATATACTAAAAATATATAAATATGGGCTATAAAATTAGCCCAATTTCGCTAATATTATTGGTTACAATGTCATTTTATGCACATGCACATATATATATATATATATATATATATATATATATATATGTGCACGGCACATATATATATATATATGTGCACGGCGCATGTTGCGGGGACGGTTTTTCGTTCCACAAGTTACTATGAAGACATTTTGTTACTTTGAAGACTGTCCTTAAACTTTTCGTTATTCTACTGTTTACACTGAAGACATTTTGCTGGATACAGCGCATATAATAGGGACTTTTTTGGCTGTATATACAGATGTCTTCAAAGTATTCACAATGAATATATATATATATATATGTATATAAATATATATATTCATTATGCATACTTTGAAGACATCTGTATATACAGCCAAAAAAGTCCCTATAATATTCGCTCTATCCAGTAAAATGTCTTCAGTCTAAACAGTAGAATAACGAAAAGTTTAAGGACAGTCCCCAAAGCACCCAAATGTCTTCATAGTAACTTGTGAAACGAAAATCCGTACCCGCAACATGCGCCGTGCACATATATATATATGTATATATATATATATATATATATGTGCGCGGCGTATGTTGCGGGGACGGTTTTTCGTTCCACAAGTTACTATGAAGACATTTTGTTACTTTGGAGACTGTCCTTAAACTTTTCATTATTCTACTGTTTAGACTGAAGACATTTTACTGGATACTGGATGTTACTGGTCTTCATAGTAACTTGTGAAACGAAAATCCGTACCCGCAACATGCGCCGTGCACATATATATATATGTATATATATATATGTGCACAGCACATATTGCGGGGACGGGTTTTCGTTCCACAAGTTACTATGAAGACATTTTGTTACTTTGGGGACTGTCCTTAAACTTTTCATTTTTCTAGTGTTTACTCTGAAGACATTTTACTGGACACAGCGCATTTTATGGGACTTTTTTGGCTGTATATACAGATGTCTTCAAAGTATGGGCAATGCATATATATATATATATATATGTGCACGGCGCATGTTGCGGGGACAGTTTTTCTTTTCACAAGTTACTATGAAGACATTTTGATACTTTGGGGACTGTCCTTAAACTTTTCTTTGTTCTACTGTTTACACTGAAGACATTTTACTGGATACAGCGCATATTATAGAGACTTTTTTGGCTGTATATACAGATGTCTTCAAAGTATGCATAATGAATATATATATATATATATATATATATATATATATATATATATATATATATATATGCATTGCCCATACTTTGAAGACATCTGTATATACAGCCAAAAATGTCCCTATAAAATGCGCTGTGTCCAGTAAAATGTCTTCAGAGTAAACAATAGAATAACGAAAAGTTTAAGGACAGTCCCCAAAGTAACAAAATGTCTTCATAGTAACTTGTGGAACGAAAACCTGTCCTCGCAACATGTGCTGTGCACATATATATATATATATATATATATATATATATGTGCACAGCACATGTTGCGGGGACGGGTTTTCGTTCCACAAGTTACTATGAAGACATTTTGTTACTTTGGGGACTGTCCTTAAACTTTTCGTTATTCTAGTGTTTACTCTGAAGACATTTTACTGGACACAGCGCATTTTATAGGGACTTTTTTGGTTGTATATACAGATGTCTTCAAAGTATGGGCAATGCATATATATATATATATATATATATATATATATGCATTGCCCATACTTTGAAGACATCTGTATATACAGCCAAAAAAGTCCCTATAAAATGCGCTGTGTCCAGTAAAATGTCTTCAGTGTAAACAGTAGAATAACGAAAAGTTTAAGGACAGTCCCCAAAGTAACAAAATGTCTTCATAGTAACTTGTGGAACGAAAACCCGTCCCCGAAACATGTGCTGTGCATATATATATATATATATATATATGTGCACGGCGCATGTTGCGGGGACGGTTTTTCATTCCACAAGTTACTATGAAGACATTTTGGTGCTTTGGGGACTGGCCTCAAACTTTACTTTAATCTACTATATACACTGAAGACATTTTACTGGATACAGCGCATATTATAGGGACTTTTTTGGCTGTATATACAGATGTCTTCAAAGTATGAATAATGAATATATATATATATATATATATATATGTGCACAGCACATGTTGCGGGGACGGGTTTTCGTTCCACAAGTTACTATGAAGACATTTTGTTACTTTGGGGACTGTCCTTTAATTAATCTACTGTATACAATAAAGACAGTTTACTGGATACAGCGCATATTATAGGGACTTTTTTGGATGTATATACAGATGTCTTCAAAGTATGGGCAATGAATATATATATATATATGCATTTCACATACTTTGAAGACATCTGTATATACAGCCAAAAAAGTCCCTATAATAGACGCTGTATCCAGTAAAATGTCTTCAGTGTAAACAGTAGAATAACGAAAAGTAACAAAATGTCTTCATAGTAACTTGTGGAACGAAAACCCGTCCCCGCAACATGTGCTGTGCATATATATATATATATATATATATATATATATATATATGTGCATAGCACATGTTCCGGGGACGGGTTTTCGTTCCACAAGTTACTATGAAGACATTTTGTTACTTTGGGGACTGTCCTTAAACTTTTCGTTATTCTAGTGTTTACTCTGAAGACATTTTACTGGACACAGCGCATTTTATAGGGACTTTTTTGGCCATACTTTGAAGACATCTGTATATACAGCCAAAAAAGTCCCTATAAAATGCGCTGTGTGCAGTAAAATGTCTTCAGAGTAAACACTAGAATAATGAAAAGTTTAAGGACAGTTCCCAAAGTAACAAAATGTCTTCACAGTAACTTGTGGAACGAAAACCCGTCCCCGCAATATGTGCTGTGCACATATATATATATATATATGCATTACATATACTTTGAAGACATCTGTATATACAGCCAAAAAAGACCCTATAATATGCGCTGTATCCAGTAAAATGTCTTCAGTGTAAACAGTAGAATAACGAAAAGTTTAAGGACAGTCTTCAAAGTAACAAAATGTCTTCATAGTAACTTGTGGAACGAAAATCCGTCCCGCAACATGTGCCGTGCACATATATATATATATATATATATATATATTCATTGCCCATACTTTGAAGACATCTGTATATACAGCCAAAAAAGTCCCTATAATATGCGCTCTATCCAGTAAAATGTCTTCAGTGTAAACAGTAGAATAACGAAAAGTTTAAGGACAGTCTTCAAAGTAACAAAATGTCTTCATAGTAACTTGTGAAACGAAAAACGGTCCCCGCAACATGCGCCGTGCACATATATATATTATATATATATATATATATATATATATATATATATATATATATTCATTGCCCATTCTTTGAAGACATCTGTATATACAGTCAAAATAGTCCCTATAATATGCGCTGTATCCAGTAAAATGTCTTCAGTGTAAACAGTAGAATAACGAAAAGTTTAAGGACAGTCTCCAAAGTAACAAAATGTCTTCATAGTAACTTGTGGAACGAAAAACCGTCCCCGCAAGATGCGCCGTGCACATATATATATATATATTCATTGTGCATACTTTGAAGACATCTGTATATACAGCCAAAAAAAAATTTGAATCAAAGTCAAGATTTAGTCAAAATAGTAAATTCACTAATAAGTTAAAAAAAAAAAAAATATATTAAAAAAATTTCAAAAACTAGCCCAGAAAATTTTTTTTTATGCGATTTCGGCTTTAGGAGGCCCTAATAGATAAAAAAAAAATAGTCGCATGCTTGTAGCATTTTGGCTGTAATCTAATGAAATTATAGACATTGAAATAGGTAATTACAAATTTCAAATTATTTCAGACACACACTTCATGTGTGTAAAAATTAAATTTTTGTAATAAAACCCAAAAACGTTAACATGGATACATTTTGAATGTTTCTAAGACATATAAAATTTTATATTTGCGTTTGAAGATATTTTTAATTAAAATCGAATGTAAAACTAAAATAATTTGCTTGCTTTAAAAGAAACCCAAAATTTGTCTGTTTTCGTGATTTTATTAAAATTTAAATAATTCACGAATAAAATTTACAATTATGTTACTAATTAAGAAAATAAGACACAAATACAAAGAGATAAAATAAAAAGTTAATAAATACTTATATGTATTTATATTAATTAATTTTAAGACAGATTTGCATGCGAAAAAAACTGCTACAAAGTTTTGAGTGGTGTACTAAAATACAGCAATTTGTATGGAAAATTTAGAGGTATGTTACCTTAACATTTTCACACATAACTTTTTCACCTAGGTACAGATTTTGCTCATTATTAATACCAAAGTTTTCGAGAGGATTTCCATTAATCTAAGTAAAAAATAGCAAAACTTACCATATAGAGGTGGAGGTTATACAAATATTAACTATACAGGGTTTTAGAAAATTAAACTCTGCTTAAAAATTCTGGAAGCATAATCCAGGTTAAGCCTCTTACATATCACAGGGAGTAAATTTCTTTGTAACAATTAATTGAGGGACATAGTGCATTGTTCCGTGGGCAAAAATAAAAAAAAATGTTTGTTTTAAATATTAATATATAATTATATCTCTGGAAAGATTAAAAATCAACTAATACAAATATGAAAAATCAAAATTTGTTGTTCAAAAACACAGTTTCTGAAGAAACTAAGGAAATAATTTTCTCGACTTGTAATCACCAGGGAAGACAAAAAAAAAAATTAATTACAATTCAATATATTTAAAGCAAAAAGTATTAGAAAAAATCAAAAGGGAAAAATTTGTTAAAAACATTTTTTTTTTTGTAAAACGAAAAAGAAAAGAGCAATTTGGGGGAAAAATGTGAAAAACAAATAAAAGCAGAAAAATCTTAAAAAAGCTACTTCAAAGCTCAAAAAATACAATTAAAAAGAGGATTACTCATTTTTCATTATATTCAAGATATTTGTTGTTTGTTTTCAATCATTGTTCAATAATCGACAAAAGTTGTTAAAACATTCGAAAGTCGTTTAAAATAATTATCAAATTTTAACTGACAAAATGTTAAAAAAAAACAAACGATTTTTTTAGTTTGTTTTGGAAATTATAATTTGTTTTAATTTTTTTGTTTAATAGCAAGACACACACATACATACGTTAATATTTTTATTTTCTATGTTTGTATGTACAGTGGCTCACAGTCAAAGTGATTGATAAATAATAAAACAAAAAACTGATTGGCGAAAATATTAAGTACTTTGTTTGCTTAACTTCAAAACTTAACAAATATGACAGTTATTTCAGATAAAGTATCTAATATGGTATCTAATATGATGAATATAATCACAGTTCTACTTTCAAAAATTGATGGACAGACAAAATGATTTAAAGATTATCCTTTGGAATTCGAATGGGCTAGGTTAACACGTCCTTGAACTAAAAACTTTTCTATATAGGAACTCTGTAGATATCTTATTAATATCTGAGACACACTTCACACAAAAAAGTTACTTAAGTATACCTAACTTTACAATATGGGGGTACAGCAATAATTATCAAAAACTCAATTAAATGTACTGAACTTGAAAGTTTCAGAAAAGATTACCTCCAAGCTACCTCAATATTAATTGAAGACTTGTTCGGCCCACTCGTGTCGTCTGCTGTGTATTGTCCTCCCAAACACAATAACACTAAAATTGAATACATTAATTTCTTAAAGTCAATTGGTAATCGTTTTATTGCTGGAGGTGACTTCAACTCCAAAAACACTTTCTGGGGCTCCAGAATAACTCTTACAAAGGGCCGACACTTACTTGAAGCAATAAGAGGAACAAATAGCAAATTTTTAAGCTCTGGAGAGCCTACTTACTGACCAACTAACTTAAACAAAAAACCTGATTTAATTGACTTCTTTATCACGAAAAATATAAAACATGAACATTTAAAGATAGAATCGTGCTTCGAGCTCCGATCACTCACCCATAATACTCAAATTTGAAAGTAATGTTCTTCTTGCGACCCATAACAAATTTTCTTACAACAAGAAAACAGACTGGGAGTGCTTTAGAAAAATAGTTGAAAATAAACTTGATATACATATATCACTAAAAACCAAAGATGAAGTGGACAGTTCAATAGCATATTTTAATGACACACTTTTGTATGCTGCAATTGATTCTACACCCATAATAACTCATAAATCAAACAAATATAGTATATCACCATTCATCAAAGAGAAGATTAAGGCAAAGAGAAAACAAAGAAAAAAATGGCAATCAACAAGATCACCCTTTGATAAAACAATCCTTAACAAACTAACCAAGGAATTAAAGGATCTTTTGAAAAAGTACAAACAGGATAAACTTAAAAGTTATCTTGAAAACCTTGATTCAACCAAGACAACAAACTACTCATTATGGAAAGCCACAAGAAAAATTAACAATGCTATTATTCATCAACCGCCAATCCAAAAATCTGACTTAACGTGGGCCAGATATCATAACGAAAAGGCTCAAGTATTAGCTGATCATTTTTACAGAACTTTCTCTAATGAAATGGACAAACAAAATATTACTCTGCCAAATATCATTTCATCCACAAACTGCCACATCAAAAACGTTTCTCTACATGAAGTTAAAACTACTATTAAAACAAGAAGAATTGATGCTAAAAAATCCCCTGGCTATGACAGAGTAAAGGGCAAACTATTAAAAGAACTACCAATGAAGGGACTTATCTACATAAGAAATATCTTTAACGTTATAATAGCAATGAAATATTTTCCTAAAGTATGGAAAGTTGCAGAAATAATCGCTATTGCTAAGCCCAACAAGGATGCCACAAGGGCTACTTCATACAGGCCAATAAGTCTATTACCACTTTTATCTAAATTATTCGAAAAACTTATTTTTGATCGACTAGAACCAATACTTATAGAAAGAAATCTTATACCAGCGCATCAGTTTGGTTTTAGATCCACGCACTCTACGATCAAACAAATACATATAGTAACTAACAAAATCTCATCTGAAATTGATAAGAAAAATTTTTGCGTGGTCACATATCTTGATGTAGCGAAAGCGTGTGTGGCATGCTGGCCTACTTTATAAATTGGAAACGAATCTGCCAATTGACTTTTTTCTTATTCCACAAAGTTATTTAACTGACAGGCACTTTTATGTTAAATATAAAGATGAATGCTCAAGCATAATTAAAATGGAAGCGGGAGTTCCGCAAGGTAGTGTTCTTGGCCCTATTCTATACCTTCTGTACACAGCAGACATTCCTACTCCAACAAGAAACCCAGATATAATTGCAACATTTGCAGACGACACTATCCTTTTGTCATCAAATAAAGATATAACTTTGGCCATATCAAACCTTCAACAATTGCTGGACAATACTCTAAACTGGTTTAAAACCTGGGGTATTTTTGTAAATAGTGAAAAAACAGTACAAGTGACTTACTTAAATAGGAAGATACGTAACCATCAAGCAATTACGATAAACAACACTCCGATTCAAATGATAATAAAGCTTGGCATGATAATCGACTCTAAATTAATCTGAAAAGATCATATCATCTGTAAAAAAAAACGAAGTAAAGTACAAATTTGGACAACTCTACTGGCTCTTAGGAAAGGATTCAACTTTATCCTTACAAAACAAATTGCTTATATACAAAACAATAATAGCTCCTATTTGGAAATATGGCGCAGAGCTCTGGGGTACTGCAAGCAACTCTAATATAAAAATCATCCAACGAGTTCAATCAAAAATACTGAGAACTATTATAAACGCCGAATGGTACATATCCAATGAAAATATACATCGTTATCTTAACGTCAGCACAGTCCAAGAAGTCATAAGGAATTCCAGCTTAAAACATACATTTAAACTTACAACTCATTCTAACAATGAAATTAGACAACTACCCTATAACGAGCTCTCAAGAAGACTTAAGCGATGTACTCCATCGGAGCTATTTGTCCGATTCTTATAATTGATAATTTGGCAAAATATATTTTTTATAATTTAATATAAATGTTTACTTACACTAAATATAAGTTATCTTAAGTGTTGATTTAAGTTGATTAATACCCAAACCTCAAAACTAATTACTAATTGTCATATAAAGACAGGTGTAAATAAAATGGGATGTTAAAAAAAAAATTCAGATAAATCTTCTAAGTAATATAAAAATCAACAAAAACTCAAAAAATTACCCAAATATACATCACACTCAAAGTGAGCCACTTGATTTTGTTCTTGTTAAAATAGCAGTAAATGTTTTTGTTTTTAATATTTTTGCATTGATCTTATTGTAAATGCGTTATTTGCGTAGAAAACATCAAAGAGTGAGAGAGAGAGTAGTTAACTCTACAAAGAATGTAAATCTCAAAGAGGAATGGCTAAATTTGTCAATAAAACCGCTTTACAAGAGATGTTAGAATTAAAAATAAAGTGAAAAAAGTAATATAAAAGCTTTTTTGAAAAGAAATAAAGCTTTTATTGTTAGAGAAATAAAAACACGGTTATGATGGAAGAGTAGTAAGAAAGAAGCCGTTTATTAGCAAAATAAATTAGAGTGCTCGCAAATACGTTCAAAAGGATATGAGTTTTTGGCAAAAGGTATACACATATAAAATAGAGTAAATATCCACTATAAATGTTTGGTTAAGTTTTATTTACAGATGAAAGTAAATTTAACTTATTTGGCTCCGACGGAAAGCAAATGGTATGGCGACAAAAGAACACCCAGCTTCAGGAAAAAAACCTTATCCCAATTGTGGTTCTGTCATGGCTTGGGTTTGCATGGCAGGAAGTGGAACCGGAAATTCGCACCAAATTTCGGGAATTATCAACAAATTTGTTTATGTAGACATTTTGAAGCAAAACGTCAAGCCGAGTGTTGAAAAACTTGGGAACAAAGTTGACGTCTACTCCTACCAGGACAACGATCCCAAGCATAAATCGTATGTTGCGCGGGAATGGTTTATGTATAATTTCCCACATGTTCTTGAAGTTCCACCACAATCTTCGGATTTCAATATAATTGAAAATTTATGGTCCCATCTTGGCCAAAATATCCGAAAACATGCCATTACCTTTACAAAAATGCCTCATAGATGCGCATCAATCCGAGTGAAGGACAACTCCCACCTCGTACACCCAACATTTGTTGCAATCTATGCCTAGACGTCTGCAGGGCGTTATTTCAGCAAAAGAAGGTCCAACAAAATATTAGTATTAAATATTAACTACATTTACTTTTAGTGGCTCACTTTCACTGTGATGCACATTTGAATATTTTTGTAAGTTTTTGTTGTTTTTTTATATTACTTAAGAAATCTATCGGAAATAATTATGTTTTTTTTTAGCTTTTTAGTTATATGAAAAAAGAAAAATAATTTAAATTTTTGCCAATCAGATTTTCTTTTTATTATGTATCAACAATTTCAAGATGGAATTTCCATTTTTAGAAACAAAAATCATAAAATTGTATATATAACTGAATATATCAACGCCTACTGAAAGTCCGTAATTTTTATAGATTGTTTTTTGAATAACTGATTCTAAAAGTTTAAAAAATATGTATCTATGTTTTTCAATTGATTCCTCCTTTAACACAAACTTAACGTATCACTTTTTAAATAAAGCGCAGTCGGTAACGGAAAATATATTTTGATTTTTTATACAAAAATCATATTTGTCTTCTCAAATCTTGAATTGATTTCCGGGACGACTATTGTTTATACGATTGACACTAAACAAAAAAAAAAAATTAACCAACTTCGGATTATACAGCACTTCCTTAGTACAACCTGACTATTGTTTGTTTTAAGTAAATAAAAAATTTAATTTATATTTAAAATTTTGCATAACCTAAATATGTATATGCCTGAATTTAATTTAGGAAACAATGTTCTGACATGCCGCACACAGTTATTTGTGATGTTATTTCATTTACTAAACAAATAAACAAATTTTGCTTACTTGTAATTTAAACTTTATGCTTTTTAATTTATTTATTTATTTATTTAACTATTTATATAAAAACTTTTAAGCGCGTACGTATAATATTTCAGAATAATTTAAGCTGTAAAACAAATATAAAAACTTGTATTCATTATTGTTTGGATTTTAACTCATGTTCTTTAGAGTGGAACAAAACTAGAGATTTATTTGTCCCCTTCTTCCCTTAAATCTTACCGATAAAAATAAGTTGTTGTTCATTATTAATGTATTTGGGGGATTTTATTTGTGTTTTATAAAGTTCACGTTTGTATATTCCGCACTACGTTTCAATATTTATTTTACACTAAGAGAAAAAACTTCATCATATTTCTGAAGAAGCTGCCTGATATTTATAAAAAAATTTAATCAATATATTATTATGATGTATTTAATCTTAATTTGTTTTTTGAAATTGTGAAAGCAAATAAAAATGCAAATTTAATAAGAATTACAAAATAAGTATTTTACAGCCAAAATTTATAATTTGTAAATGTTTTGTTTTTTATTAATTTTTTTGATGAGGTGATGGAGATTTATGTGTGAATCAATTTTAGAATAATGATTTTTATCTATAGGATATAATTAAAATATTGTTAACTTTGAAATTTTGGTCCACTCTAGTATACAAAAGGCTGTTTTAATGTAATTAAAAACGCGTTTATTTTAATTATTTGTTTTTCATATTAAAATCATTTTCTCATTAAATGACAATATTAATACCTGTATTTAACATCATGTTGTTATATATAAAGTTTGTATGTGTAATTGTGAACGTAAATTGTTTGGGGTATTAAATGGTTAAAACAAAAGAAGCAATTTTATTGTCAACCCCAGACTACGAATAACCTGATGAATTGCCTGAAATAACATTGGATGTGTTGGAATCCGTCCATAGAAATTAAGGTGTTGTTAAAACCACAATAAAAGTATTTGATACAAAAGTAATTAATATTAATATTAATGACGATTTGATAAAGTAACAAAATCGATTGACAATTGCGCAAAATATTACTTTTTTGGTTTATTTTTCTTTTTTTTTTTTTAATTGATTGTATATACTCAGGTAAAACCTGGATGTTATTGTGATGTTTCGAAAGGCCGAGTTTAGAAGTTGAACATCATCTACACCATAGACTCAGGAAAAAAATTTTATTATATTGATGAAATTGTTTCATAAATTGTTTGTCACTAATTCTTCATCATCTTTATGAAGTTTTTTATACAAATTTATGACAAATTTTCATAAATTCTTTAAATTTTTCATAAAAAAATTAATAAAAAGCTCTTACAAGGTATTAATTTCGCTTGCAAATCACTGCAGTTTCTATTCCTCATTAAGTTTGTATTTTTACTTACTTAAAATGTTTAAAAAACACAATTTAAAAATCTTCATTATATTGATGAAACTTTTTCATAAATATGAAGAAACTTTTTCAAAAATATGAAGAAGAAATTCATAAATTTTTCATAATATTTTTTGTTTTTGAATCTTTATTATATTTATGAATAGGTTTATATACATATGAAGAAAAATTTCTTCAATTTGCATATTAATAAATTAGATTCATAATACTTATGAAGTGTTATATCGAATGAAATTCTAAGAAGTTTTTCATTATATTTGTGATCAGTGGCATACCCAGGGGAGGGTGGGGGCTAGGGGGCCCGGGACCCTCGCGAAATTATTTCCAAAATACATTTTTTTTTATGTTTACAAAATACAATTAGGTTCCACCAGATTTTGCTGAAATTTGTTCAGAAATGATAAAAATTTGCTTTGAATTTTCTCTCAGTTACCTAAGTTTGTAATATGTACAAAATTTTATTTGGCCGCTTCTGTCAATGAAATTTATAGAAATTATTATTATTTTGCTTCCTCTTCCCAGCAAAAAAAAAAGGTAGTCATTCTGTGACTATAACTTCTTTCATTGCTTCCTAAATTTCAGTTGGCGTTCTTTTATGATTTTTTGGTGTTATTCTAAGGCACTTCTAAAAAAATTCATGTGTTCATATTTCAAATGCAGTGATCTGGATATAAACCCGATGCATATCTTAAAGAATCACTCTTCATTACTTCTAAAGCATAAGTTATAGTATGTCGTATATTTTTTTTTGAATCTAAAGCATTAATTCAAATTGAGAAAATAGTTCTGATGAACTTTTTTAATTTTTGTATTAAATCATTTTTTATATTTTAGTTTAAAATTTCATGAGGGTTAGAATTTATGCAGTTTTGCAATTTCTATAAAAGTTTTGAAAAATCAAGAAAAACAGATTTTTTTTACCTTTAATTGAAACTAGCTGGCCTGTCATTTGCATTTTTTCAGCCTCAAATATTTATGACGACGCAATCTGCGCAATTTTTTAATTATGTTTATTATTTAACACAACCATATTTCCAAATTTAATTTAGAATTTATCAAAATAATTTTAAAATTGTGTAAAAATTATTCCAAATTGCCCAAAAATATTTTAAAATTGTGCAAAAATTATTTAAAAATGTTCTAAAATATTTTAAAATTGTCTAAAAATGTTTCCAAATTGTACAACCAGTTTTTTAAATTCATTAAAATTTTTGAAAAATGTTTCAAAAATGCTTTTCACTAATGCAGAATTATTTATTTGTTTTAATAAAGAGAATTTGTATATCAATGCATGAATTTCGCTTCTTTAAACTTATTTCTCTGTATTCTTATGAATTAAATTTTCATCAAAGCTTAAATACTACAAAGTATATGAATATTTTCCAATCATGCATCAGAATACCTAATCGTTGTATTATCATTGCTTCCTTAGAGTAAAGTATGGGTAATGCTAGTAGTTACATTTGAAAACTTCCTTCCTATGACACGCTAATGTTAAATTCATCGATGAAACCATTAGAAAAGAAGTAATGCCTTTGCCATAGTAGTGATGCTTTTATTGTTTCTTTGGCAGCTTCATTTTTGCTGGGCTATTATTAATTATTTCCACACACGTAATATTATTTGGGTAAAAACAACCAAAAATACACTTAAGTTTTTAAAAGCCGATCAATTGCCTTTTTTATTTAATTTAACGCCTTTTATATTTTTTCTAACGTTTTCTAAAAAAGGAGTAATTAAAGGTTGATTTACACGTCGACTATCCTTATCTGCTTTTACTCAGTATTGTTTTTAAAAATCAGCAAAACAATATAATAATAAAAACGTTAGAAAAAATATATGTATGTAGTTTATTGTTGTTAAATGTTGTATTTTGTGTAGGTGTGAGCCGTTAAATAAAATCTAAACTTAATTCAGGAATCCAAATTTCTTTGAAAATTTAAAATTGTTCAAATATTTTGTCAAAGAAATTTTAAAATCTTTTGTCAATTTGTATTTAGTTTAGAATTTCTGTAGCTACCTCGCACAGGTTTTAAATGGAATTACTGAATTTGTATATCTTCTTTTAAAACTATAAAATTCGTGATTCCTGTTGAATTTTTTTTTTTAACTAAATATCTGAGATTAATTAAATCTTAACTGGCATCCCCAAAATTTCAGAGTTTTTTACATATGTAATTGAAAATATTTAATTAACAATTTAACTAATATAGACTTCCAAAGTAGTTATAATTGTTAAAAAGTAATAATTTATAAAAATGCTACCAAGTCTTGCCAAGTATTGGCTTATCTCTTTTAAATGTAAACAAAAATATTCGTTATAAAAATATTTGAAATTTTTCTATATGTAAATTGATAAAATATTAAAAATAACAAAAGCTAACAAATGAAAACTAACAAAATGAAATGAATATAGAGCAGGGCATACAATATAAATGCTATATTTTGTGTTCCGTTGAAGTCCATATATGAAAACAAGTAGTTATAGATATAGAGATAAAAAGGTTTTGTTTTATAAAAAAAATAGACAAAATGGTCCATAAATGACAAGTGAAATTTAAAAAAAAAAATACGAAATTAATGAACACAATTTAAATTCTAAAAATTACAAATAAAATTCAAAATTTCGATCAATTAACTAATACCAAATGGAATTAAAAAAATATTGATATTCAACAAATATTTATTTTATTTAATATGGTGTTTTGAATTTTAATTGATGATTTATAAATTACATTTGGAGTTATTTCAAAGGTTTTTGAAACAATCTAATCGTTTTTGAAATGGTTGAATTTGAGTAAAAATTTTCACGTAGCTATTCCACGTTCCCATGATATCTAAGCTTTTGTTTGTTTTTAAAAATTCGATGTAGTGCCCGGTGGCGTTGTGCAATCTTAATATGTAATTAAGCCCCATACGAATGTACTTGGACCAATTTAAATTGAAAAGCATTAGAATAAAAATCATTTTATATCAATCAAATATTTTAGTGATGCGCTCCGTCTATGAGTGTGTCCTATCAGCCAGTTTTTATTAAATTTGCTGGTAACAATGGAAGAGCCATCAATTTCCGATATGCGGTTTTTGCAGCATCCGACGATCTTATAACATTTTGGAGCGATTGGTTTTCCATGACATTGCGTCTTAGAGCTTGGAAATTTTTAAACTTGTTAAGAATTATATTTGTTCTTAATATATGTAAATCAAAATTTTCGCCTGCGGCGCCAACAAAAAATAAAATTAAAATTTTACAACAAAAATCGGCTGGTATTTAGTAAAAATTTTCGACTGACAAATACATTTTCCGGTTAAGAATTTATAATTTACAAAAACAATCAAAATGTACTTAATATTTAACGTATACTTTAGATAAGTTTTAAATAAAAATTTGTTTATGAATTTAAAAGCTACAAATTTTGTTTAGGAAAAGTTTCTGATTCCATGTATTAAAGGTCCAACTACAATTTGCTGGTTATTGGTATGAAACAAATATTCAAAAAAATTTAAAATCAAAAATTTGTATTTCCAAAATTTCGTTTAATACCAAGCAAAAGTTTAAGTCAATTAAGCCGATAGTAGTTTAACCCTTACGATGGGTTTAAAAATTCGGATTCGTCATAGGAAAAACCAAAATGACGCCCTGGATATTGCAATATACATTATAAAAAATTCAAAAATAAATCCAAGTATAAAAAAATTCCCTTAAGATTTGTTCCTGTTAGTAAACAAAATAAAAGAATTTTGTATTATAGTGTAAACTGATCGAAAAACATCGTAAAAATTCATTAATTAATTACCGTTTTTCATCAATTTACGTCCCTTATTTAAGCAAGACATTCAATTTTAACAACAAAAATTCAAAACTTGCAAACGACAGCCTGTTTATCTCTCCCGACAGAAAAGCAATTTTAAAAATTAAAATGAATGACACTTTTTACTGAATGATAATCATATAATTTTATTTTTAATTTTGTTTTATCTACAATGAAATAAGTTTTGACCAGACGATCACCAATTTGTTTTCGCTCAAAGTAAATGAAATAAAATGTAAAACTTTTTGGTTAGCACAACCAAATTCAAATATGATTGCTGAATACTTTGGCGCAACACTTAAAGTATTTAGCAAAGTTCAGTTGTATACATCGAATTTTAGTTGGAAACTGACCAAATTATTTTCTGCTTGTGTTTACCGCTATTGACAGTCTTAGCCGAAAATTTCATGTTTGAGATCAAATAACTTCTACACTATTAGAGATGACATATCACATAAGGCATATTTTATCATTGTCTCATGAAGTATATTATAGGAGGTCTAAAATCATTAAAAAAAATTCCCCAATTAAAGCTCCGTAAAATTTTTAATCTCGAAGTAATTAATTTTGGCACAATCGTTCTCATCCTGTTCTAATACAAAGTAGGAGTTACACATTTTTTACAACTTTTTTTCGGTTTGAAACCAGTTTGCTCTACTTAGTAATATAAGTTGGTCAGCTGACATATGAGTTATATTAATTCAGCATCTTAATTGATAACACTCATACGCTATTGAAAAGTCAGTTTTATTTAGTGTGTATTAAATATAAATAAAACTAGTAGTAAAAAAATCAAATTCGGGCATGCCGACTATAAAACACCCTACAACAAGTATAATTTGGGCCATTCCAAAATGGGTTTTAATCCTTTTTTTTTGAACAGCATACATACATCTGTGTGTGTTGGGTTCTGTACTTACGTACTCGTTAAAAATAAAAAAAACAATTTTCAATTTCAAAAACAAAGCACAAAAAACATTATTTCCAGTTAAAAATTGATGGTTATTTAAAATGACTTTCTTTTGTTTTTACTTCTTTTGTCGCTTATTAAAAAAATTATTGAAAATAAACAGCAAAATGGGCAGAATTTTTTGTATTTTTGATTAATTTAATATGTATTTTTTTTTTTTTTGTTTTTAAAGAAAAAATGTGAATGTATGCTTAAGCCTAAACTTAATATTTTTATTATAGTAGGGGAAAAATTTAATTCTAGGATTATCTGTTTTAAAATTGGTTGACTTGAAAATATTTAAATGTCCTAAAAAACTAACTCACAAAATTTTATATTCTTTGTGAGCTATTATCACATCTCTGTTTAACAAAAAGCAAAAAACATACAAGTTTGTGTAATGAGGGTAATCATTTATAATTTTGCGCAAATTAAGAAAGATTTTTTTGTCTTTGAATAATGCCAGACATTAAATATAAAATTTAATGCTCATTTGGGCAACAACTTGTTCATATATCTTCTTAATGGTCATAGTATTTCCAAAAAAAAGTCCCTGGTGATGTATACGAAATTCAACAGGTTAAAAATTAGAAATTGAATATTAAATTTAGAATATATTTCCAAATTTTGAAAACCAAATTAAAAATGCATATTTTTGTTGCAAAAGTGAGTAAAGTTTTTACTATAATTTTAAATATAATAACATTTTAAAAACAAAGCAATTTTTTGATTGATTTTTTTATTCATGAAAGCCTAAGCAAGTTTTCATTATACCCCTATTTAACATACATACAGTTAAGAACAAAATTGTTCACGAAATTATAGAAAAAAGTTTAATCTAAGAAAAACCGATAAAGGCACAGGCTTGGTAACTCAATATACTTCTTTCATGGTCAGGCATCATGTTATTTTTAATATGGCAATTTCTTTCCGGAAGTGAACAATATAATCACTGGTTTAATATTTTTTAAAAAAATTAAAATTTTTGATTGTGGGTTTTATAAAAAGTAAGTATAATAATTGCTAAAACCAACCTTTATAAAATATTATCAATTTGTTTTATTAAGTTTATTTTTGTGATGGCAAAAGCAAAGACAACACTTTTGAAGGAAAATGTCGTTAAAGATTAATTAGAAGGAGATTCATATGGAAAGATTGCCAAAAAAATATAACATATCTGTAGGATTCGTCAATAAAATAAAAAAACAGAATAATTTGGATATTTTAAGTAATCAAGTAGGTCGCCCAAAAAAACTTTCGCTCGCAGATAGTCGCAAAGCTAAACGATTAATCATAACTGGGGCAGTTCACACAGCAGTTAAGGTTAAGCAAATAGTTAATGAATAGCATGATTTGAATGTAAGCACCAAAACGGTTCGTAGAAACTTGAAAGCCAGTGGATTAGTTGCCAGAGTAAAACACAAAAAACCGCTTTTGAACTACAAAAACCGCAAAAGCGTCTAGAGTTTGCAAAAAAGTATGAAAAATTTACAATAGACGATTGAAAGCATGTAACATGGTCAGATGAGACAAAAATCTACCGACTCAGATCAGATGGACGGCAGTGGACAAAGATAGATAAAAGTGTTGGAATAAAAGATCGAAATAATTGCAATATGTTAAAATTTGTAGGTGGCTCATTTTCGTGGGAACCAGATTGGAATACTTCACTGGATAAAAGGTAAAATGTGTGCTTCAGACTCTATCACCATTCTTGAAGACTCATATCTTCCAAGTCTGGTAATATTCGGCCTAGATCCGGGGCAAAACGATATCTTTATACAGGATATCGATCCTAAACATACTGCGAAAAAAACTAAAAAGTGGTTCAAAGAAAATGGGATCAAGCTTTTAGATGGGCCAGTCGTCGGATTTAAATCTAAACACCTTTGGTCTATTTGAAAAAGAAACAATTTTTTCTAAAAACAACCCACCTAAGACCATAGATGAATTTTGGGAGCGTTCCATTGACGCTTGGGTAAATATTCTAAATAATCTAGTAAAGAGTATGCCAAACAGGATCAAAGCGGTTGAAAAAGCCCGAAGGACACACAATATACTAACACCAAAAAAGGACGAGTTATTCACCTGGGGTCATAATTGTTCACAAATAAACCGTTGAATAAACATCTGCTAAAACCTAATTCTAATGGATATATTTTAAGTTTTAATATTTTTGTATTCATTAGGGGCAATGTAATTTATTTAAATAAAAAAGTTTAAAAAAATTACAAAAAAAAATATGTGTCATATTTTCTGAAAAACGAATATTTCGTGAACAATTTTGTCCCTAACTGTATGTGTGTATATTGTTTAGGTAACTTACCTTTAAATTGTCTATATTTAGCAACACTCAACTATTTGCCAGTAGATGTTTCATGAAATTTAATTAAAGTCTTCTAGGCCGTACTTTCATATCCTAATGAAACTTGTAAATGTGATAAAAATAACAAAATGAATTTTTAATATGGGAAGTTAGTGAAATAAATAAATAAATAAATAGAACTTCCAAACCAATTTTCATCTACTACCTAACTGAGGAATAGTTTTTATGCAAACAATATTTTGGTTTTCCAAGAATTTTGTTTTTTTTTCTTTTGTTTTAAAGGTTGTAATTTCAAAACCTAAATTTGTCGATCTATTTGAAGCATTTAAAACAAAATTTACATTTTACTGCTTTTAAATTCATATAAAATGTTTATTTAAAATTTATTAATCACATTGACTGAGATCTAATGTATATATTTAATATTGAATTTTAAAATGAATGTGACATTTTTCGAAATAAAACTGTCAACAATTTTTTCTTGGTTCACCTCTTCATGATATACAGACATTAGTGCCTTTGGAGAAAGTTTTACTTCGCCCATTAAATTTTTAAAAGTACGGTTTGATTATTTTTGTGTTGTAAAACTTCCCTCTGGCTTTACATCATTTTACTAAAATTCTATGAGTCTACAAAATTCTTTTGACGATTAGTTAACAACTAAGCACACACACATTTTTATGAGCGGAAAATCTATTTGTCAAACTTGAGATAAATATGTAATAAATAAGATTGATCTGTATTATATCGTTAGATCATATGTTTATAAATTTAAACAATATTTTTGTGTTCCGACCCGTCTTGGTTACTCTATTTCTATACCATACAGCTTTACGATTTCAGTAGTCTCCATATAAATAATAATAATCTAATTCTCAGCATTTCGCCGCATCGCTAAATATATTTTCGTTTTTCAGCCGAAGTATACCCCGCTGGAACATTTTTTTAGCATTAGCATTTTCATTTAAGAAAATAGCAACTGTAAATTAAAATTTATTTCTTCAGAATATTTAAAAAACACGTCTCCGTTTTAAAAAAAGTGAGCAATTGTGAGCCGTGATACACCATGAACTCGAATTTTGAAAAACAAAAAACAGCACAGATATAATGGGAACGTGGACTAGCCTCGGTCAAATACAGAGACAACCATTTCAAAAACTCTTGGAATCACGTAAAATGTTATTTATAGCACATCAATTGAAATGAAAAAAAAAAAAAATAAATAAAATTAAATGAATTTAAAGAAGTATTTGTTGCCTTTCAACAGTTTTTTTTTTTAATTTAAATTATTTTTTTTACATATCAACTGCAAGTTTTTTAATTTTATTTATAATTTCTTGAATTTTAATTATGTTCTTTTATTTCATATATTTTTTTTTAGTTTCAGTTGGCAATTTTGGCCAATTTTGTCTACATGTATAAGTAGTTTTAAATTTTATGGCAACACAGACTTAAATATTTTATTAAAAAAAAGAAAATTGTTTTTTTTCGAATTTTATATATATATATATATTAATAGTACTTCTAAAGAAAACGACTATCCCTACTTACCGGACTTCTGTTTATTTTTTGTAAACCAATACAATTTTAATCTTTGGGGCCGCCTTTGTACGAAAGCTGTTTCCGTATATGGACTTGGTCGAAACGCGAAATAGAGCAATTATATTGAATGCTCTGCTCTATGTTTACTTACAAACACATAGTTAATTTGTAAGCTTTTGTTGTTTTTAATATTTTATGAAATTACAAATAGTTTTGTAACTAATATTTTTGTTTACATATAAAAGAGAAAAGCCAAGAACTTCCACGACTTGGTCGCATTTTTATAAACTCATAATTTTTAAGCAGCTATATCTATAACTACTTTACAAGGATAAATCTATTTAAATTAGCCAGAACACAACAAAATATTCCTCCCCTCAGAATTTTTCATATGCTCATATGCTTAAAGAAAGCCCGCCAGCCCAATCGAATGATTCTCAAGGCTCAATTGAGAACCTCATTAAAACGATGAATAACTTTATGTCTAACATGCAAAATATGATCCAGGAGATGATGAGGAACCAAAGCATGCTCATGCAAATTTTGTTGGATAGAAAATGAATCTGTTGAAAATATGTTTCTGGAACGCAAACGGCCTTAGCCAACATAAAAAGGAAGTACAACATTTCCTGCAAGAGCAGGAAATTGATGTACTCTTAGTCTCTGAGACCCACTTTACACAGAAAAATTGTTTAAAATTAGGCATTTCCCAATGCCAGAATTCGGAAAAGATTATATTCAGGCAACATCTATTAATCTTACCGATTTTAGGGTCACATTGTCTTCTATATATTGTCCTCCGAGACATAACATTAACCGAGATCAGTTTATCGATTTCTTTGCTACACTCGGTTCAAAATTTATAGCAGCCGGTGACTATAATGCTAAACATACTTTTTGGGGATCACGCCTTATCACACCCAGGGGCAGACAATTATTAAGTGCTATTTCTTCACACAGTCTAGATGCTTTATCCAGCGGTCACCCAACATACTGGCCATCCGACTTGAATAAGATTCCTGATCTTATAGACTTTGCCGTCACAAAAAATATAAAAAGAGAGCAAATATCCGTGAGCTCATCACTGGATTTATCTTCTGATCATTCACCATCAATCATATGGTTGAACGACATTCCCACTGGAGTTCAGGAAAGGCGTCATTTCTATCCAACTAGAAACACAAACTGGTTAAAATATAAAATGTATGTGAGTTCTCATCTTCCATACAATATCTCACTTAGAAATTCATCAGATATTCAATCTGCAGTGAACATATTTCCTGACGTTCTAACTACTGCAGCCTCAGTCGCAACTCCTATCTTTACACCCAGAAGTAGGGTAGCTCAATACACTCCAGGAAATATTCAGTTCCTTGTGAATGAAAAGAGAAAATTAAGAAGACAGTGGCAAGAAAGTCGATCTCCAGCTATAAAAAGCCGACTTAATCGATGCCAAAGAGACCTCCAAGCCGCCTTAAAGAAAAACGAACAAAACCATCTTGCCAATTACCTAAGTAACCTTAACCCTTTTAAGGAAACAAATTATTGTCTGTGGAAAGCTGTCAAACATATGCAATGCCCTATATCATATGAATCCCCAATACGACTCGAAAATGGCACTTGGGCTAAAAATGGATGCGAAAAAGTTAACGCTTTTGCTAATCACTTAGAAAAGGTGTTCACTCCAAATGATACGAGCCCTTATATTATAGATGATGTGGTTCCTTCGCCCTTAAAATTCCGTTTCCCATTAAAAATGTCAAGTATTCAAAAACTTGATCCAAAAAAATCCCCAGGTATAGACAGAATTTCATCGTCTATGATTACTAACTTGCCTATCTCAGCTCTTAAATTATTGATGTACATTTACAACGTCATTCTTCGCCTGGGATATTTCCCATCGTCTTGGAAAGAATCGGAAATTGTTATGATTCCTTAACCAAGTAAAGATGTTAGCCAAGTTACATCTTATAGACCTATAAGTTTACTATCAATCCTCTCGAAATTGTTTGAAAAACTACTTATTAGTAGCCTTAGTACATATTTAAACTCAGGGCATATTATTCCCGATCATCAGTTCGGATTCCGTGAAGGCCATGGCACAGTTGAGCAAGTTCACAGAATAACAACGCTTATTAGGAAGGCATTCGAGAATAAGCAATATTGCTCTGCTTTATTTATCGATATCTCACAGGCATTTGACAAAGTCTGGCACGAAGGTCTTATATTCAAGATTACAAACCTGCTCCCTGCAAGTACACATAAACTTTTTAAAAGTTATTTATCTGATAGAAGCTTTCGAGTACGGTCGAAAGACGAACTTTCTTCTTCCAGAAAAATTTCTGCTGGAGTCCCACAAGGTAGTATACTAGGTCCCTTGCTATATATTATCTTCACAGCAGATATGCCAACCAATGCTCTTACTTACACATCTACTTTCGCAGATGATACAGCTTTTATGAGCATTAACTCTGATTGTAAGGTTGCTTCCGCGCTGCTGCAGACTCATGTTCATGAGCTTGAAAAATGGCTAGACAAATGGAAAATTAAAGTTAATCCGACTTAGTGTGTTCACGTAACTTTTGCCCTAAGAAAAAATAATTGTCCTACAATTAAAATAAACAACATAAACATCCCTGAAAGTAGTCACGTCAAATATCTTGGTGTTCATTTGGATCGACGCCTTACATGGTCCCATCATATTGACTGTAAGGTAACCCAGATGAAATTGAAATCTGCTGAACTTAACTGGCTCATTGGGCCCAATTCTGCTTTAGAATTAGATTACAAAGTCCTTTTGTACAAATCGGTAATCAAGCCCATATGGACTTATGGTATTCAAATATGGGGAACGGCTTCGGCTTCGAATGTTGCTAAATTACAGAGAAGACAATCGAAACTTTTACGATTGATAACTGGCGCTCCTTGGTTTGTCAGAAATGACAATATTCATAGGGATTTAAATATTTCCTCAGTACAAGAAGAAATCAAGCGGTTCTGTACAAAATACATCACCAAGCTTCAAGTTCACCCAAATCATATTGCAAGACAACTCCTGCTCTTTGAAGGACATCAGCGATTAGGAAGGATGGATACTCTGGATCTGGGCAGCTAGGCCCTTTTCTATCTTCCTGTGCTGTGCTTCTCACATTGCTCAATTATCTATGTATTAAGATTTGAATAATTAAGAATGGAATTGCAATGGCAACTTCCATTAAATGTATTTAGTTTAAGATTTGATTACTTATTGTTATTTTCTTATGAGAAAGATTCAATAATAAAAAATCCATTAAAAAAAAAAAAAAAATTGTAATAAATATTTGTATAAAATCCGAAAAAAATAAAACTAATAGTTTTGAGTTTTTGGTTTATTAATTTACTTATAAATTTTAATTAAAACAATAAAAAAGCTTGCGTCGATTTTTAAGAAAATATATTCAATATATTGAAAAAATTTATTGGCAATACTTTTGTTTCAAAACGCAAATAAAAAATAACGTAATTTACGTAAGGCTAGATGAAAATATTAAATTGTGTTCGTTGATTTCTCTATCGTTCGTATTGCTTTCGTTTCTTTTCAGATAAGCAGGCCGTAATTTTTGGTAATTACAGTGGCATTAAAAATTATTAAAAGTGATAGTACAGAGAGCAACAAAAATTGGGTTGCAAAAAAAATAATTAAAACTAGATATCTGTTTCTTTATAAGCAATTTTAAAAGAGGTTTAAACAAAATTGCGACTTTTAGTCAAACCTATGAAGCAAAATTTGACATTATCAAATAAGTGAATACATTATGAAAAATAACAGTTTGTAATGTTCCTCTATTTAATTGTTATATTTTGTAATGCCTGTAATGCAAGTGTATACATTTGTGTGCTCAGTAAGCTGACTATTACAAAAATGTACTACAAGATATTATTTCCATCATAATTACAATATTTCAACAGGATATAATACAATCAATCAATATAATACAATCAATTTTCCCTATTAGTAACAATTATGCCATTTAGTCTATAATTTTTACCATTTATGATTTATTAAACATATTTTATAAAGTATATTTTACTTACATTTTCTTCTATATTATCACTTCATTTGTTATTAAAAGTTAATCACATTATATTTATTATATGTTATTGTGTCATATAATTTAAACAGAATTTTCATACATAAATACATATATATTTTTTTAACTGTTTTAAATAATTGCTTTTATTCGTTTTTATTAATGGGCAGTGTTGTGTTTTATTTTGATTGTATTAATTGCTACTTTTTTAATTATAAATAAATCGTTTGTTTAATAAGTTTCCCACAAATTCCATTAATACACATGAATTAATATTATTCCACTTTTAATAATTTATTATTATTATTTTTTTTTTATAAATGTGTGTTTAATTACATTTTTAATTTACATAATTAAATATGTAGTTGTTGGTAGTTTTCATTAAATAGATACACGAGTTGGATTATAAATTTATTTAGAATATTAATTTGAAATAGATTTTCAATTTAGGTATTTTTGGAATGTAATTAAGTATGTAAATATTAGTATTTACCACATAGTTTTAATGTTTATCTGAAAATAAAAAAAATAAAATGGTATTAGTTTAAACAATAGTAACTATAGTTACCAAAGTTTTTTTACACAGGCTGTTAATGTAATTTTTAAGTGTAATAAATATTATTATTATTAAAACATATCAGTTGTTTAAATAGTTTTATATAAGCACACATTAAACTATTGTTAGAAATTATTTATTTTAATAGTACATATAAAATACTCTCTTCCGAAAATCATCTTAATATGAAGACTTTTTACACTGGAAACACCAATAGATTTCTGTTATATTAAGACTACTTCGTCAGTGTGAGTGCAATTGAAATTGCTAAGTTATTTGTGAGTGGGCGTAAATTTAAATTTACTCACTTTTCCAGCTCTAATAAATATGCACTCTTGTATAATTTGTTTGTTAATAAAAATTACTCATACGCCACATGTCATTATTAGAGAATACAAACCACTACGTACATTGAATTTGTGCTGATGTTTATAACTGCAAAAAATACCAGACTTAAAGCCATTATTTAGTATACTAAACGACTGAGAATTACATCCGTTCCTTTGTCCGTATAAATTTTGTAGTCGAACTAAAGATCGCAAATATAAATATATATCGATGAAATTTGGTAGGTGATCTTGTACTAACCAGAGGGCAAACTCTATTGAATTGGATTCGAATCGGTCCATATTCACTGTCTCCCATAGAAAGGTTTTTTCTGAATCGGTCTCAAATAGTATCCAGATACACAAAGAAGTAGTTATCTAACTAAAATTTCGGGTGTCAATGTTATATATAGGACTGTAAATCATACCTTCAAGTTCGGAGAAAATCGCACTTAGTTTCAATTAATACCAAACAAACTAATGATCGCAATTATAAAAAAGAGTTTAGTACAGCAGTTGCTGGTGAAACAAGAATAAAGCCCGTTGAGCCTCATATTCAGACCTGCACTCCACAGATATGACACTCACAATATATTTTCCGTTACTGACTGTAGTTTATTTAAAAAGTAATACGCAGAGTTTGTTTTTAAATGAAGAATCAATTGAAATTCATAGAAATATATTTTTTAACTATTTGAATCAGTCATTCGAAAATACAGATTTTCAGTAGGAGTTGATATTTTATGTTTTCTTTTTCTAAAAATAGAAATTCAAATAATTCCTTTTTGTTTTTTTATCAAAATAGTTTGTGTAAATACAAAATTGTTTCAATAAGAATTACAAGAAATTACTCAAATATACATACACACATAGCAAATAAATATATATACATCTGTGTGTGTTGTGTTTTGTAATTACATACAAATAAAAAAAATAATTAATTTGAAAAATAAAACACAAAAATCGTATTTTTCTAAAGTTTCGTCAGTTAAAAATTAATGGTTATTTAAAACGACTTTCTACTGTTTTTAGTATTTTTGTCGATTATTAACCAATGATTGAAAATAAACAACAAAATGGGCTGAATATAATTAAAAATCAGTAGTCTTCTTTTTAATTAATTTAATAAGAACTTTAGATTGCTTTTAACGAAATAATTTTGTGAGCGTACCACCTGAATTGGTCTTGAGTAATATTTAGATAAAAACTGTAGATATCTGGTCGAAGTTTACGTTGTGAATGTTATATGTCACCATTAAACATAATCCGAATATACGGCAAATGGGAGTAGATTTGGACATAGTCCATATATATACCCAACTTCCCGGTATTTGCTTTGATAAACTTTTTTGGGAAAGTTTCGTTTAGTTTTATATCAATATTTTATGCATTACTCATAAAAAAAGATTGGGACCCTTTCCGGAATTTCGAAAGCTTCCCCAAAATTTTAACCAAATTTATTTTGGTGTACTAGTTTTTGCTTTTTTTTATTTTAAGTTTTATTTTTTTTTTCACATTTTGTACAATTTAAGTGCTTTTTAACTAATCGAAAAACATATTCTCCTAGTTTTATTACTGCTTTTTTGTGTGAACTAAAATGTTTTTACATATATTTTTTTTATTCGCTGATCATATATATTGGCGCATTACTGAGAAAAGGCACACACATTTTCCTAAATGTAATTTCTAAACAAATTGTGGAGCAATTTGTATTGAATACAAGTTCTGAAATTTTAAGAAATTTGTTCTTTATTTGTAAGAGGCTTTTTCAAGCTTAATTTCGTTTTTTTTTTCTTTAATAACACTAGTTTACAGCTAAAATGCGAAAAGCATGCGACTATTTTTTTTTTATGTATTAGGGCCTCCTAAAGCCAAAAATTGTATTAATTTTTTTCTGGGCTAGTTTTTAAAATTTTTTATTTTTTTTAACTTATTAGTGGATTTACTATTTTTTGTCATTTAAATTGCAAACGAAAAATTAGTTAAGGAATATAGTTTTTAAATCGGTTAAATAGTTTAGAAGATATGGGTTAAAATTTCGCGAAAAAAAATTAAAAAAGATATTTGTCTTAAATGGTAAAATATGAAGTAATTTTAATGTTGTATTTCTACAAAGAAAATAAGCAATTTTAAAAGAAAATCTATGACTAAATACCAAAGTTGTGATCATTTATGTAAAGGTACCCAAATTTTATGTTTTTTGTTTTATATTACTATTTTTTACAGAATTACTGCACAAACATAATATTTTTGAAGAAAACTAAAATTGGACAGTTAAAAAATCTATTTTGGGAGGAAAAATTGTAAAATTGTTGCAGGTACTGAAAAGCCGTTTTTTATTTTATTTGAAAATTATGTTGACAAAAAAGCAAGTGCCCTCATAAATATAAATGACAAAAATGCCAAAAAGAGAAGTTTTTAAATGAGAATGTATTAGTTATGTTACACAAAAAAGAATAATGTGTTGGTTGTATGCAATTTACTCAAAGATATTTATCAGAAATACTTTGGAATGCTATAGAAATCTTACAGGATGGGCTTCTGGCACGATATTAAAATTATTTCTTATTGATTTATTTAATGCAAATACCTCATGTGTTAAAATTTGTTTTTATTAGCCGATGCATGAAATTCGGAGTACCAATAATTTGGAGAAAACCATCTAATCATATCGAAGATTGCTATTTTTGTCATTGAAAGAGTTCAGGATTTGGAGCTCAATTAAATGATTTGGTCAGAGACTTGGAGCTCGTAAAAGAAAAAGCAGAGGTAATTGCATCTCGTTTACAACAATACAACTTTTTGAATTTAAATATAAAAGTAACATACTACAGAAACTTTGATTCTCCTTACGCGAAGTATTATTCAACCGAAGATGAGATATGATCCTGCAGGGACATTCCCGGTTTGTTCAAGGAGCTTGGAGAGCCTTACAATGCAATTGAATGGCGACTATTTGTTGATAGTAGTAAAGAAAGTTTCAAAGTAGTTCTTTTACATAACGGAAACAAAAAACCATCTATTCGCATCGCACATTTCGTACGAAACAATGGTTAAATTGCTAAAATGTATTAACTATGAAGATCACAATGAGAAAGTTTGTTCCGATACATGCTATGTGGATACACCAAATATTGTTGTTTTATTTGCCCCTGGGACAGTCGAGCTCATGATTTTGATTATAAGTGAAAACATTGGCCGGAAAGATTAGCCATTACAGTGGGCCAAGACAACACAAAGTATGTGCCTCTTATTAGGAAACATTATTCTTCCACAATTACATATAAAACTTAGACACTTGAAAAACTTCGTCTTAGCATTGAATATGGAAGGTAAAGCTTTCGCCTATTTCAGTAAAATTTGTAAAAAGGAAAAATCAAGAAAGGAATTTTTATTGGTCCACAACTAAAAAAAAACTTATCAAAGATATGAAATTCGAGAAATATTTGTAAACACTTGAGACTGCAGCTTTGAAATCATTTAAATTGGTACTTTCTGATTTCATGGGAAACAACAAAAACTCGGAGTACAGTACGATTGTTGAAGATTTAATTAAGAATTATTAAAATATGGATATAAAATATTTTTTTCTAATTTAACAAATATTATTTCTTAATTTGTCTGTTTTACTTTTTCAACAGGTGTTTATATGTCAATAAAGATTAATTTTTTACATTCGCACTTGAGCTTTTTCCCAGAGAATCTCAGTGATGTAAGTGATGAGCACGAAGAGAGGTTCCACCAAGAAATGAAATCCATCAAGAGGCGATATCAGGGATATTGGGATGAGAGAATGATGGGAGATTGCATTTAAATTCTCTTAAGAGAAACGGACCCCAAAGAAAACAAACGTAAAACAAGATCCAACAACTATTTTTAATAATAAAATACAAATAAATTTAAAGAAAATCAATAAACAATATTAATAAATAAAAAGTTAATTTTATTTTTTTAATACTGTTGATCTTAACCATACAATATTATTGGGCATGCTTTCATAATAATCGTAATATAAAACAAAAAAAAAAAGGAGAAAATCTCAAATAAGGTACTTTTACATAAATGGTCATAGCTTTGGTATTAACCCATAGATGTTCTTTAGAAATGACTTATTTTTTATATAGAATATATTACATTTGAAAAAAAAATATTTTATATTTTTCCTTTCAAGATTAATACCACTTTTTTTAAATTTTCAGATTTCAGTTTTTGCCGAAAAAAAGAGATTTTTCTGTAAAATTTTGACCCATAGGTCCAAAACTACTGAACCAATTTAAAACCTGTACTCTTGAAAAATGTTGACCATTAAATAAAAATTATTTTACAATTTGATTGATCAAAATATCTTGGTCCTAAAGAAAATTAAAAATTTTTCAAAAACTACTCCAGAAACAAAATTTTTAAATGCGATTTTCGGATTCAGGAGACCCAAATTAATAACAAAAAAATAGCCGCACGCTTGTCGCACAAAATTTTTTAATATATATTTGTTAACTAGTGTAATTAAGCTTAAAGGCAGTGTTTGGTTATATTTTTTTATAGTCAACCATTTTTATCAAATTAAAAAAATGTAGCTCTTGTTAAAATAAACTCTTTGGTTTTTTCACCCGCAATTGTAATAGTACAAATATGGCTTAATCTTATTTGGTTTTCTTTTACGGCCTAGGTTTCAAGAAATTTATGTTAGCATCAATTAAATAATTAATTTTTTTCATAAAACAATTTCCATAAAGAAAAAAAATTTAAATTTATATAGGGATTTCCTAAGATAAAGTGAATGCATTAGATGCCCTACACCACAGAACAATTTGGGTCTTATTCCGAGAAGTGCACCAAATTCTATTCCCTGTTATATGGTAAAGGATCAGACCCAGAATGAAATCGATGAAAATGTTAATTAAAGCAAATGGCGGGATGGTGGGTTTTTATGGGGACTAGGACCAAATGTGGGCATGTAAGAGACATTCTCAGCAATGAAAAATATACTGCAATATATTCAGTTTTTCATGGTAAGGTCGGATGGCCTTGTAAAAGGACTAAATTCTCTAAAGATGGTCTTTTGACAAACCTTATTTTTAAAGAAGTTTTACACATTGCATATGGGTATAAAAGAAGGAGATTCTTAACATTCAAATAAAAGATTTTTTTTTTCTACCAAGACAAAATTATGTCATAAATGTCCCACTGAATTTGTATATTATTAAAACAACAAAAAAAAGAAAAAAAAAAAACCATGGCTACTGAAAATTAAAAATTTTTTTCTTTGAGTATTTTTTTATTTTTTTGTTGAAGTTTACATCATTACTATTGAACTGTAGAGATTCTACTCAGTTATTTATGTGATAAAAATATGTTGCCATTTTAGTAAACTTTGGAAATTTTAAGCCCTTCCAAAAGACTTCTAATGTCATAAAGAAAATATTGGGAAAAATTAAAAATCAAAACACAATGAAATATTAAAAATATATTCATTAAAATGTAAATTACATCATTCTTAAAAGCAATAAATAACAATAATATTTCCGTTTCGTTAAAATTGTAATATTGCAATTCACGTCCTTGTTTGCATGACCTACCAATATTTAGGAAAAAAGAAAACAAAACCGACTAAAAATAAATATAACCATATCATGATAACTAAATTTGAGTTGTCTTTTATTAAAAAATTCATGCAAAAAAAATAGTAGGTTAAGGTTGTTATTGCAGAAGCAAAACACAAACCAAAAGTTGTTTAAAAAAAAAATATAGATTAATGCAAGTCAGGGTAGTTTTATGCACACAACATTTGATATGACAGGTAAAATATAAAAAAAAAACACTACTCAACAAAAGTCTACATTTTTTGAAAAACTTTCAACTAAAACTTTTTTAAAGTATGTTAGTATCCTAAACTCTAATCTAAAGCATACAAAAATGTTTGTTTTTCACGTGAAAAAACTATTATACTACAATACATAAAATGTAATAATATTTCTCGATAATATATATTGTGGTGAAGAACTTTAAGCTATTTTATATTTAAATTTCACACTAAATTCCTTTTTGATTTTCATTTTGCGAAAACTTAAAAATGTTTTAAGAACCCCGCTAGGATATTGAAAAGCCTCTTCTTTGTATCTTGTCCTTGAATCGAGAGATAAAAATTACAAATTTATACAGTAGGTTCAAAAGTATTTGAAAATTACTAGTAAAAATAATATAGTTGGCCTTGCCGACTATATAATACCTTACATCAAGTGTAACAGTCGAAATTCTGGGAAGTTCACTTAAGAAAATATCATGAAGTTAAGTTGTGTTGGACCAAATATGCACCGATTTTCTTTAAGTTTTAAGGCGTAATTTTTGGTTTGACATAACATTCACAAGGCACCCTCAGAAAAAAAGTTTGTAGAAAAATTTGTAAACGGTTTTCAATCCCACTTTACTATTTTTGTACTGATTTTTAGTAAAAAAATTATTATTTAGCAAATCTTTTTGCTATTTTGATTTTACAATTACAGAGTTTTTACAAAATATTCACAAATTTTTGTTGCCAATTTCAGAAATCATTTTAAAAATTTTTGAAAACCGATTTGCTGAAATTAGCAAAAAAAAATGCTAATTTTAAAAAAGTGGATATTGAAGGAAATGTTATTTTAAATAATGTAAAAAAAAATTGACTAAAATATTTTTGAAAACAGAAATTACCATTACAGACTTTTATGGTGAGTGCGCAGTTATATTAGATATTTGCTGTTTTTGTATGCCGTATATTTGAAACCAATTCAGATAAGAGGTTGGTCTGAATATGAACCAGAGTTAACCAAATTCAATTGAGGTACGGCTGAATATAAAGTGATGCTAGACAAATTCCATCTAAATATCTTCATAATCGCGAACTGTTGCTTGATAACAAGGTTTACCTAGACACACGGACGGATAGACGGCATCTACAAATCTACTCAAAAAGTAATTCCGAGTCTATTGGTATACCAGTTGTGGTGTAGCATTTAAAAAAGGCTTCATATGGTTAGTCCCCATAAAAGTCCAAATTTTTTAAAATTTAAAGGTACGGTTTATGGTCCCATATAACATTCACAGATAAAATTGCCACTAAATGCCTAACATATAACCCCAGTTCAAAAAGGTCCTGTGGGGTGTAGTACTGAATATGAACAGATTCTAACCAAATTCAATAGGTTTGGTCTTTGGTTCAATATAAATCTATTTATATAAAGATGCCGAAGGATCTAGGAAGCTGAAATTTGGTGAAATAAGGTTCCCACTCTGGCGTAGATATGTTTTAAGAAGGGATTTTGAAAATTGCTACAGGTAGGAGTAGAGAGGGCCCGCCCAAAACCCTTCACGTAGAGAAAATACTTGGTTGCAACATAACCAGTTCTACTTTATTATACTCTCTGCATTCGGCTTTTGTTGTCACAATCAAGTTATTGGTCTATAAAAAGGCTCTAACCACAATTTTTTTTTTATTTTAAAATTGTCATTTTCCATTTATATTGTGGTAATAAAAATTCTGACTATAAAAAAAAATATATGTGACAATTGTGAAAATATAAAATGCTGACAACAATTAATGAATTATTATAAAATAAATATCACATGACTTTGATATTTACTGTCATAATACTGGCTTGTTTTCATAAAATAATTGTACCAGTTTAGTCAACCATGTAAAAATTTCACCTAAGGGTGTTTATTTCCGAAAACGGATAATAAATATAATATATATGAAAAAATTCAATGTCAAAAAGATTTTATATAAAGATTTTATATCTTTTAATTCTTTTCAATAAAAAAAAAATAATATATATTTTTTTAAATATGTCTATTAATTCATTTCTGGTAAAATAACGACTTTCTAGTGTAAAAATCACTCCGAATATTAATAAAATTATTTTTATAAGAAAAAGTCTGTAAAACCCAATAGTTGTTTTTACGAAAAGGTTTTTTATACAAAATACTAGATTTTTGACATTTTTTTAATAGAAAAATTTTTGAATCTATGGACTTTTGAAGTGAAATTCTTAAAAAAAACTTGTATTCTAAAAAATTTGTATATTCTGAAGAATACTAAGATTCTAAGAACTTTTTCTGAAAGCAATATTTCAAGCACTTTTTGTAAAAGAAAAACTTTGAGACTCTAAGGACTCAAAGAAGTTTTCTTGAAAAAGTCCTTAATACCAAATTTTATTTCACTATTATGGTTAAATTATGGTTATTTTTTATCATAATATGATAGCAATATTAAAGTACAACTATGGTTGGCAAAATCATAATTCCAAATTTATATGATGCCCCAACCATGTTTTTCTTTGCGTCTGCCGGTGCAGCCATCAGCTAAGACGGGATTTTTGAAAAAGCCTTCGGAAAGGTGCAACAATTTGAAAAAGTCTTTTTGTTAACAGCATTCCAAAACCTCTGGAGGTTTAAATTTGGTATAAAGAATCATCGTTTTGCGTAGATAACCGCTCAAACGGTATTTTTGAAAATTCGTAAGGGGAGGAGTAAAAATGTATAAAGGCTTCCCCTTAATGGCCTACCAAATCCCTTTTGAAATTAAATGTATGTATTCTCTGAAGTATGGACTAATGTTTATTTTGGCAGGAACATTTTAAAAATGGGAGTTCAATGGGCGAAAAGTCTCCCCATCAACCGCGTAATAAAACCGCTGGACGAAGGAAGCTGATATTTGGTATTAAGCTCCCACCTCCGGTCTAGGCATCAGCCAGGATGGAATTTTTAGAAAATCCTACGGTGAGGGGCAAAAAGAGGAAATTCCTTCCTTGACGGCATGCCAAACTCGGATGTTGAAATTTTGCATGTAGGTTCCTCTTCCTGCGCAGAAAATTAAAATACCAATTCGCTAGGTTAGACCTAATCACCCCCACTTGAATTTATTTGAAATTTGGTACAGGTATATCAAAATAATTAAAAAAATTTAAGAAGAAATCTGTACAAAAATCTGGCGAGTAGTGTAATTGAAATAAAAAATCTAAACCACGTGATTTGAAAAAAAAAAAAATATATATATATATATATGTATAAATAAATATAACCACCAGAGCTGTGCCTTTTTAACAGATTCCATAGAAAATTTATTTTACAAACAAATATTATTTTGTATTAGGAAATTTTAGAAAAGTCTTTGGTAAACATTATGTTTTGGAAAAAAAAAAATAGAAATAAATTTGAATGTCCAATTGCAGAGCTTTACAGGTGAGGAGAAAAACGTGGATAACTTTCATATATAAAGATTTTTAATTGTTTTTGATCACAATAATATAGGCCTAATTGTATACATCTTAAAAATACAAGTCAAATGCTGTACGTGGAATCGGTACATTAAATTTTGTGTTTAAATGAAGGAAAATTGTTCTTCTACTCTTATTAGAGCGAGACATAAATTTGATTCTTATTTAAATGTAAGTACAATTTTCTGCCACAATCTAGCGAGTTAATGTAAAAACTTGTCTAATTTCAGATCACAGCCCATGTATATCATTCATAATAAAGTGAAATAATTTTGTTTGAAATGTTGATAAAAATTGAAAAGAAAAAAGCTTCCAACTAGAAACAATTTATTTTCTTTTTTTTTTCTGATAAAAAACGAAATTATTGTTATTCCTAAAACACCAAATAAAAAGGAAATCATATAATATATTCCTATTTTCTATTTGCAAGTTAAAGCTATGATAACCACTAACTATCTATAACTAAGCGGAATAACAACCAAGTTTTTTTTTAAACCAGTTAGTAAATAACACAAAAAAAAAACACAAATTTTTTCCCAGAAATCAAATGAACTTTTGTGACCTCAAATGTAAAATACAAACAGAATAAAAACCTTGAACTGTTTGTTATTTAAGCTTTTAAGAGTCCTTTATTTTTGCAGTATTTGTTGCAAAAACGTTTATATTTGCATGCTACAAAATTTAGTGTATCAATGGTTATAACATGACAACTCGTAATTGAGAAACTCATGAGAAAGGATCAACTTAAATTGTAATTTAATTTTTAGTTACGAATTGTTAATATGACCATCATGTATGAGAACTATATAAGAGTTTACATATTCGAGACCATAGAAATAAGAATAGCTAAAGAACTGTTAGTTAGACAGTTTTCGAGGCTGCTAATGACGAATTACAAAATTAAAAAAGGTGGCGGATTTAAAATGCAAAGTTCAAATTGGCGAATTTTTAATAGTAATTATAAATTTTAACAAATAATTATTGATCTAGAAATACATATCTTAAGAACATTGATTCTCTCAAAATTTGAATACTTAATCGTTATGTGATTGTGTTTGTGTTTGTTAAAAAAAAATTCTCGTTTAAAACCCTTATTTGACCCCTTTAAATTCCAAGGTGGCTCAAAAAGCGAAACAGCTCGATCTTAGGTTTTTCTTTTCCAGCACATATCCAAATTTCCTCGATAACAAAATGTTTAAATTCAGGTACTTTCTTTGTCAGTCTTTATTTAAGTCTAATGATCAATTTCAAACCCATTGTGGATTAAATTAGGCAATTGAAAAAAAAAAAACAGAATATAATAAGGTCGGTCTTGGCATTTAGAATCATAAAAGTTGGAGGTAAATTTTTTTAAAAATCCGGTTATTTGTTTGAATATTTAAAAGGCAAAAGGAAGTGTATGGCCATTTTATATATTTTTTCTTTAGCCTTGAATCATACAAAAATGCTCGTATCAACAGTCTTTTAAGGAGAATATTAATAATATTCTAAGAATTTCTCACAAACACATCTATTTCAGAAATTGTCGTCATCATCATTATAATTCTTTGGAAACAACAACTAACATACCATCCACCATTATACGCTAAATATACACTTAAAATATATTTTAGGTTAAAATATTAGAAAAAAAAACATTTTAAAGAAATTATGTTTCATTTAAATATCCATCTTTGGCAAAACCATACGGGTAGAATTATTAGAAAAATTTGTAATTTTTTAATAGGGTATCCCTTTTGATAAGTGTCTTGAGTAATTATGGAGAAAACTTTTCGGCTATAGCTGACTTTACGGTTAAAGTACTATTTAAAAAAAATTCATAATTAGGTGAAAATTGCTTCTTTATGATATTTAAATATTTAAATTGAAAAAACGTTAGTAAATCATATAATGTAAATATTTTTAAAACTTGAATTAGATATAACACAATACTCTGAGTGTACAGTTGTGACGTTTAAGAATAATGACGACAAAAATGTATAGCAGTATATATTGTATAAAAATTCAAGGCCATTTATATAGATACATACACAATACTAAATAGTATCGACACCTGTGCGGACAATAGCAATTTTGTATGATTTATTCCAAAACTTTTATATAACTTTGTGTGATGTTTTTTTTTTTCAACTGCTCCTAATACTTTATAAAGTTGTTTGTTTAGTTTCTGCTTTATAGTACTATAAACCAGATAAATAGTTTTTTTCTTCTTGTTTTTGGGTGCGTGTTATTTTATGACCTATGTTATTAGAAACGCAAAAATAGAAGCTCATACACATCAATGCGAAAAACTTTTAAAACAAGTATACAAGATTTGGCACTTTACTTGGAACATTTTTGCTTCAAATGGTATCAAAATTTCGTTCTCTATTTTTAAAAATAGAGTTTTATATAAAAATACAATAAAAAATATATATTTCGGAAGACGTTTGATTCATTCGGAACATATAGCCAGCCAAAAATGTAATTTTCAATGGTAGACTCTGGGTTCCCTCAAAATTTCAAGGAAATTTGTTAAAAATATGCTCAAAATTTAATTTGGCATCCACACATTGTCTAGCAATTGTGTTTTATCGTTTCCATTTATTGGCCTATCTGCAAAACCACACATTACCAAATAATGTGTAAAGTGATGTATACCGGAGTAAAAAAGTTTAGATATAGATTTATCTAATAATATTTTATCATATATAAATAATCAATTTTTTTTTTAAATTAGCTTAATTAATTATCTCAAAAAGCCTTTTTTTAGTGGTATCACATCGCTACTGAAATTTGAAAGTTGTTCTTATTCTATAATTTAAATTTATCAAAAGTTGAGAAAAATTAAATATAAATATTACGATCGCGACTCATCAAATCTAATATATTACATTAAGAATTTGAAATCAAAATTAATATCAGAATCGCGTATTTCGCAAAAATTTAATAAAAAAAATGTTTCACTTTGATCAAGAAATTTTTATATATATGCCTTCACGCAAAATTCATTTTTGAATGATTATATTTCCACGGAACGTCTTCTTATGTAAGACAGGATTTAATTTTAATATGCTAACTAATAGCGAGAAACTAAAATAAGTCATTATTTTAACGTTCTCTAAAACTTTGGGCTTTGCAGGATCGAAGTACCTGTATCAACCTAGCTAAAAATCGTTAATTTGCTTTGTTTTTGTAAACATATGGAGATTGAAAGCCCGCTATAAACTAGAAATAGTAACAAACAATTTGTTGAGTTTTCAAAAAACGTGAATAATTTAAAAATCCCAAATTAGTTTTTTATATTGATTGTACATTCTTAATTGCCATAAAAATTAAGTGTAAGTTTGAGAAATTTGCTTATTTAAGACGTTAACAAGTTGAAATTTTACTTACTTCATTTCAGAAAATTTTGATATTTTCATTAAAATATGTATTTTTTATGTATAAGTTTTTCAAAAAATCGCGAAATACTTAATAGTAAGTAAATTTTTTTAAATTTCGTCTTTAAATCCCTTTATGCACATTTATTAAATAATAATTAAATTTAAAGTCAACACTTTTTTTTTGTATAATAGACAAATTACTCATTCTTAAAAGGTAACTTTTTGTGATACCTCTACATATAAAAGAAATTTTGTTGAAACACGGCACAGAGTTGTAAGACATTAAAGGATAGGAGCAACAGTTGAGATTGCGAATTCAAAATTTGTGTTTTTTTTTTGACAACTCTATAGTTTTTTGTTTTAAATATAATAAATTTTTCTCTACATTTTTTCTTAGTCAATAAGATATGATTATTTATGATCATATATAACGTTATATACCTTTATATAATTATTTAAAATCAAATAAGTATAGAACTAATTTAGTCTCATTAATTTTTCACAAATTTCTAAATATATAATTATATATAACACAATTATACGAGCATCGTGGCCTAATAAAGTCAGCCACACACGTTTCTGAGTTTATTACTCACGATAACTCTCGCAGAACGAGTTCAAATCCCTGCGAAGGCATTGTTTTTTAGAATTTCAATAGTTTTTTTTTATTCAAAATCTTTTCTTCGTTTTTTAATAAAGTATATTCCATATATATAATATTGTTGGATCTTATCTGATACAATTCGATCGGATAAATTTGGATCTCACTTAATCCCTAAATATATTGCTGAATAAAATTTGATCTGCCATTTTTCGGATTAATTTAGATCCTCCTTAATCCCAAAATATATTGCTGGATCTAATTTTGATATGCCATTTTTCGTATATATTAGATTGAAAAACAATCAAAACTACAAAAAAAAAAAAACGGAAACCATTTTAATAAATGAATTATCAGTTATTTTTTACGGAAGTGGTAGGTAAAATTTTAACATTTATTTTTAAATGATTAATCATTTGTTTTTTACTGATTAGTCAGTTGTTTAAACAACATTTAAAAATAAAAGACAAAAACCATTTGATTTAAATGAAAAGTAAGTAGACCGGTTTTAAATGAAATAACACTTTTTTTAAATAGTGTTTTCAGTTATTTTAACACACAAACTTTTTTTAATTGCATATTATTTTTAGTGTGGTTTTTTATGTAAATTATCATAATACAAATTATACAAATTTCAATTGATGACATAAATTTACTGCAAATTCTTCTTATTTTACATAAATTACCATAACTTTTGTCTAGATTCATGGACTTTCTTAATGCATACCTTGTCATGAGGTCTTATATTTTTGTCGACTTTTGTAAAATTAATAAGAGTTAGATTTGGAAAATTCATTATTATTTTTAATATGTTTTTGTTTACTTGACATAAACATAGATTATATTGTATGATCCACAACCGGTTGATTTTGTAAGGAGTTTGATCTATTGGTAATAAGTTATTTTTCTCTAAACTAGAGCTGCTTACCTTAGAAGTGGTTCTAAAATCAGTTATGGAACTGGTTAAGGTGAAACCTTAAATTTTGATGCTCTTAGGAAAGGATTCAACTTTATCCTTACAAAACAAATTGCTTATATACAAAACAATAATAGCTCCTATTTGGAAATATGACGCAGAGCAGGTACTGCAAGCAACTCTAATATAAAAATCATCCAACGAGTTCAATCAAAAATACTGAGAACTATTATAAACGCCGAATGGTACATATCCAATGAAAATATACATCGTGATCTTAACGTCAGCTCAGTCCAAGAAGTCATAAGGAATTCCAGCTTAAAACATACATTTAAACTTACAACTCATTCCAACAATGAAACTAGACAACTACCCTATAACGAGCTCTCAGGTTCAAGAAGACTTAAGCGATGCACTCCATCGGAGCTATTTGTCCAATTCTTATAATTGATAATTTGGCAAAATTTATTTTATATAATTTAATATAAATGTTTACATACACTAAATATAAGTTTCTAAAGTGTTGATTTAAGTTAATTAATACCCAAACCTCAAAACTAATTACTAATTGTCATATAAAGACAGGTGTAAATAAAATGGGATGTTAAAAAAAAAAAATTGATGCTTAGTAGAATCTTTTTCATAGATCGGGTGGTAAAAGAACCTGCTCTAGGAGAGATTCAAATGTTAAAAAAAACTGGCAGGGTTTTTTGGCCGGAAATATAGTTTTCAATTTTCAAATTGCCTGCAAAGATAATCTTAAAAATTATAGAATTAAAAAAAAGAAAAAACTATACATATATCATAAAATATTTCGGTATTTAACTTTAGTCTAATGCCCAAGACCGCCAAAAAGCTGCTGTCAGATATCAAGTACAATAGTTTTAGGTAAACAATTATTGTTTATTAAAGCAATTACTTGGTATAGACAGAAAACATAACTTACACTTTTTTTTAATTCAACTTTTTTTGTTAAAGGAACGAGTTTAAAGCGGAATGATGTAAAATCAAAATTTGATAAATTTGAAAAAATTTACTTTTTTAAGAAAAAAAATTATTTAAAAAAATCGCATATATTATTGCTAATATAAAAGAAAGTTAAGAGCTTTTTACTCTCCAGGACTCGCAGGACACATTTTACGAACATCCCTCTAACTCAAAAACCAGTCAATGGATATTTTTGAAACAAAGCACAACTAACACACTTCGACATTGTAGTCAGTGGAATCGATTTTGGTAAAATTTAATTATCTTTGGTGTCAAACTCGCTAAATTTCGCAATTTTTAAAAAAGCGAAATTCCTTTAAATTCTAAAATTTTAAAACTAGAGCCACAATTTTTGGTATGTAGTTTTATTTCAATGATAGTGTCATTTATAGCAAAAGTCTTTACTGTTGTATTACTAGATTTTTTAATTAGTTTTCAACTTAATAAAGTGATAAATCAAAATTTTAATATATTCATCACAGTAAGTTTTCAATGCTAAATGTATAGTAGAAATATTGTCAAAATCTAAGGAAAGAGCATTATGGGGTTAACAGTTCAATGCTCATGTTTTGGTAAAAAGTAGCAGCGCTCGTAACCGATTTTTATTGTGCCTTGTTTTTCAAGATTCATTGTCGGCTTTTGATAATTCCTTCGTTATTTAATACTAAAACTTTGAAAAAAGCAAAAAAAAAACAGAATGGGCTCTTTACTTCGAAATATATTTTCACTTATATATAATTTAATATTAGTTTAAAATGATTTTAATTTAAACCAGAATACAGTAAAATGTTAAGTTCATTTAACTGATTTTTGTTTTGTTTATATCCACTAACATCTGACCTAATGATTTTTATCTTCATTTTGATATTTACATTACACAACCTGAAGTTGGTTTATTTTTTTATTATTTTTATTATTATTGTATACCAATTTAGTAATATTAGTTACAAGCAAAATGTACTATTCTTGGTACAATTTAAAAAGATTTCAGTTTATATCCCTGTTTTGTATTTAACTTTCACATTTTACACACTAACAGCAACAACAACTGAAAACCAGCAAACGTCCTTAGCCTTATTTTGTTTCAATATACACTTACACACACTTACACACACTCACACAAACACATTCACTTATACTGAGACACCCAATTATACTATAAGGGCAGGGGATTTATATTTTTTTTATCTTTTCTTTAAATATTATGCAATATTATCTATTTTATACTCTTTAAAGGATTATTTTGGGCAAAAATTTAAACTTACTTTTTATTAAAAAAAAATACTACAATTTTTTACTTAAATTGTTTCTTTAACATTGACGTCAAACTTATAATAGAAAAAAATTCACTAAACTTTAGGAAAGTTAAGGGGATATTTTTCGTTTATATATTTTTTTTTTTATTGTTTTTATACAATTTCACTTTCACTTTTTTATTGAACAGATTTTTTTGGTTTTATTATTTGTTTTGCAAATTTTATTTATTTTAATTTTATTATATGTTAAAATTTAAGATTCAAATAAAATTTAATTTTTATATTTTGTTTATAAATATTTTTTAAAATACACTAACGTTTGAATAATTTTTTTTTTTTTTTTTGTAATTGTATTACTTTTTTATAAATTTACTTTTTGTCATTTAGACACTTTCTGATTTCGTATATTGTTCTAAACGCTTTAACCACCAAAACTCAACTGATTCTGTGAATATGTGTTAAGTACCTTCTGAAACATCAAAAAAATCTTTTAATACCTTTACATTATAAATCTCTACTTAATGAAAACAACAACATGGAAATACTGGGAAATTTTAGAGTTTTTCAAACCTGCGCTTTATTAACCAGAGTAAAACCTATCACAATTTTTTCCTCTCTGTAAAAAACAAAATAAATTGTTGTTTACAATTTTCATTACACATTGTTTTGTTTTGTTTATGTTTTTTCCTCCGAAAAGATTTGCAAAGCAAAAATTTTCATAATTCATAAGATTTCACCCTCTCATCAACGATATGTAGAAATATTTTGTTTTTGTTTGTGATAAGGAATTTCTTATCATTTAATATAATAACGTTGTAATAATGACTATTATATATACTTATATAAATATCTATATAATTGTTTGTGTATTTTATTTCATGCTAAACTATTTTTAACAAGAAAATTACTTTGAATTGTCTTTAGTATAAGTACAGAGATTAAGGAAAAGTATTTTTTTTTGTAAGAAGAAAAGTTATATTCACTATGTATATATTTGTAAAAGAGTTGTTAAAGTAGATTATTTTAATATCTTTTTAAAAATAAATTCTTGAGAACTTTCTTATATTTATCTTAATAAATAGTTTTGTATAGTAAAAGGTTTTAAATGAAAGAATATGTATGAAAAAATTTTATTATATATAATTATCATAATAAATGTTTCACTCGAATGATTGCGCTACCTCGAATTATTTGAAAACGCATTCTCATGGGATTGTGCAATCATCACGGTTAAGACGAAGCTCTTCCACTCAGAATATTACGTATTTTAATGTTTGTAGTATAAAAAAACATGCCGCTGCATTTAAAAATAAAGGACCATTCATTTATTTTTCAAAGAAACTTTTCTATACATTTGTTAAAAATTATTTACTGTCCTTTACCCTTTACCCTCAAAACGGAAATTTGTGGTTTATTTGTTTTCGTAACTGCTATTTCAAATTTATTTTTTTATTTACAATTGTTTGTCTATATATGTACAAAATTATATCAATTCAAACTGCTAAACTTTAAAAGCATACACACATCAGCAAACACATTTACATACATTTTTTTAATAAAAAAACAAACAAAAATATAAAAACGGAAGCAATTTCAAACAAATGAATAAATCATTTATTTTTGTTAGGAATTTGGAAGGTAAAATTTTAATATTTATTTTAACTGGTTAATGATTTGTTTCTTACGGATGTGTCAATTATTTAAACATCATTTAAAAATATATATAAAAAAACCATTTAATTTAAATGAAAAGTAAGTAGAAATATCATATCTTGTAGATGACATTTTATGTTATTTTAACTTACAAACTGTTTTAAGTGTACTTTATATTTTTCTGACGTACCCTAGTATTTGAAAATGGGGGACAGAACTTTTTTAGTAGTCCTAGTTCACATTAAAGTGTAAGTCGGCAGACTTTTTTTAATTTCTTATCTCTATATAATTGAAAGAAAAAGTATAGAAACGTAGAAAGAAATTGCATTTACTGGTTTTAAAATTATTTACCACAAACCATTTTAGACAGATTTTTGTCTCTCCTGTAAAGTTTTTTTAAAACTGGACTTATCCCATTCTCATACTAAGCTAACGATATATAAAAATACACATAATTTTTTTAATTCAAAAGAAAATTAATTCAATTCTGCTTTCTGCAATTCCAAAAATAAAATGCATATTATATTTGAGTATACGAAAAATGTCTTCAGTGCATATTAAAATCTTCCTTAATTGAAATAAAAATCAGGCATGATTCGTTTTCAATTCTTAGAAAAAATTGTGCTTTCTTTCAGTAAAATGTACTTGTATTACATTTTTAAGAAATTTTCATTCATGCCCTTGAACCTTAACTAAGAACTGTACACTGGTATACAAATTTGTTGTAGTTGTAAACATCTAAAATAAACATCTACAAAAATAAAATACACGATTGTTTAATTTGTATTAGGATCTGTGTAGGTAGGTACACTTTAAAATATTAATATTTTATATTAATGCAGTTCAAATTGAAAAATTAAAAATATAGTTAAACTGTTAAAAAAAAAACAACGGAAAAATGTAGTTACTATACAATAACTGCAAATAACTGATAAATTTTGTTGTGGAAAATTGCTTAAACAACTGACAAAATGGGTGAGAAAATAGTGTTTTTCATATTTTGTTTGGTATAATAGAAATATAGGGGAGCAAAATATACTCGGAAGCCTCAATTTTTAGACGCATAGTAGGAATTATTCAGTTTAATTTCTTCGACCTTTACAATATAAATTATAAATACAAACTTATTTATTTTTTATCTCAATGGATAGCTTCTTCAGGGATTTTTTGTATCTGTATTTAAAACTGTTTTATATAAAATAGACCTTGAGCTTGAATACTTATTACCAGAAATTTATATAATTATGATAGTAATATTTTGACGTTAATTAAGGTTATTCAATACACATGTGTTTGTTGTCATAGTGTGTTCATTTTTGACGTTCTATATTAGGTTATGTATTTATATTTGAAATGATCCTTTGATATTTAGTTTCTTAGTCAGATAGCGCTAAATCAGATTAAATATAGCGAAAACGCCAAAGTTTTGCCATTAAACTAAATAGCAAATATAAGTAAGAAATTAAAAACATTTGTTCATAACCATTCACCGAATAGAAAAACTTTTTTGTTTTATTAATTTAATATTCAGTTTTTAACAAGCATCATAAATGTTTGAATTTTTTCGTCTCTTAAGGTAATCCAATCATTTAATCATATCCAATCATATCAAAATTTCCTCATTTAAACGCTCAAATATTTTCAAGTAAAACTAATTTTAATTTTAAATTAAATTTGAAATTGAAATTTTAAACGGTTTAAAAATGTTGGTGGGCTTGTTACGTATACGTAATAAATTATTTATTTAAGAAATATGCATATTGCTCATACGTACTGTGTGCTCGTCAGAGAACTGCAAAATCAACTTGTTTCTTGATTTAAGCATACACAAAAATTCTGTAACATGATGTAGATTTTATTCTACAGTGAATTTTGTTGAATTACACTGTCCAACAAATTAAGACTTTTTGAATGGAACAGAATAGCGACCCTATAATTTTGAAAGGGTATGTTGAGTAGATCATTTTTGTAGAACAAACTTATGGTCCAGCACGTCTGAGTTTTTTTTACAGTGGGTCAAAGTTTTCATTTTTTGGTCGAAGGGAGCATTATACTACATGAAAAAAATGCTGTAAGTTAATGTCTGAGAGAATTCTTATTGTCAGAGTTGTATTGTGGAATTGTATGCAAATTATTTTTGTGGAAAATCTTAACTCTATAACTGGTCTCTTTATGGGTCAATTTGACCCTTTTTTCGAGAAAATCAAAAAATATCATTTAAAAAAGGACATTTAAGGATTAAAATATTCTACAAAAATGTTTGCCGGAGAATTTCAGTGGGGGTCACCAAACCCACCATTGTTGTAAATAAAACTCTTTACGATTAATTGGCAAAATTACACGCCAACTTCTATAAAAAAATTATAATTTTGTTTTAATAGTGGTTTATTATAGTATGTACATATTTATTTTTTTGCTTCAAAACTTCCAGATCGGCGTGTCTTTTTCTTGGAAATGTAACTTTTACATCGGCTTTTATCAAATTCCTGTTTTTCAATCTGGAACATAACATTTCAGCTTTCTCTTTTGTTAGTCCTAAATCTCTTACAAGATCTTCAAAATAAGCTTGGTCTATCAAATTAGGACATATGTTTAAACCATCAAGAGGCAAGTAACTTATATCTGATATGTTTTCAACCGCCGCTGTTATTTCTGTATTGGCGACTGTCATATTGGCCGAAAATGTATGTGTAGGCGGTTGAGGCACCGGAACACCTTCACAGCGCACTTCTGGTAAAATGACATTATTTGTTGCTTCGTATGTCATTATCGCGTAGTGCCTTTGGCTTCTAAGAAATTTGTAATTTACGCAGAAATAGCATGTATCTGATTTTTGATCTTCAGGTTCAATCCATGTAATAGGCGCAGAAAATGGCAGCGCCTTAGTACCGCCTTTGTACCAGGTCAAAAGACCCGCCATGCTTATTTAAGCTTTAATTTTTCTTTTTTTATAATTATTTTAGTAAAAATCACACCCGATATGTACTGCTTAGTAGCTAAATTATGCTTGAATTTTTTCTTTTATTTTTTATTATTAATTTTAATAAATATCACACCCGATTTGTAAGTCACAGCTGACTAGACGCGAGAACTCAGTGTTTGGCCCGGCCGAACTTGACGCCGTTTTTACCTGTTTTGTATATGTTGGTGTATAATTGTACTAATTAAGCGTAAAAGCTTTATTTACAACATTGGTGTCTTTGGTGACCCCCACTGAAATTTTCCGGCAAACATTTTCGTAGAATATTTTAATCCTTAAATGTCCTTTTTTAAAGGATCTTTTTTGATTTTCTCGAAAAAGGGTCAAATTGACCCATAAACTGACCAGTTAGAGGGTTAAGATCTTCCACAAAAATAATCCTCATACAATTCCACAATACAACTCTGACCATAAGAATTCTCTCAGACATTAACTTACAGCATTTTTTTCATATAGTATAATGCTCCCTTCGACCAAAAAATGAAAACTTTGACCCACTGTAAAAAAAACTCAGACGTGCTGGACCATAAGTTTGTTCTACAAAAATGATCTACTCAACATACCCTTTCAGAGTTATGGGGTCGCTATTCTGTTCCATTCAAAAAGTCTTAGTTTGTTGGACAGTGTAATTCAACAAAATTCACTGTAGAATAAAATCAGCATCATGTTACAGAACGCGTAATTGGGATCAGTGTGAATCATCTGTCGATTATGTTTTATGCAATTGTAATCACTCAACAAAAAGTCAGCGTTGAATAAATAAGAAAAAACATCAAACAACGCGTATGAGTGTAATCATAATCAAAACAAAATAGAAACACATTTCATAAATTACTTTGTGTACATTAGGGTGGGACTTAAATCCCCTTTTTCGAATTTTTATTAGTAATACAATACTAAAACTATTCTTCTTTGTGAAATAAAAATATATTTTTTTTGGAAAAAACATTAGGTCGATATCTCAGGCTTGCCTAATCCGGAAAAATTTAAATATTGTCAACATTTTTTTTTTCTTCTACTTTGATTGGAAAATTAGTCAATATTTAACTTTAACCGGATTGGGAGAGCCTGAGATATCGACCTAAATTAAAACAAAAAAAATTTCACAAAGAACAATATTTTTGGTATTACTAGTAAAAATTTAAAAAAAACGGATTTTAGACCCACCCTAATTTATGAAATGTGTTTCTACAAAACAACCCCCTTTTTATAGATAAGAAACTATTTTGTTTTAATTATGAATACACACATACGCTTTATTTATTGCTTTTTCTGATTTATTCTTCATCAAAATAATTATTGTTGACTCAAACGAACAGAATAAAATCAATGGTATAAAAACGACCGATGGTTATAAATCAGTGACAACAATTTGCACGTCGTTTGATTGATTTAAAATCATTAACAAATATGTGTGTTGGAGTATATTCAATGTTTGAAAGCAAACACATATTTATTCTTGTGTTGATTGCCTATGAACGTTTTGCAATCAGCATTTGCAGTTCTCTGGTGCTCGTCAGAGAACTTAAGATCGTTTAAACCACGAAATTAATCTACTTAGGCCGAAGGATGTGGGTTAAACTTGGATTAGTTAAGCCGAATACTAATTTTGTTTGCATTTCCAAGTTTATTAATATAAATTTGTCAGAACAACTTTTATTTACATAGAATTTTGGTCTTTATTGAAATAAAATAAAATAAAATAAAATAAAATAAAATAAAATAAACCTAATTTTAAAAGCAGTTACAAACTGCGATAAAGCAGTTACAAACTGCGATAAGCTGAGTTCAAAAATAATCTACATCCGAAAAACTCGGCCTTAACCCAACAAATATAAATGAGTGATTTTTAAAGAATCAATATTTCATTGATTCCAAAGTATTATTTATTTCTGATTTTCCTCTTCTTGTTATTGAAATTAAATCCTTTTAACTGACTGAAAATTTGATTTCATTGGCCAAAAGTCCAATTTTTTTTGCTACCGATTTTTTAAATTTTAACGCCATTTTGTAGCTAAATTAAGGTAGCAGAAATATAAGGTTAAATTATTACGAATTGTGGGCGTGCCCCACTGATTTTTGAATTTAAAAAAAAGGTGATTTTTTTTTTTGTTTTTTTAACAAAAATAAATAATTAATACTAGCAAGTTATCATCGATAATGACCTGTGGTACTTCTTACAAGGTTGGTAGGTTTGAAGTCTTTTGTAGTTGTAAGTGGTCACAGCCCTACCGTTTAATATTAGGGGTGTTCTAGAATTAATTTATTAAACTACTATATATTTGACAATTTTCAATTTTAGTGGAATAGAACTTCTAGGAAACAATAGTAACAAGAACCGTGTACCACCCGGAGAAAGGTGAAAGTGTCCTCTTTATCCATATATATACATTTGCACCTGCCACTCTTTTTCATTTTAAGAAAATTACTCAAAAAAATTTAAAATTTACGGTAATTTAAACAGCCCTATAATGCAATGACGAAATTGACTCTAGAAAATTTGGAGATTATATTAAGGAAACTGCAAAAATATATACAATCAAGTACCCATGGAAAAATATATCTGCAACAGTTCACAAAATCTTTTATCATGGAGAAGATGTCACTAAATATCATTTGATACCACTTAGAGATCTATCAGAGGAAGCTTAGCAAAAAAGGAATAAGGATTACAGATTTTATAGAGAGCACAATACAAGAAAAATTTCACGAAATTCCACAAATGAAGATCTATTTAATATATTATTAGCAACGTCAGAAATAACATGGAATATATTCAATCAGTATTTCAGTCCAATAAATAATAATTGTAATTGCATTTCATTGTTATTTAAGTACAAAAAACAAAGTATTAGTAAAAATAATAATAAACCGAACCTCCCATTGTTACAAACGCTATTACAAAGGTTTTTTTTTTATCTACATATGTATGAAATGTTTTAATAAATAAGATAGATTCAAAAAATAAAAATCAATATTTTCATATCAAAGTTCGAAAAAAAGGAATCATTTCGACAGCAAAAAATAATAAATTTTTTTTGTAGTAATAGCAAAATTTTTAGCGTTTTTAGGTGTAAATATTTTTTCAGTGTAATTAAATTTGCATATTTGACAGCAAAAAATTAATAATTTTTCAGTAATAACAGCAAAACCTCCAGCTGAATTTTACTTTTTTTTTTTGAGTGTAAGAATGTTTTTGAGTGTAAGCATTAAAAAGAAACCCATTATTACAAAAAATATTTATAATTATTAATAAAATCCGAAAATTACATTTTTTTTATAAATAAAAAATCCATATTTTACGCTAAAAGTTAAATAAAATCAAAAGTTTAATTTTGACCTAGAATTTCTTAAAAAGTACTAAATTAATATTAATTAAATTAAAACTGAGTCAAGTTCAACTAAATATCTATACATCAAAAAATATTACTAAAATGTTTTGATGGGTTCAAAAGTAACAGAATTTTGGTCAATAAAGAACTATTTTCAGCCACTGTGTGAAGTCTAAATTATTTTAAAAACATCCAATACTAAACATTAACCACAGTTATTTCTATATAAATTTAATATATGTAACTATAGTTAAGTACTAGGCTTTTGTAACTTTGAAACAAGTTATCAAGCTTAAGTGATTTGAATCAATATTTAACTCACAACAGATTTTAAAATTTCAAAATAGTACACAGAAAAGATTTACAAAAACTGTAATTTTAAACATCATTCATTTACTATTTTTTATAAATACAATTAAAAAGTTTTTTAAAATTTCACCAACAATGGAATTTGACATTTCAAAAAACTTTTTGTTATTCAATGTTTCTTCAATGTTTTTTTAAAGAATTTCTATATGAACAATAGCGATATAACTTTTTTTGACTACAAATTTCGCAGGTACCACGCTATGGGGAATATTGTAGTGATCTTCAAATACGATATCTTAGATCAGTTAAAAAAAAAAAAACCTTTCGCACCGAATGCGATTTCTAACACCTTCCAAATTTTTTACATTTATTTTTTAACAAATATTAAAACAACATAACAACATTAATAAAAGAAAAGAACAAACTAGGTGTTACAAGAAAAAGATATAAGTTTAGTGTTCGCGTTGATTTGCATAGCGGAAACAAAAATGCACTACAGCTCGTTGTGCATATATGTTGCAGCGCTTCTGTCTATTAATTGAAGACGTTTCTTGCACACAGTGCCGTAAAAGACATTATTGAGCCTTCCTAAACGGCTTAAGAGAGTTTTTTAATGATGAAAAGTTATTAGTACGGAAACAGTCATCCGAAAACCATACATAATACCATAGACCACATATGAACTTACAGATAAGAAAAAGCTTTTCCCGATAATTTGGAAGAGGAATAAATGCCAAGATGCCAAATATTGCTTTGGAGTTCCATCGGGCAACATTAGTGGTAATGATTTAAAGTTAATGAATGGAAACCATTTATTTTCATTGGTGCGGAACATTTTTTAACGCTCGCGAAAACGAAAAAACGCAATTAATCATATTTTTCCATGGACTATTCAAACTTGCCAGGCAAAATTTATCTTTATAAATAAAATAACAATTTAAAAACATTTTAAACGAGAGGTTGTTAGAAGTGGGATTTGAAATTTAACAAATGTTTGTCATTACTTAAGATTTTGAGATATTTTTTCTGTGAATAATGAAATTTGTAAATCCTAAAAATTATTTGTTATTATTTTTAAATTAAAATTTTTATTTACAAAGAATTTTTTCGAACGTGAGTTGTGTTATACTGTTTAATTGATAGTATCACAGGAGGTGTTCTGCCGAGATAAGTGAACTTACACCCGGAGCCCGTGTTCTTTATTCGAAATACTCGCTTATCTAGTAGAGCACATCCATTTGTTGTCGATTGGCCAGTAGATTGCACGACGTATTAAAGGGAAAATCAGTCTTTAGTCGTACTATCCGTATTTGGAATAAACTCCTCGCAGAGGTATTCCCTGTCATTTACAACTTGGTAAAATTTAAGCAAAATAGCCACCGACAATACTCCCTATTTCCTTTAGTCTTTAATCTAACTTTCCATCGCCAAAGCACTGCATTGACAGGGTATCCCTTAAGTGTTCGTTAGATTTAAAATATTATGTTTTTTAAGTTTAAAAGATTCGGCATTTTAAAAATTTAACTTTAGATTCTTATTAACCAACCTTAGTATGTGAAGGGTTTTAGGTGAATTCGGTCACTTTGCAAAAATATGTTGACCATACTGGATGCGCCATAATTTAAAATCAAATATTTTTCCTGTACTTTAAAGTCTTTGTCAAAAATTGATGTTGGTTTATATAATCGTTTATAAATTTAAAAATCATTACTCTTCAATGATGATACGATATTTTATATAACGGATTAAATTGTTCGATACCTCGGTTGTTAAAGGGTTCAAAAAACCGAAAAAGCTGTCTCTCCAAAATAGGCAAAATTTTTAATTATTGGCTTTAATTTTAAAAATATTTACTTTTCAATGCGGAATGGTGTTTTTAGCATTTAGAATAACGTATCCAACATGGTGGAACAATTTTTTTTTTTTTAAAGTGTCCGAATTCACCAGAAAGCCTTTACACATACACAGAGAAAACATATTCATTGTGACAACCGATTTTTTTTTCCAACGCATGACACAGTTGTGGTCATAGAATATTTTGTTTGTGGCGACAGAAATTCGGTTAATACAATAAAATTTCGGTGAAAACAGACTTTTTAAATTTACCCAGGAATACATTTGGTTGTGACAACGAAATAATTCGGTTGGCAAGAAATTTGGTAGTCACAATGAATCCGCGTCATCTGTGTAGTAATTTAAGGTTGGTTAATAAGAATATTGAGGTTAGTTCAAAAAGCGGCATATTTTGAGCCGCCTTGTTATATTCTAATAATCTTTTTTCAGTTTAAAAAATTTAACCGCCGTTTTGAATACTAAACAACGCCTCCACAGAAGGGTGGTCCAGTTGACAAAGAATACCATATATATAAATGTAGAGTATAGTTGGCTGACTTATCGTCTACATCTGTCTATTTGTGTGGTTGACAAAAAGAAAAAGTTATTACACCTTGTGATTCATTTATTTATTTTACATTAAATGAACTTTCCTTCATTGTTTGCATGTCACTGACTTGTGGGAGAAATTCTTTAATCATGCTGAATTCATTGAAAATTGATTTTTATCAATATTCTTTTCATCAGCAATGGTGTTAATTTTATTAGAATTTATTTATTTTGTCAAAAGTTTTTTAAAAACGAATTTTGAAAAAAAATAGGATTTTAAAATTTAAACATCCTCTTATTTTTACAATTGCCATAAATGCTAAAGACGCCGAAAACGCTTCAAATTAAAAATAATCAAATTTAAATACATTTTATTTTATTGAAATTTTACATTTTTCGATTGCTTACACTCAAAAAAAAATGAACTAGAATTTAGAAAAATTAACCCATTTTGAGGAAAAATTGAAATGAAAATGGCGCCAAAGACACGTTTTACCAATTTTAATAAAATTTTCCTTGAAATTAAGAAACAAATTTTACTTAAAACTTGGTCAAAATTTCTTAATTATAGAAAAATTGTACTACTGAGAAGTAAATTTTTATTAGAAAACAGTAAAATTTCCTCCTAATTAGTTCATACATCATATAAAATTGTACTGTTAGTTAGGAAATGTTTCCTTGGTTTTTAGAAAAATTTTATTTTATTTAAGTTCATTAGATAATTTTTTTTACTAAAAACTAGGACTTAACTCTCAAAAAATAAGAAAATATTTTCTACAACAAGTTAAATAGCACTTTTTTTAAGTGAAAATTATCCTTTTCCTTCTTCTTTGGTGAAGTTAATATTTTTTACCATATATTTTAAAGTACTTTAGACTCATTGAGTAAGTCTTTTCCCACTTACGAAGGTTTTTATATTTTCCCACTTTTCAGAGCTTTTTGTTATACATTTTTGTCTTAAAATTAAATTGAATTATACTAAATTTTTGTATTTTAAATACAAATTAAATTTCATTAGCAATAAGGTGAACAAATTAAAAAATGTACTGTAGGATATCCTGAAACGTAATAAATTGTGACAAAGTCAGATCCTTTTCGTAGTTAATTGACGGTTCCGCTTGGGAGAACTACAAAAAGGGACGCCCTACGTGACACACAGCATCTATGGCAAAGGAACACTGGGGGTCCTTCGTCTTCTTTAATTAAATAATTTAAGGAAATTGTTGCAAAAATACAAAATATCACAGTTACATTTGTTGTTATTATTGGATAATGGAAAAGTCATAAGTTGATTTTAGGAGATTTTTAGCTTAAACTTTATTTGACATATACAAATTTAAACCATTTTTATTATTAAGTGAATAAAGTTATATAATTAATAAATATAAAGTTAAATAAGCGCTACGTCAATTATAAAAAGCCATTATGACGTAATGTATAAAATGTGCCTGCGATATTTTGTATTGTAGTCAGCAAACAAATTTATTACATAAAGCGCAAATTTAAAATTTTTTACCTTTTACTAAGAAAATTTTTAAATATATTTTAAGCTACTTTAAGTTCAATATTTAAGGCTGTTAAGATTAGACATGGGCATGTGAGAGATTTTTGACGCACGCTTACGCACGATCACGAACCAAAATTTACAATCATGCACGATAGTTTTTTTTAAATGGTTACTTTAATTTCTTTTATTTAATAATATTTTTCTTGAAAATTAGGAAAACTAACTGGTTTGTTTTTAATTGATTGTTTTTTTGGAATAGAATATTAAAAATAATTTAAACAAAAAAAATCCTATACCAAATTTAATTATTTTTTAAAAGTTAGAAAACTTTTACTTGAAAAAAAAGAATATTTTATAAAAATTTTTAAAATTTATCTGAACTAAGTTGCATGAAAATTTTCCTTAGAAATAGTTCATCAGTTTCTAAAATCAAGTAAATTTTTATTATTACATAGGAAAAAATGTATGTAGACACATTTTTTGAACTAAATGGGACTAAATTATGTCCTATTTTTTTTTTTTTTTTTTTGAACTAAACTTAATTTTATTACATTTGAGTATGTATTTTTCTTAAAACTAAGATGTTTGTTTTAAATTAATAAATTTTTATTTATTTGACTTGTTTTTTTCCTAAAATCAAGAAATATTACTTAGGAAAAATATGAACTATTTCTGAGTACATAAACTATTTCGTTTTCCCTCAAACTTAGGAATTTTTATTCGCTTTAAGAAAATTTTTCTAAGTTTTGATAAAATTTTACTTAAATTGAGGACCATTTATAAACTATTTTGAAGAAAATTTTTGATTAAATTTTAGTTCATGTCTTTTTTTTTGAGTGTAACATGGTTAATTCGTTCCACAAAAACACCATTGAAAACTGAAAGTTATTAATCTAGTTGCAAGTTAGATCGCATTGGTATTGTATGAAACTTCGCTGTAAGCGGTATAGGTGTGACATCAAAATAGTTTTAAATATAGATAAATGTTTTAAAAATTAACGTACGTTTTGTCAGAGCTATATTAAAAATAACCAACAAACTTAAGAAGTTATAACAAAAAAAAAATACTTCATTTCTTTTTATTTTATTAAAGTAAGAATCAAAAATAAATTTCTATTTATATTTTTATTATAATTTAAAGTTACTTTGTACAAAAGTCAAACCCACTTCTGTTACTTAGTTGTTTTCCCTTATGTTTCTTATTATTAAAATTGTCTGTATTTCATTACCGAAGAGACTTCAGAAACTAATTATGTTTTCCATTTCAATTTCTTTTCCACGTCAATGTTGCTCATGTTTGATAATGTATTTCTTTATCTATTGGTTTTGTAAATGACACTTGACGTAATGTAGCATCCAACGGTACTATAATAATAATAATATGGGTTATAACATAGTGAGATGATGGTGTTGATGGTTGTTGGTTGTTGGTTGTTTATGACTTGACTCTGGTGTTGATAATATTATAACTGTTATAATTCGTTAAAGGCACAGATATTATAGACGAGCATATTACTGTTGTAGATTTCTTAGAATTTTTTTTTTTTTTGCTTTGAGAATTTACATTTTTTTTATTTTGTGTTAGTATGAGAAGTTATAAAAATATATTTTAATTTTAAATAGAATGATAATATCCTATTTCAAATTAAAATTAAAAATTTAAAGACAAATATAATAATATAAATTCCCGATTACAAAAAATTAATGCGGTATATGTAGCCCAAAATAGAATTTGACCTGTATTTATACCTGCTCTCTATAAAATACGACTACACATGATCCAAAAAATGATTTTATCATCATATAAACTTAGATTAGAACTAATGACAAACCCAGTTTTAATAGAGGGGACAGTTCAAAGTAATTTGAATGAATTTTAAATTATTTTTTTTGTCTAGTTATAACAAATACACTCTAAAAATTGCATGTAAGAGTATAAATTTATATGTAAAAAGACGCTGATCGGGCAATGTAATAAATTGTGTGTGGTTTTTCGTTATTCGTTATACAGTGGACGTCCAATAGAAAACTATTTTTTTTTTGCTATTCGATAATACGAATAACTGTATTTTTTTGTGTTAAAATGCTTGTTCTAAGTGTTACTTTGAAGTTTTGTACTTGTTCTTTTGGTGGTACGTAATTTAATATTGATAACAAGTGTCTTGTATTTTGGAGTATTTAAAAAAATGGAAGATGCGCCATACGAGTGGTTTAATGCCAAACAAAAGTTAATATTCCAGTAGGGAGTACGCAGTTAAAACGTAAGGGTCTGGAATTTCATAAAAAGTTTTATGAGTGCGAATTTTTTGCCAGTGATGACTTGATTTGACTTAATTTTTTTTTATATTTATTAAGTTATTTTCTTTTTTTTTTTGTTTTTGTTTTAAACAAAAAACTAAATTAAACTATCTGCATGTGTTTTATTTTATATAAATAGAGGAAAAAACTGTAGTCCAATAATACAAATTTTCCAACATTACGAAAAGGCCTGACATTATATAATTCGTACTATTGGAAGTCCACTGTATACATTATACAAATAATATATATATGAGTTCTCACCCATACATATCGCAACGTCCTTCTTCGGTGTTTTCATAGAACTTAACCTCACTGAAGTAAAATAACTTAACGTGTACTTTTTGGTTCAAAAAGGGTCTGTAGTAAAACTTTTTTTCTAGAGATAATCCCCAGATACTAAGAAATTTTTCTTTGAAACCCCCATAAGGTTCAAAAAATATTTTTCTAAAGAAAACCCAAAGATTGTGAGGACTATCTGAGATATAAACACCTTTAAAATCTCGATAGTAAAAATCTTTTTATACCGAAAATCTTCTCTAAAGAAAAACTCTTTAATTATGAAATTTTTTTTTTTGCACTTTTTTATAAAAGCCTGTCAGATTATGAAGATTTTTTTATAGAACATTTTTAAAATTTTGATTACTTTTCCTATATAAAACCCCTCAGTTTAAAAGAACTGTTTTGTGTAGAAAATCTCGTGAAGTCTTTGGAATCTTTCATTCAGAAGATTGTTGCATTATCAAAAATCTTTCAGATTCTGGGGCACTATTCTCATAGAATCGCCTAAATTTTTTATAAATTCTGAAGACTTTTTCCAATAAAAGACCTACAGATTCTGAAGGCCTTTAGAAAAATTCATAGATACATAGATATTCAAATTCTAAGGATTTTTTTTTGGAAGATAAAGAACAACTATGAGATGCATTTTAAAATTCCAAAATTTTGAGGAACTTTACCTAAAGAAAAAGCATCAGACAATGATATTTTTTTCTTAAGGAACACACAGAGAAAAAACATGGGTGGGACAATCATATTCGAAGAGCATCATATATTTTTGGGTTTATGATCGGGCCAACCATAGTCGTACTATAATATGGTTATCATATTATGATAATAAAATAACCATAATTTTACCATAATATGGTGCCTACAGTTATATAATGATTCAAAAATCACCATATTATGATTCTAAACAAATATATTATGATGTTGAATTTTAGTTTAAGTAAAAGTCCATAGAATCGAAAAATGTTTTTATCAGATAAATTTCTAAATATCTACCCCCATATGCATAGACAATTAGTTGATTCTTATAACAGTCTTATAAGAATACTATGCATATGACAGCTAGTATTTTGTGTAAGAAAAATCTTTTCGTACATAAAAAATCTTGAGTTCTACAGAATTTTTCTTATAAACAAATATTTTTTTAATATTATAAGAACTTTTACAAGAAATTATTAATAAATATATTTTTTTAAGAAATATTTCTTATTGTTTTTATTGAAACGAATTAAAAAATATAAAATCTTTATACATAATCTTTTTGACAATGAATTGATTAGTGTAAATAATATTATATGTATCAGAAATTTTCGAAAAATAAACCCTTAAAAAAATCTAAAGTTAAAAAAAAAGATTAACTGGAAATTAATAGCCTAAATGATAATTTTTTAATGCCACATTAAAGGTAGAAAACCCATCTGACATTTGCCCAGTTTTAGTAACCAATATTTGATTATTTTTTTAAAGCATTTTGTAGTAAAAACAAGTAAAAAGGGCTTTTATTCGGCTGTGACGAATCTTTGAATACCCTCCACCAATATCATAAAAAAAATGTTCTCTACTGTTTCTGATACAAATAAAAAAACCTTTGAAGTAAAATCATCGAGGTGAAAAAAATTTTTTGTGGTGAAAAAAAATGTTAGTGGTGATAAAAATTTTTTGAGGTGAATACAAAATATTATTAATGTCTATGACTGATGAAAAATATGAGAAAATATATTTTGTAGCTGTCGCTTCTATGAAATTGTACTAAAATACACCAATTTGTACACTTAAAAAAGTTTGTAAGTTAAAATAACTGAAAATATCCTTTACAATAAATGACATTTCATTTAAAAACCGGTCTACTTAATTTTCATTTAAATTAAATGCCATTTGTTATTTATTTTTAAATGTTGATTAATTAACAGACACATCCGTAAGAAACAAATGATGTAATCAGTTAAAATAAATGTCAAAATTTTACCTACCAATCGTTAAAAAATAAATGTTTTTTTCATTTATTTGAAATTATTTCCGTTTTTGTATTTTTTGTTTTTTTTTTTAATATACTCGTACAATACAAAATGTATGTATGCATATGAAGCTTTAAACACTTTTTGTGTGAATGTACTTGTGTATGTATGTGTGTTTATGAAGTTCTTGTAATTTGTATTGAAAAATTTTGTATATATACAACCAATTTAAATAAAAAAACAAATTGAAATTTTTTGAATATTTTTTTTTAAACAGACAGAAAACAAAATTTAAATTTGTAATAACTGTTACGGACACAAACAAACCACAAGTTTCCGTTATGTGGGTAAATTTTTATTAAATTTCAAACAAATGAAAAAAATAAATGAAACTGAAAAAAATCGGTAAATGATAGTAAATTATTTCGAATAAATGTATAAAAAAGTTAATATAGACATTTCTTTGAAAAATAAAAGTATGTTCCTTTATTTTTAAATGTAACGGAAAACTTTTTTATTAAACTACAAACAGTTAACTACATAATATTCTGAGTGTATAAAAAATTTAGTGGTATCTTTACATTTTTACTCATAACTTTTTAACCGCTGGACCGATTTTGCTCATTTTCTATACCAAACTGCTCGAGAGGATGTCCAACAAGGTAAAAATAGGCACCTCCGCTTGCGTCTTCGCGTCGTGATCGCCATTTCAACAGATAGACGGACATCGCTAAATCGACTTAAAATTGCATAAGAATCACGAATATATATATATACTTTATGGGGTCCTAGACCTATATTTCGAGATGTTACAAACGGAATGACAAACTGATATATACCCTCACCATATATGGTGGAGGATATAAAAACTGACTGAACTGATAAAATTTTAGTTTTTATGAAAACAAGAAAATATTATTACCGTAAATGTCAAAGTCATGTTTAATTTGATGTATAATTATTTATTGATTGTTGCCAGCATTTTATGGTTGCATAATTATCATATGTATTTCATAGTCAAAATTTTTGCTACCACAGTATGGTTACACAGCCAATCAAGTTATAAAATAGAAGGTTCCAATCATAAAATAGTAAAATATTTACTATAATAGTGATCGACGTGACCATGTTAATGGTTAAAAACCCAATAACATGGTTGTGACAATCATATCCGATTGCAGCAAGCTTAATATAGTAGCAGTGATCATGTTGCAACCATGCACTCAGATTGAGATGACATTTTCTAAGGACTTTTTGCCATATTAAAATCCTTAGATTCTGAATTTTTCTTTGGAAACATATATAAAAAACCTAAGCTTTTAGAACTTTTCCCTTTAAAATTATTCTACACCCTTAGGTATGTTTTTATGGCAATTGGAGGACACGGACTTTTTCTTATTGAAAAATCTTTATGTTTTGATGATTTTTTTTCCAATAGAAAAATCGTCAGATTTTGATATATTGAGAAAAACCCCTCCGAAAATTGATTTCTTCAAGAAAAACCCGCAGACTTGTAGCAATCTTGGAGTTAATCGTTATTTTATTGTTAATTGTAATCGTGATAATTTTTCGTAAATAAATACATTAAAATTTTTGAAATTTTATTGCTTTTATTTTAAAGTACTATAAAAAATATTGTCATTGTATATATTTGCTTTATTAAGCATGTTTCTAGACATATTAAACAAAACTCAAATGTTACCAAAGTATTTGAAATAATTATAAACATACTTGAGACACATTATTTCATTTATTTAAAAAATATATATTTCTGTGTGTTGTAAATTGTACATTTTGCCCAATTTATAGTATTTACCTCCTTTAAATGTAGTAGATTTCAAAAAAAATTTATTGGAGTGTATAATATAATTTAATTACATTAAATCTAGTTGTATATCATATGATATTAGATCCCAGGTGACTTTAAATTAAAACAACATGATCCACCATTTTTTTAATTAAATTATATTTTATTCTATATTAAAAATACAATTTAATTTTATTTCATAATGTCCAACTTCTTCTGTACTCTTATAGCAAGAGTACTTGCTGTTGAATGATTTGAATATAATTAATTTCCAGTTAATAAATAAAACAAATTTATATGTTTTCATATCTTGAATTTGTTGTGAATCATGTGCATTAAAAGAATGAGGATTTTTTTTTTTAATTAAAGTTTAATTTGGAAATACATATGTATGCAAATAGAGCGTATGATTGATATTAAAATCCACACAATATTGCGTATACGCCATGTATCATTTTTTGGTATCCAAAATGTTGCGGTATTTTATAAAAGGGGTGATATTAGAAATGTAGAAATTTTATTTGGAATTAAACTTTTTTTCATTTGAAAATATATTTAATTATAATTAAAATTTATTCTTTTCTATGAACCAATTTTTTTCGCAAGTAATTAACATTTTTGTTTTTGTCTACTTCAAATGCTATACTAATAAACAGTCAAATAAAAGTAATATTTCATGGATTTTGTTTTCATATGTATATTATCATGATGGAAAAAAAATAAATGTTTTTCTGTCACAACTGCAAGAAGATAAAATGGGACTTTAACAATGCTCTTTAAACGAGGTGGTTGCGAAACACATTTATCCAAAATTGTTTTGATTACGAAATTCCATACAATAAGCTATCAATTAAAAAAATAAATAAATTGAAAGTTAAAAGAAGCTTATAACTAAAGATATGACAGCATTAACTTAAAAAAAAAATTGTAAAAAATTTGATTTGTCAAACAACAATCAAAAATTTTCTATTTTGATATAATTTGTTCGGGGGAAAAAGGGATTTTTAACACAAGCATAAAGGAACAAAATTTGGATTATAATCCATTGTATATATATTAAATTTCCTGTTGTTGATTTTCCAATCACGGTTGTTTTTTTTAGCTTGTTTCAATAAATAAATTAATACTCTTCTATTAAAAATAGGAGTTAATCATTCCCTACAAACTTGAAATGTATAAGAGTAACATTATCAGTTCAATTTGAGATCGACAGATAGCATCGAAATTTTACTTCAGACCAACAAAAATATTTTATATCATCTTTAGACACAAACCGGACTAAGTACGTCTTAAACTGGAGACCAAACTAAATTTGTAAGTTGTAAATTTTAACCTATTAATGTTATTCCTAAACAAACTCCCTATTTTCTTTATTTTTTTTTCATTTAAAAAATTTTTGTAATGTGTGGACCTAAAATCTTCTCAACTTACCCTGAGCATGGACATACAAGTTTTCTCATCCGTTAAGACTGGAATCTTTTTAAATTTCTACGGGAAGAGGCAATAAGAGAAAAAGTCTCACCCTGACAACCTGACCAAACCCCTTTGGCTAGAAACCTAATATTAAAAATATATCATCGTTGGATTATGTACTTACTTACTGATAATAGATTTTTGGAAATTTGTACGGGAAATGTTAAAAGGGAACGGCCTGCTCAAACTCTTTTGGCTAGAAACGTAAAGTTTGGAGGCTAACTACTGACAATACACTCAGAAAATAGTATCAGTTCTGGCTACCGAATTTGTTGCCAATCAAATTCCTACGGTTACGGCAACTTTCTTCATAACAAATTATAAAATCAATACAATTCGTTAAAGATAATCTAAAATACATATTAAATTTATCGAAAATGTAATCAAAAAGAGAACTACTGATTTTTCATTATATTCAGCTCATTTTGTTGTTTATTTACAATCATTGTTTAATAATTGACAAAAGTAGTAAAAACAATCAAAAGTCGCTTAAAATAACCATCAATTTTTAACTAATAAAATATTAGAAAAAAAAAAACGAATTATGTGGTTTGTTTTTCAAATTGAATTTTTTTTATTTGTTTGTAATTACAAAACACAACACACATAGATGTATATATTTTTATTTTCTATGTGTGTATGTTTGGATAATTTTTTGTAATTCTTGTTAAAAAAACTTTTGTATTTAAACTAACTAAAAAAAATTTATAAGATATCGTATCTTGTTTTACTAGAAACCCAATTTAATAAATACAAATACAAATAAATTATTTGAATTTCTATTTGCACAAACAGAAAACATAAAATTTTACATTCAACTGAAAATATCAACTGCTACTGAAACTGTGAATTTTTTCATAGTTTGTTTTTTTTTTTTTGAATGACTGATTCAAATAGTTAAAGAATAAATTTCGAGGAATTTCAATTGATTCTTCATTTAAAAACAAACTCCACGTATTGCTTTTCAAATAAAGTACAGTCGGTAACGGAAAATATATTGTGAGTGTATGCCCCATGTAAGGTCAACTTATGGTTATTTATATTCTTTTAATTCGGAGACCTGACTTTCGTTTTCAATCAGATATTAACGGATTTGTTAAATCTAATTGTTCAAATACAATTTAAGTCCAATTCAAATAGTACCTTTTTATGTGAAGTAAATCTGAGTGAGGAATGATTTTAATCAAATTCAGCAGTGTTCGTATTTGGGCCAATAACTTAAGTAATTAATTTCATCCCAATATCTTTATATTTGCCGTTTGTAGTTTTAGCACTACAGGAAAGGAGAGTTTATATAGCGACTGGGTCCAAATATTGTCGGATTTAGAGGCGTTATTTAAGATGCTATGTATGTACACTTATAATATTAATTCGTTAAAAACATCTTAAAATACATATTAAATTAATCGAAAATACGATCAAAAAGAGGTCTATTGATTTTTCATTATATTTAATCCATTTTGTTGTTTATTTTCAATAATTATTTAATAATCGACAAAAGTAGTAAAAACAATAGAAAGTCGTTTAAAATAACCATAAAATTTTTAATAACAAAAAGTTAGAAAAAACAATTTTTGTGGTTTGTTTTTCAAATTGAAAGTTTTTTTTTATTTGTGTGTAATTACAAAACAGAACAGAACACATGGAGGTGTATATATATTTTTATTGGCTTTGTGTGTATGTAAATTTTAATAATTTCTTGTAATTTTTTTTGAAATAATTTTGTATACATACAAACTATTTTGGTAACAAAACAAAAAGGAATTATATGAATTTATATTTTTTGAAACAGAAAACATAAAATTTTACATTTAACTGAAAATATCAACTCTTACTGAATGTCTGTAAATTTTTAAAGTTTGTTTTTTGAATGACTGATTCAAATAGTTAAAAAATATATTACTATGAATTTCAATTGATACTTCATTTAAAAACAAACTTTACGTATTACTTTTTAAATAAACTATAGTCGGTAACGAAAAATATATTGTGAGTGTATAAATTCCATTTAAGCGCAATTTAGAAATGATCTTTCTATGGGGGTTAGTTCTGAATATGAGCCGATTCTAACCAATATTACACATACTTAGGATAATAGAAACACATTTAGCAAATTTTATTCAAATATCTTTATATTTTTATGACCTATAGGTTGTTTCTAATGTTAACATGGCCAGGCAGACAGACGGATGAACTGACACATTTAAATCGATTTTAAAGGCGATTTCTGAGACTGGTATTTTTTGAAGTTACTATCATCAGCAGAAACTCATAATACCCTGGCCATGTATTAATTGGAGAATTCAAAAACCGAAACCGATCAACCGGTTTTTTTTTAACCGATCGGTTTCGAATATTTTTTAAATTCGAAGAAAACCTGTCTTTTTTGTTCGGTTAACAGGTTTTTTAATTACATCACCAACTGGGTTACTTGGTCTCTTTTATTTTTTCCAAACACTTTTATAATCGTTTGTTTGGTTATGAAGATTTAGATGTAATTTTGATAGATTCCGATGAAGACTTAACTTTGGATATTCCAAATTCAAATAGTTTAATTTTTGATCTAAATAACACAATAAACAGTATTCAAAATCCTAAAGACTACAAAATCATTCAAAATTATATGATGATTTCATATATCTTGATAAATGCGACAAAAGAACTGAAAAGTTGGAAAATTTATATAATTGTCTTTTGACTATTTATCCAACATCTACTATTAGTGAAAGAGTATTTTCCACTGCTAGCTTTATCAAAAGCAAACAAAATAATCGTCTTAAAACGAAACATTTTAATTGCATTTATTTTTACATATTTAAAATGTAATATTAAAAAAACTTTACGTTTTAAGCGTTCAAATTAGGTACGTTAATTTTACCAATTTACAAACTTAATGATCTCTTTTCATTTGATATGAATATAGTTTTATAATATTTATTTTTAAGATTCTATATTAAAAAATAATGGTTTAAGTTAATTTTTTGTTGAAATGAAATACAATAAAAAACAGAAACCGGTCTTTTTAAAATTCGATTTTTCGAAAGAAAACGGAAACCGGTTTTTTCGAATGGCCGGTTTTTTGAATACTCTAGTATTAATGTAGGGTTTAAAAATAATTTTTTTTTTAAATCAAAGTTTAATTTGATTTAATATATGCAACTATTGCGTATGACTTGTATTAAACTCCATATAATATTATACACTATGGATCACTTCGGATAACATATTGTTACGAATTTACCATTTAAAAACGTTGAATTATTTACTTTTAAATAAATTGAGTACTTTTTATATTGCAAATAATAAACAACAAATGAAATTTTTTATAGCAACTCGTTTGGATTGTAGTTGATTGTACTAGAGGTATTGGTTCACAAATGATTTGATAATTTCAATTTTTCAACTAAAAATGTTTATTCCACTTTACCTGAAAATTATTTGATGAATTTTTTATCCATTAAAAATTAAACTATTTTTTTAAAGTTTTATAGCAAATATAATATTAAATTTCTGAAATTGTCGTATTTGACCGAATTTATATTTATAATTGCCATCTTTAAATATCATATACAGATTTATTTAAAATTTAAGTTCAAGGTTATTTTTCCATTTGCTTCTCAGTCAAACTATATTCTAACTACTGTGCACATTTATTTCAATTTCTAGCAAACATAGTACGATACGAAACAAACGTAAACAAAGAGATTAAAAACAAAATTTTGAAAAGAGATTCAAAAATGCTGCGCAAACTTTCTCTGTTATTCTCCCATTTTAGCTTTGGAAAAAACAAAATTTCCCACTATTTTGAAAAAAAATTCTCTAAAGTGCAAAATATAGAGAATACAATATGAAAACCTCAAAACGAGATAATGAAACTCGTTAAACTTTCAAACAAAAAAAAAAGAAGAAATTTGAACAAAACAAATAAATATTTAAAACAAAAGTTTAACCATTTAATTTATATTAGAAATTTGGAATAAAATTAATTTGAAATGTGTATAATTAAAAATAATACTTGTGACATTTTTTATTTTTATTTTTACCGCTCGTGCCCAAATACAAATAAAATATTGTGCTCAAACAATACAGACTAGACAACATATACACCATGTGATATTATGTTGGTGATTAAATTGTATTTTTGTACACTTTTTGTAGGTCTCTGTGTCAATCAGCAGAGCTTAAAGATGGTTGTTCTCGTATTTGAGTAGTGGTAGTCGTTGGAAGTAGTGTTTGTTTAGCTCCTTGATTCAATATTAAGTAATACACATATACATTTACAACTAGACACTACTACATTAACAAGAAATACACACCCATACACATTAATATATATACATACAGTCAGTGATGACCTTGAAATAGGCTGATGCTATTTATTTATCTCTACCCCCTCACCACCCAAAAAGTAACAGTAAAGTGATACATTAAATGAAAATGTAATACTTAGATAAGATTTTTATTTTTACTTTTATTACACGTACAAAAAATTAGAATGTTAAGGACATATTTCTCTTCGAAGAAATAAAATAAATATACCTAATGAAATTTTAGATAAAAAGAATATAATATATTTATAGAAAGGGGATTTCTTTGTAATTCTTGTAAAAGTTGAAATTCTAGACAGTCTTGGGAATACAACCACAATTAAATTAATCAACAACATGTTTGTGATGCAAAGACTCATGTTTTTATCATTATTTTTTTTTTCTTTTGTTGCTGAAAATAATACAGACAATTTATAAAACGTAACTTTCAAACGCCCACTAGAAGATGCTGAAAAAGTTGTTGAACTACAAGCAGAGAAAAAATACGGTTGGGACATTAATATTCGAAGAGCATACACTCAGCAAAATAAGTCTGTAATGGCAACTAAAACTTTTGATGTTATTACGGCAAATTTTGCGGTATATTTTGCTAATCTTAGCAACACATGTCTGCTGACATGTAGTACAGTGAAATTAGCAGAAAATTTGTAGCCGCTACCAAATTTAAGTCAACTTTTTGTAAAGCGGAATTTAAAACCGGTTTACTAAAATTAGGAAAAACAAGTAAGAGCGGCTAAATTCGGCTATGCCGAATCTTATATACCCTTCACCATGGTATTCTGAAGGAGATGAATACATCGTTGGAATCTACTACCTCATAGCTCTCCACAAACAAGCGGTATCCCCATTTATTTTTTCTTAAATGTCCAAAAATTTTAATCCAAAATAATATGTCATGTAAAATCTCAAATTTATATTTTTCCATATGTTTCAGCGCTTTTCTTGTCAAATTTGGCATTTTCTAGGCAAAAAAAAGTTGGCGACACTACTATTTATTTTTTATTTATATCATTCACAATAGTTGTGAAACGTATTTAACCTACGTATTTATCTTCACACTCTTATTAAACAAAGGGATTTTACTGGAAAAATTAGAGGTAGTCCTGGTTTTTTGCTAATATCTCAGCCATTTATTAACCGATCTGTCTGATTTTTAATAGCAAACAGAAATGGATCACATGTAACAGAAATAAAAAAGAATCAAGTCCTCATCATGTCTGGGTTCTTCGGAAAACCCATTTCAACACACAGACGGACAGACGGACAGACGGACAGACGGACAGACGGACAGACGGACATCGTTAAATCAACTTCGCTCTTCATATGGACCCAGAATATATATACTTTATAGGGTCTAAGATCAATATTGTAGAAATTACAAACGGAATGACAAACTTATATATACCCTTCCACCTATGGTGAAGGGTATAAAAATTACTAAATATTGTGCATATTAGTACAAAATTTTAAATTTATTTTTTTTTTTTATTTTATTTATTTTTTTCAAAAAATATTTTTGATACAAAATTAAAAACAAAATATAAGGCTTATAAATCTTAAAATTTGTCAAAACATAAACGAATTAATCATTTTGTTTTTATTTGGTAATTTCTGTTTTGAAAAATATTTTAGTCAATATTTTTTAACTTTTAAGGTCAAATTTTAATTGTTTTTTGGGCTGATTTGTAGAACTAAGAAAACTTTTTAGTGCTATTTTAAGTGGATATCCTATTTTCAGACATGAGTCGGTATATTCACTTCCGATACCTTTTTAAATATATGTAACATTTTAAAGCAATTTAAGTTTGTAGGTGTAAGTTGTAATTAGAAATAACATTTCCTTCAATATCCACTTTTTGAGAATTAGTAATTTTTATTTGCTAATTTTAGCATATTTCAAAAAATTGTAAAATGATTTCTGAAATTAGCAACAAAAATTTGTAAATATTCTGTAAAAACTCTGTAATTTGTAATATGTAAATTGCAAAAAGATTTGATAAATAATATTTTTTTTACTAAAAATCTGTACAAGTATAGTAAAGTTGGATTGAAAACCTTTTACAAATTTTTCTACAAACTTTTTTTCTGAGTGTATATTTTGGAGTTATTATTGTGGCAACAATAGTGGTACTATAATAAATTTTATCACATTATTATAATATAACTTTACCATAATATAGTCCCTACAGTTATATTATGATTCTAAACTATAAAAAACTTCTTTAAATTTAAGAATATTTCTTTAAGAAATGCTTTACACACAGAAAACAAATTCATACTATTTATGAATATTTTATGAAAATTTGCCAATGTACTAATTTAAGGACCTTTTCATAAACTCAGGTTGTATTTATGAACAGCTTATTAAAAAAAAAAAAAATACTGGGAAACTTTGTATACTCGTTTATTATGAAATGGTTCTTAAAATGTCTGAAGATGTACTTATTATATATGAAAAATTACTTAAAAAAATTGCCAATGTACAAAATCTTATTATTAAGGAACGAGTGCATAAATACATATAATACTGGGCATTTAGTTAGGATATAATTCATAATATAAATAAATTTTAAGAACCTATTCATATATGCTATGAAACTCTCCATAACATAAATCAAAATGCTTTGTGTTTGAATTTGAATTTAAAGTTAAAAAAATTCTTAAAATATATATATGAAAACAATAAAATATGATATATTATATGAAGTATTTCATAATATTTTGTAATTCTGAACCCGTTCTTAAAACATATGAACATGTTTCTATTATGTATGTCCGCCGTCAACGACAAACGTAGGGAAATTGTAGAAACATTTTTAAGTTATGAAATTTTCATAATATTTAAGAATTAAGACATATTAAATATGATTTTTTTCTTTTTGAACAAAGTTCCTAATAATTATGATCGAATTTATAAAAACAACACTGGGAAGTTAGGAACACTTCATAAATAGTAAGTAAGCTTCATATATAATATGAACCTTCAAAATTATGAACAATTTTTATAAATAATTATGAATTTTATTTTTTTGTGTGTAGGGAAACAATTTTTATATTCAGGACTTTTTCAAGAAAACTTCTTTGATTCTGTGGATTTGTTTACAAAAAAATACTTCTAAAATATTTAAAATTCTAGGGAATTTCCTAATAAAGAACACAGATAGAGTTTTTCATAGATTCTAAAGGCATTTCTAAGATTTTTTTTAGGTATGCCTTCGATTCTCAGAATTTTTCTTTTAGAAAAAATCCTTAGAATCTTAGAGTTTTTCTATTCGAAATAGTTCTTAAAATGTACACGCAAAGAAAAAGCATGGTTGGGACAATCATATTCTAAGAGCATCATATATTTTTAGGTTTATGGTTGTGCCAACGATTATTGTACTATATTATGGTAAAAATATGGTTATTTTTACCATAATATGGTCCCTACAGTAATATTATGATTCAAAAATTACCATATTATGGTCCTATATAAACATGTTATTATGAATTTATCATAATATGATCGCACGTAATCATAGTATGCTTAAAATGTTATCATATTATGGTCCCTCATAATTATATTGTGATTCCTGGATTATTATTATATGATGCATAATCTAAGAAAATTTCCTAAAGGAAAAGTTCTTAGAAACTATGAAAAATCGCTTTTTATATTTAAGAACATTTCCTTTAGAAATATTTGTTCTAAAAAAATTAATATTAAGGACTTTTTGAAGAAAAATTGTTAAGGAAAAAATCAAAGGCTTTAAGAACTTTTCTTTTTTTGATTGTATAATTATTTATTGATTGTTGCCAGCATTTTATCGTTGCTGATTATCATATTTTTTTCATAGGCAGAATTTTTGTTACCATAGTATGGTTACAGCCAATCATGATATAAAATAGAAGCTGCCAATCATAAAATAGTGAAATATTTACTATATAATGATGGTAGCGAACATGTTGATGGTTAGAAAACCAATAACTTGGTTGTGACAACCATACCCGATTGCAGCAAGCACAATATAGTAGCAGTGATCATATTTCAACCATGTTTTTCTCTGCGTGTAGTAGTTTTCATGATGATAAGTCCACAGAATCTACGAATTTTTTAGCATGTAAGTTTTTTAAGAATATAAGAATTTTTATCTAAGAAACAGTTTACCGCACCTGAGAGTTTTACTTTCAGTCCATCGAATCTAAAAATGTTTCCATCAGAAAATTTTCGTACAAAACAACACTTGGGTTCTACAGACTTTTTCTTCTAAAAAATAATTTAACTTATATTCTAAGTATTTTTTCCACAAAAAAGTTGTTATTTTAGGAGAAATGAAATAATATACACTTTTTTTATATAAATTTATTTATGTTTAAAATAATATAAAATCATTAGATAGAATATTTTTAGCAATGAAATGATAATATATATTATCATTTTTACATGTGTGACCGAACTGATACGATTGTTTTTTTTTGTTTTTAATCTTCATTTACATAACCGATCAATTAGGGCTTTTATGTAAACAAGACAGTATTATGACTGTAAATGTCAAATTTATGTTTTATTTGATTTACAGTTATTCATTGATTGTCAGCATTTGATAGTTCTATAATTATCATATATTTTTCATAGTCAGAATTTTTATTACCACAGTATGGTTACATCCGCTCATGTTATAAAATACAAAGTGGCAATCATGAAATACTAATAATGATTGTAGCGTCCATATTGATTGTTAGAACCTATATGTGAACCATTAACTTGATTGTGACAACCATGCCTGGGGTCAAGTGTTTACAAGTCATCACTTTTGTCTACAATTTTCGGTGACTTTTTGGCGACATGTCAACAAAGCGTATATTCCTTTTATTCAGCTGCAAAGCTATGCTAGTTCTTGGTTTATTTATTGTTTTATTTTGTCGAAAATACATGTGCATATCTGCATGCAAAATTAAAATTTTTAAATAAAATATAAAGAAACATGAATTTAAAATGTAAATATACATATTTGAACAAAATATATAATGAGCAAAAGAAATTACAAAAGCCTTGTTAAAAAACAATAAATTTTGTAAAAAAAAAATAGATAATTAGTGAATCTCTAGTTCCAATGTCTACAACTAGTCAATAGTTGTGCAGATTCGCAATGAGAAGCACATGTTAAATGTCTACAGCAGAGAGCCTTGGCTGGGGCATAATTAGTCAGTAGTACTGGTGACAAAGTCAATAGTGAATCAGTACAGTTTCACTATTGACATTTCGTTCAGGGGTACTAGTGAAACTCTGGTTCCAATGTCAACACCTAGTCAATAGTTGTGTAGATTCGCAATGACACGCACATGTTAAATGTCTACAGCAGAAAGCGTTGGCTGGGGCATAATTAGTCAGTAGTACTGGTGACAAAGTCAATAGTAAATCAGTACAGTTTTGCTATCGACATTTCCCACAGGGTACATATTTAAATTTTGTTTCCATACACACACATTTACCCAAATCTGTGTCTATAGACACACATACATACATTTTGTAGAATAAAACAAAAATAAAAATATAAAAGCGGAAATAATTTCAAATAAATGAATAAATCAGTTATTTTTTACGGAATTGGTAGGTAAAATTTTAAAATTTATTTTAACTGATTAATCATTTGTTTCTTAGGGATGTGTCACTTGTTTAAACTACATTTAAAAATAAATAACAAAAGCCATTTGATATAAATGAAAATTAACTATACCAAGTTTGAATATGAAATATCAGTTCTTGTAAATGGTATTTTCTGTTATTTTAACTTACAAACTATTTTAGGTGTACTTATTACCACCGAAGCTACAATGAAATCTGTCTTACTTTTTTTAATTTTTGTATACACTTTTTAGCATTCGATAATTTCAACTGAATATTAGTTTTTAAAACAAAATTCGATTAATACAACTGCCTTTTAGTTGGAACACCCAAAATTATAAGGAATGACATTTGAACATGGTTAAACTTACAAATTTTTTTTTGTTGCAACATTAAAAATATGCTTCACAATTTGGTTGGCACTTAATATTTTTGTATGTAGGAGCAACAAAAAATGTTATTTCCCTGTTTTTATTTTATTTTAAGCATAACTATTTTCTCTTCAAATCCAGCTTTTTTAAACACTTTTTTGAGATTTTTAATAACATTTTACTTGGTATGTATTCTGTATTTTAAAGAATTATGGACAAATTTTACTAACACAAATGTTTGTTGAGCCGATTTATTTATTTATTTTATTTATTTATCCATATTGTAATACAAAAAGCTTTCAAGGCCAAAAAAATGTATTTCATAGCAATACACTTCTGAACAATTCTTAAAAACTTTAATGACCCAAAATGTAACTTTTTCACTACAAAAATGATAATGTTGTATATTAAATTTACCTGAAAACAAATTTTACTAAATTTTCACTAAAATTCATTATCGTAAAAATCAATTTTTATATGGAGTATAACAGTTTTTCCACGTAAAACCCGAACAACTTACTATGCAAACTATATTTTGAAATGCAGTCTTCTTGTTTCTAAGCATTTTTAGTACATTTATTTCTTTGACAATATTGTGAAATTATTATTGTCCTAAAATTGAGAAATTTTTGGAAGATTTTAAGTATAAACTATTGGCAAAAATTCACTTTGTCGGGCTTTGCCCAAAAAAATTTTTTTCTATCTTCCATTTTTGGGCCTGGGCTCCGTGAGGCCTCCCCCCCCCCCTCCCAGGGCCCAAAAACTGGTACGCGTAGTAACATATAAGTGTGGGTACTCAAATGAAAGAAAAATTTTTCAGGATCTCAAATATGCATTTTGCTTCACTATCCATGGTATGTGGCTGCCTCTAGATCCATTAAGAACCCCCTTTGGGGTAACGAAAAAATTTAGTTAAAAAAAAAAACAAAAAGGACACATTTTTTATCTTCCATTTTTGGGGACGGTGCCTGTGAGGCCCCCCAGGGCCCAAAAACTGGCACGTGTAGTGTGGGTACTCAAATGAAAGGAAATTTCATCTGGATCTCAAAAAATATTTTTTTAACTTCGGCCCACAGGCCCCCACCTCAAAAAATATTAATGTTTTAAACATTCGCGCAATTTTAAAAATCGGGACGATTTTGCGCAATTTTTCGGAAAATTTTTAATATTTTTGGGAATTCAATCTCTTCTTTAATTTTTTTTTATATGGGGCCCAGAAGGTATTTAATGGATCAAAAGGCGCCACAGGCAAACATTTTTTCAAAAAAATCGTCTTAAAGGTGTCTTAAATGCATCGAGACTGAGTCACATATCATGGATTATTAACAAAATGAATTTTCGATCTAAAAGCATTTTCTGATGTAAAAGCGCCACAGGTAAAAATTTTTAGAGAAATTTTCCCAAAGGGGTCTTAAAAGGATCTAGAGGCAGCCACATATTTGAGTACCCACATTTATATGTTACTACGCTTACCAGTTTTTGGAGGACCTGAGAGGCCCGGCCCCAAAAATGAAAGAAAAAAAAAGTTTTCTCTTTTTTTCCAGAGGGGGTCATATATTTTATTTTTTTTAATAAAGTAATCTTTTTTTGGACCCCAAAGGGGGTCTTAAGTTGGCCTAGAGGGAGCCACATACCATGGATCGTGAAACAAAATACATATTTGAGATCCTGAGGAAATTTCCTTACAATAATATGTTACTACGCGTATCAGTTTTTGTGCCCTTTTTTTAAGCAACGCCCGACAAATTGCATTTCAGCTAAACTTTTTTATAAATTTTCAAAAGAAATTAAAATAAATGAATAGTTTTAGTAGGATTTAAGTTCATATAATCATATTCTTTTTATAAATTATTTTATTGCAAAGAAACATGAAAATTTTTTTAGTAAATTATAGAGAATAAAAATTGAGAAATTCCACAGAGCCAGCAGGATAGAATTCTTAGTATTTTCGGTTGAAGCTACCCAACCTTATCAATATCCACGCTTGTTGATGATTGTCTATTTTATATTGAGTGTTTTAAAACAAATAACCAAACTTGGAAACAACACACAATTAGACTAACATCAACGAAATTTAACAATTTATCCTCTATATTTTACAGTTTTTGTTATGATTTTATGATCTTAAATCCTTCTTATACTATTCGTTTACAAAATAATAGATCACAATTTATAAAAAACTTCAGAAATTAAAATATTTAATAGTTTATTGCAAAATTTTTTAATTTTTAATAATTTAACTATTTTTTTGCAGTTTTAGATTTAACCATATTTTTGGATAAGATTTGACAACAGTAGTTGATGTCCAAGATAATTCTAATTATATTAACTCATTTTACGTTATGTGAAAGTTTTTGTTTGATAAATTGTTGTTTTTCACAATGATTATTGATGCGAACTTAGTCAAAGATTTTTGTAGTATTTAAGTACTGTTTGATAAATTAAAATGTTAGAAAGAACAAAATAACTGTCAACACTTAAAAACAGCTGAATTAAAAACTTTTAAATATGAGGTCAAAACGAATTTATGAGAAAAACTAGTAAATGAAGAATAAATTTTGAATATAAGCCCACCGTTTACTTATACCATATTAAAAAATGTCAATATATAACTAGATGTGGTTATAATGGCACAATTTAACATCATTTTAACAAAATTAATGTAATATATGTTTATATATTGTAAAAGCTACTGATACATGTATTTTTATATAAAAATATATTATCAGAAAAGGCCATATTTATTTATATATAATTCACACATGGAAAATTTTCGGAATATAACAATGATTTTAGTGGCAACAGATACAAAAACCTTCTTCCTAAATACAGAAGCTACAATGCAAAAAAAAAATAATAAAAACAACAACCTTTCTAGTAACTTTACCCTAATCATATAAATCAGTCACAACATATGCCAATATTCATCCAATAAAAACATTTATTGAGACGGAATTTAAAAGAAATGTTAGTAACGCTTAATAACCATAACTTTCACAAGCAAAGTTGAAACAATCACCAAACCCTTTTTCTGCTTAAGAAATAACATCTGGTCGTAGCATTAAACAAAGCATGTCAAAATAAATTTCAAATATGCTTCAAATATTGGTGTTATACTATTTCCCAGCAAACCTTTAAACCCAAATTTAAATATATTTATAATTGAACATTATTTAATAGTTTGTAAAACACACCTCGCCGGAACGGACTTTAACTCGAAAATGCGAACACCAGAATTTCTTTGGTTGGGTATTCAGAGTGTAAAAGAAATGTTTGCAAATAATTAAAACTTTCAAATATTTTCAAGAGCTAAAATGATTTTGATATGCTGAGTTAAAATCTAACCTTTATTATAGTAAAATTTGTACATATGTTTATTTATTTATATCTAAGTTTTTTTTTTTTTTTAAATGGTGAGTTTAGATATATTAAATAAAACTTAATATGAAACAAATAACAATTGGTACCTGAGGAAAAAATTAAAAATAAAACCTAATTGAACAAAAAAAAAAATTATATAATTTATTATTAAAAACTTAATTATCAAAGAACTAGTATACAGTTATTGATATTGAGATAACTGACATCTTTGTTGGAAAGTTTCTTTTAGCCTTTGTAATTTATCATCTACCATTTCGATACTGCTTAAATTGAGCAATCTTCTTGTTGAGTAGTGCCATGGATCTTATTTTGTGCTATTTGTTATTTCTTAATATGACATTGTGCAATACTTGACCAGATAGGAGCGCCATAGAACATTATCGAATGAAAAATAAGTTTTAGCATTATTATTTTGTTTTCAGTACTTAATTTTGATTTTTTATTAATAAAATTGAATTATATTCTTTTAGCTATGTTGACTTTATCTATGGCGTACGGAATGTGGTCTTTAAAAGCTAATTTGGTGTCTAGAATAACACCCAAATATTTCACTTTTGACTCCCAAAGGATATTTGTTCCTTCAAAATACAGACTACGCTGAGGGATGTAACATTCTTTTCTTTTTCTAGTAAGGAATATAGCGTGTGTTTTTAAACCATTAATGATTATTGTCCGTTTATGGAAATAGTTATGTACAACATCTAAAGAAATTTCAAGATTACTAATAATGTCTTCAGCTAAAATTCCAGGGCAAACTAAGGCCGTTTCGTCCGCAAATATGAATGTTGTACAGCAGTGAAGAAGTGAAAAATCCGAAGTCTATATATTGTACAGGATAGGTGAAAGGCAGGTTCCTTGAGGGCACCCTGCAGTTAGTTCAAATTTTTTTGAAGAACATTTTCCAATATAAACTTTAAATTCACGATTTTTAAAAAAGCTTTTGATGATCTTTATTAGAGGTGTAGAAAAATTTAGGTTACTCATTTTGAAAATTAATGCGTCGTGCCAGACAGAGTCGAATGCTTATTATTTGTACTTATTATATGTAAAATTAGTTTTAATTATTCTCTTGATTCTTACAGTTCCATGGGATGTATTTAAACCGCTTCTGACACCAAGTTATTGTTTTGGCAATATGTTATTATCTTCAATAAAAGTGTTAAGCTTGTCTTTGATTATCTTTTCGAATATTTTGCTGATTGTTGGTAGAAGACTAATAGGGCGATATAAAAGTGGGTTTATTAGGCTTGACAATTGCGATAACTTTAGCTTCTTTCCAACAACTTGGGAAGTATGACACTTTTAAGCATGAATTTACAATTAAGGTAATAAGTTTTTTACCATTGTAAGGAACGTTTTTGATACATAGATTATTGATCTCATCTACACCTGGAGCTTTTTTGTTTTTTAACCGTATAATAGAACTTTTTACGTTAGATTCTGTGATAAGACTATCCGCGTTATCATTAAAGATGATGGTATCTAGAAGCTGATTGCAGTATTGTATTAGCAACGCTTAAACTTATTGAGCATAAATTATTTATTTTGAAAGTCTCAGCTAGGTTGTCGAAAGATATTGGGTTCCGTTATTAACAAGTGTTGGTATTTGCATCAGCTTCTTCCTTAATACTTTAGTAATATTCCAAAAGGGGGAAGAGCCCTTTTCTAGAGTCCATAAATATTTGTTCCAAGAATTATTTCCAGAATGAGAAACCTGTTCTCGAATAGCTAGATTGAGACGCCTCATTTCTTATTTATCATACGTATTTCTATAGCGCATCCAATTTCTTCTGAAATTGTTTCTGGTGGGTATCAGATTTTGTATTTGTGTTGGAAGTTGTTTATCGTGAAAAGATATTTTCTTCTTGTGTACACTAACATTTATTGCGCTTTTGATTGCATTATTTAAAGACAGTATCATATCATAAATCATATCTGAAAATCTTACCTTATAATTTATCAATCATATCAGATTATCAAGATATTTTTGAATTAAAATTTAAAACGACCTGTATTTGGAACTCTATTTTTGGGAAATAGAAAATTTTGTTATACAATTTGTTTGTGAATTATTTTTCGCTTTACAGTAGGCAGTTCCTGTAACTTTTTGCGAGAAGTTTTCGCATCGAAAAGAGTGAAACAAAAAATTCCACTGTTTCTCGATTTGTGAATAAAAAGTGTTTCTGCATTTCAATGCGAAAAGAGGCAACACTGTTTTCGTATATATTACGTTTTTGTTGGAATATTTCAAGGCATCTGTCAAATACTAGTAAAAAAATATATTTTTTTAAATAAAAAAAAAGTTATATAATTAAAATAAAAGATTTAAAAAAATTTATGCTGTTGCATTGATAACTGCTGAAATGTTCGACCGTCGAAATTTACTAAGAATTTATCGCCCTCTGGCAATTTCCAAATTAGAGCTCATGTGGTCCACAAATTTCGCTTTCTGCTCCTTGGAAATTAAAAAATTTTTAATATAAATACCTTTTCTGTTACTTACCTTCTAACTATCTATTTTATTAAACAATTATTTTAATGTTTTTGTTTTTATATATTTTACGTGATGACTAGTTCATTTAAACAATTTAATTAATTGTTCTATATCAAGTAGTTCATCATTCTTTGAAACAAGTATATTTTAGTGGCACCTACCCGATCCGTCTCCCAACGCTCCCAGATATTACATTTTGGAAAAAATGTGCGCAAAAAGACCCTTGCCGGGAGTCACTTTGGTGCAAAGTTAAAAAATGGACTTGCCTATATCTTAGTCAATTATGATCGGAATGGAACAATATGTACATCATAGCAAAGATAATAAAAACATCTTTTGACTTTTTTTTAACCCATTGCAGTCCGCTGAAGGAATTTTAATTTTCTGTTTAGTTTTTAAAAAGGGGTTTTGTAAGGGGAAAATTCAAGACTTTAGGATGTATTTAGTATAAGGCAAAATTTTCATTTTTGTGAAAAAACATTTAAGAACTCCAAAAGATTAATGGGTTAACAAATTAAAATATCTAAAAGATTTTCAAACTAATTATATTAATTAATTTTCAAACTATCTTTTTGTTGATGTACATTGACAATCAATGACGAAGATAGCCGCTTTTGAACTTTGCTTCGAAATAATTGCTGATATACATCTTCCCCAAAAAAATTAAAACCCATGGACTCAATCGGAGACATGACCTTAAACATTTTTATTTTTAATAAGGATGTAGTTTTTTCACACCAACATGAACGATAATGGCAAACTCAACAAAAATACAGAAAACCGTTTAAAATTGTGAGTAAATTTGACAGTTGAAATGAAAAACTTTTCGCCTTAAATATTTACAGAAACACTTTTTCTCACATTTTCCCAATAATGGTGGAAAAAAACCTTACGTGACAGAAAGTTTTCACAAAAAAAAGTTATAGAAACTATCGTGTGAGAAATATGACATTTTGTGTCAATTCATATCATTTTTGTTTCAATCCATGCGTTTCATGCGAAAACTTTCTCGATTCGAAAGTTACAGGAATTGCCTACTGAGATATGTTTTTCGACAAGTTTCAATTAAATTGTTGACAAAACTAATGAAGTTTTCTTCATTAAGTGAATGAAAAATAAAAAATTTATAATAAATAGAAACGATTTATAATTTTAATGAAACTAAAGAGTTTTAACGAAACATCATCGATTTAAGGATTTATATTTAGACAGGAGGCCCCAAAGAATTTTTCTTGAGAAAGCCTTATAGTTTATTAAAGCAACAATTTGTTTATATTACAATTACAAGATAACATTTAAGTTTTTGATAAAATTTCAAAGTTGTAATTCCCTTTTTAAGTTTTTTCGATCTTCCTGATTTATATATTAGTTTAAAACGAGCAAAAAAGGCTTAAATTCGGCTGTGCCGAATCTTTGAACACCCTCCACCAATGTTCTCTATTGTATTTGATACAAACAATGTAAAAAACTTTTGAAGTAAAATTATAGAGATGAAAAAAATTTTTTGAGGTGAAAAACTTTTTTGGATACGGAAACAAATTTTTTTACGTGAAAAAATTTTTTGTGATGAAAAAAATTTTAGTGGTGAAAAATATTTTTTGAGGTGAAAAATATTTGAGGTGTACAAAATATTATTAATTTCTAGCCATTGGTGAAAAAATATGAGAAAATTTATTATATACCAGTCGCTACTATGAAATTGTATTAAAATACACCAATTTGTATGGAAAATTTAGAGGTATCTTCACATTTTCATCCATAACTTTTTAACCGCTAGACAGATTTTGCTTATTTTCAATGCCAAACTGCTCGGGAGGATGTACAATAATCTGGGTAAAAATAGGCTCGCTCGCTAGCGTCTTCGAGTCGTGATCGCCATTTCAACAGACAGACAGACGGATAAGGATCACGAATATATATACTTTATGGGGTCTTAGACCCATATTTCGACATGTTACAAACGGAATGACAAACTGATAAATACCCTTATCATATATGGTGGAGGGTATTATGAGCTTAAACTGAGTCACCCAAAGTGGTGACGAAATATTGGCATAAATAAATAATTATAATAATTTCAATGTAAATTTTTGAAAAAAAAAATATGATCTTGAGCCTGATTAAATTAAAAGTATATTATTATAATAATTCGTTTTATAAAAAAGTATCTAAAGCTCATTTTTAACTAATATCCCAGCAAAAAAAAATGGTAGTCATTCTGTGACTATAACTTCTTTCATTGCTTCCTAAGCTTCAGTTGACATTCTTTTATGATTTTTCGGTGTTATTCTACGGCACTTTATTGAAACTATCTGACCTGACATTTGCATTTTTTCAGCCTTAACTATTTATGACGACGCAATCTGTGCATTTCTGCATTTTGTATATTATTTAACACTACACCATTTCCAGTTTTAATTCAGTTTTTACCAAAATAATTTTAAAATTGTGAAAAAATTGTTTCAAATTGCCCAAAAATGTTTTAAAATTGTGCAAAAATTATTTAAAATTGTTCAAAAATATTTTATAATTGTCTAAAAATGTTTCAAAATTGTACAACTAGTTTTTAAATTATCCAAAAATATTTTAAAAGTTGTCTAAAAATTCATTAAAATTTTTGAAAAATATTGCAAAAATTCTTTTTCACTAATGCAGAATTATTTATTTGTTTTGATGAAGAGTATGTGTATATCAATGCATAAATTTCGCTTCTTTAAACTTATTTTTCTGCATTCTTATGAATTAAATATTCATCAAACCTTAAATACTACAAAGAATATGAACATTTTCCACTCATGCATCAGAATATCTAATCATTGCATCGTCATTGCTTCCTTAGAGTAAAGTATAAGTAATGCTAGTAGCTACATTTGAATACTTCCATCCTATGACACGCTAATGTTAAATTCATCGATGCAACCATCAGAAAAGAAGAGATGCCTTTGCCATAGTAGTGATGCTTTTATTGCTTTTTTGGCAGCTTCATTTTTGCTGGGACAGCTCTAATTCTTTTTACAAAAAATATGATTTTGCCAAAAAAAATTATAATAAGTCGCCTCCGAATATTTAAAAAATTAAAAAAAAAATATGTATTTTTAGCTAGTCTGATACATGTACTTCGATCCGGTAAAATATCTTCTCAGAAATCATGTATGGGACCATTCATGATCTTATATATTTCCAAATGTTTCGGATCCTAAATATTAGGGTATATGGTCGTGTATGTGCTTATATGATAATATCCCAGCGTATATGAATCACATATACAAAAATATACGGATATATATTCCCAAATTTCAGATCAGAAGATATATGGTCTTATATCAAATATGACCATCTGGGACCACATACAAGACCATAAGATCGTGCATGTTTATATATATTTCGATTTTTACATGGGTTTATATAAACAACTAGTCTGTTCGGAAATGCATCACTTTCCTGCATCTGGTGCGCATCTGTGATTAGTTTGCGATGCCCATGCAAATTAAGTGATAACGAAACTTGATTGTTGAGCAGTTTGGTTTACTTTTTCAAATGTAATAGAAATAAAAATAAAAAACTGAATATTAAATTTGTAAATGGTTTATGGATTGCATCAATCTCGGCTCTAAAGAAAGCATAAACAAAAACAAAATAAAGAAAAATATTAAATAAGTAACTAATAAATGAATAGTATTAATAGGATTTTAGATCATATAATCATATTTTTTTTTTTTATAAATTATTTTTTATTGCAAAGAAACATGAACATTTTTATTAGTAAATTATAGACGATAAACACTGAAAAAATTCCACAGAGCCAGCAGAGGGTGGTTAAATTTTAAGGGCCGAGGTTGAATGTAAACCATATTCTGCATTTCATTTGACATTTCTCAATTTCAGACTAACTTAATTTGAAACATGGAAAGATACACAATCGAGCAACGCGTTAAAGTTATTCAGGCTTATTATGAAAATGGGCGTTCAAATCAAAATGCATTTCGTGCACTTTGTGATTTTTTTTTGGTCAGCATAATGGACTAAATGTGTCCACAATCGGGAGAATTGTGGGCAAATTTCAGCAAACCGGGTCTGTGAAAACACCTGTGAATGTTCGCCCAGTTCGTTCTGCGGAAAACATTGCTGTTGTCCGCGATAGTGTGTCATGAGGTCTGCCAAGAATTTACCGTGAATTGTGTTCGATATCGCGAGATGAAAACGAACTTGTTGTGGCCAAGAATTGAGGATATGACCCTGGACGATATGTGGTTTCAACAGGACGGTGCCACTTGCCACTCAGCTAACTAAGCAATGGCTCTTTTACGAGAAAAATTCAATGGCCGTGTTATCTCACGTGGTGGCGATGTCAGTTGGCCTCCAAGATCATCTGATTTGACACCGTTGGACTTCTTTCTTTGGGGTTATTTGAGAGAAAAGTTGTACGTCGATATGCCAGCAACAATTCAAGAGCTAAAGGATGAGATAATTTGGCACATTAACGGCATAGAACCTCAATTATGCCTCAGCGTCATTCAAAATTTGGACCATCGGATGAAGATGTGCTGCCTAGGCCGCGACGGCCATTTGGCCGATATTTTGTTCAATACATAATTAAACCATACCATATTATCATAATAAAAAGAAATGACAATAATTTCCTAAATAATTTGTATTTTATTCAAAATCAACATCGGCCCTTAAAATTTAACCACCCTTTGGAATACTTTTGTATTTTTGGTTGCCGCAACAGAACCATCTTCAGTATCAACGCTCTTGTTGGGTCATTGCATTGAAAACAAATTAAAAAACCCGAAAACAACACACAATTGGACTAACATCAACGAAATTTAACAATATATTTTTTACTCTATTTTTGACAATTTTTTTTTAATTTCAAGTGTTTGTCCTAATCAATATTAAATCCACAACATAATCTATGTTGATAGTTAATGAATAGACAATTTTTTTGAATTATATTTTTCACGGTATCCTTGTGCTTGTTTAAAAAAGTTTTTATGTATTGTTCATTAACCGAAATAACAAATCAACAATACATAAAAATTTCTTTACCTTAAATATAAGTAACGAATTTTATACTCTTGCATGTCCATTTTGTAATGCGTGTTTGCCATTTATTTGTGCTCTTGCTGCGTATTTTATGCATTTTCGAACATCTAACTTTTGGATTGCTGCCATATGATGCTTTTAAGAACGCTATGAGCATCTCATCCAAAGCAGAGATGCATTTTCGAACAGGCCAAAATTTTATTTATGCTTTGTCTCAAATAATATTTTAACAAATAGTATTCATTTCAGTTTTTTTTTTTTTTGTAGTTGGAAAAATGGAAAAGTGAAAAAATGCAACTTTTGTTACAACAAACACAAGGAAAAAAATTTCCACCAAAAGTTGTATTTTTAACAACCTATAACCAAGTGTAAAAAAATCTGGATAAAAAGTTGTAATTTTCCACTTTAAACGTCAAACGAAATGATGTTGCCACTTTTAAGAAAATCGTTAATTGGTAGTTCATCTCTTTTTGAAAAACCCTGAATTATACAACTATGATCTTAAAAATCATGTGTGACATTTAAATTTCAAATTTAATTTTTTCTCGTTTAATTCAACCGTCATTTTATAAGAAGAAAAAATTAAAAATTAATTATATAAAAATTATCCATCTACGTTACCAATACAGTGCGGTAATTCACCAACTGTCTCCTTCACAATATGCCCTCTTTCGTCTCTATCCGGCCAAAAAATATTTTTTTTAGGTTCTAGAAAAGCCCGAAATACTCGTGTTACTATATTTTGTATAGTGCCCCCATCTCCAATACCGGAAATTGTTTCACTTTCTTCTGAAGCGCCGAATCTGTATAGCAAGTTGAAAATCGACACTTAATTACCTACATGCATTTTTGTGATGAAATTCATCACTAGAACATATAAGTGAGACAAGATGGTAAAACTGATCTTTAGTGCATCGCATCATTTGACGACACCATACTTTAGACACCATACTTTAGATTTGGGAACCAAGTACTTGATTCCACGCCGCAAAAACATCACTACGCTCAAATCATCATAAAGAATGTTCAATTCTTCTTCCACAAAATTGTCGGCCATTTCTTCAGTTGCTAATAATCATCATCTGATGTGAAAGTTTCTAAAAATTAATATTTAAAAATATATATTGTATTGTTTTTTGGAGAAATTATCTTTATATACCGACATTTTCAATATTATCAATTTCCATTAAAAATGCAGTAATTAACTAATCAATCAATTCAAGTTTATTGGGCATTTTAAAAAATATTAATAATTGTCACATCATTGACAGCTTGTTTTCTATTTTTTTGACAGTTCAAAAATTTATATATTTTATTTCAAAAAATTACCGCTCACATCAATAAGGGTGTAACACTTATAAATTTTTATGGATAATTTTGAATTTGAACAATTTGATAGGAAAAAAAAAAAATGTTAGAATAAAATTTGTTTATCAATACCAATCAATAGTGACGTCTATTATCAATACAATCCACAATTCGGTTGCTTCTACTGAAACCCTAATTAAATGATATATTTGATCAGAAAAACCGTACTTGTACACTTAAAAAAGTTTGTAAGTTAAAATAACTGAAAATATCATTTAAAAGAAATGATATTTCATTTAAAAACCGGTCTACTTAATTTTCATTTAAATTAAATGCCATTTGTTTTTTATTTTTAAATGTTGATTAATCAACTGACACATCCGTAAGAAACAACTGATATAATCAGTTAAAATAAATGTCAAAATTTTACCCACCAATCGTTAAAAAATAAATGTTTTTTTCATTTATTTGAAATTATTTCCGTTTTAGTATTTTTTGTTTTTTTTTTAATATACTCTCGTACAATACAAAATGTATGTATGCATATGAAGCTATAAACACTTTTTGTGTGAATGTATTTGTATATGTATGTGTGTTTATGAAGTTCTTGTAATTTGTATTGAAAAATTTTGTATATATACAACCAATTTAAATAAAAAAACAAATTGAAATTTTTTGAATATTTTTTTTTTTGAAACAGACAGCAAACAAAATTTAAATTTGTAATAACTGTTACGGACACATATAAACCACAAGTTTCCGTTTTGTGGGTAAATTTTTATTAAATTTCAAACAAATGAAAAAAATAAATGAAACTGAAAAAAATCGGTAAATGATAGTAAATTATTTCGAATAAATGTATAAAAAAGTTAATACAGATGTTTCTTTGAAAAATAAATGTATCTTCCTTTATTTTTAAATGGAACGGAAAACTTTTTTATTAAACTACAAACAGTTAACTACATAATTTTCTGAGTGTAGTTACAACTTTTGGATATGATCAATTTTTTAATAAATTTGATAGTTTGTACCAAACCATTTATTTATTGAATATATTAGTAATTCACTAAATAAATGGTTTCTTTCACCGCACACAAATTCTAAACGTATTTTATTTTTAAAGATGATTGGAAATACCAATAACTTAATAATAGAACTGATTTTTGGTTTCTTTCCCTTTTTTTAATTTCCAATACAAAATTTGTTCTTTATAAATGGATTTTAGGTTATTCCAAATAAAATAAAATCCTCACAAATAAATTTTAACGGTTTTGATCAATAGCAACCAATCTTATCTCTGGGTTTAACGAGCTTTGATCCTATTAAAAATTTACAAAAACAAAACAAATTAGCTATATTTAGCTAGACTTATGCATATATTTCTATTTTTCAATAACTACTACGTTTGATTTTGTTTTATTGTACTTCTTGACTTCTGGTGTGTAATGTTTCTTTCTAATAAAAAATGTTGCTGGGAATATAGTTGAAAATTGTTTGAAAACTATACAAAACAATGATATAAGAAATGAGTTTTGTAAACAACAATACATATAAAATAGAAAAAGTTTGTTTATCGTATTGATTTCCACATTAAACAAAACTACAATAACTAACATAAAGTTTGGTGCATATGAGACATACTATGAAACAATTTTTAAAATTCTCTCTCATGTTCAAAGGGAGGAGTACCTTTAAACTTTAAACATCAAAGAAAATAATTCTTTATATTACAAAAATTGGAGGAGAATTATAAAAGTAACAAAAAAAAAAGCTTAAATTCGGCTGTGCCGAATCTTTGAATACACTCCACCAATATCCTAAAAAAATCTACTCTACAGTTTTTGATACAAATAATGTAAAAAAAAATTAAGTAAAATTATGGAGGTGAAACAAATTTTTTGTTGTGAAAAACTTTTTTGGATATGAAAACGAATTTGTTGGTGAAAAAAATTTTGAGGTGAAAAAATTTTTTGAAGTTAAAAATTTCTTGTGGTGAAAAAAAACTTAAGTGGTGAAAAAAATTTTTTGAAGAGAAAAATATTTGAGGTGAATACAAAATATTATTCACTTCTACGCGACTGGTGAAAATGGTTGCCCGGTAATATACGGAGTTCTCAGATACCATGCCCCAGACCAAAATTCTAAGATGTACCTCAATAATAAGTTAGCCAATACTCCAGGTAACACATATTTCAAATTTCAGGTTTATCCCTTTGAAACCTTATTCTTACCATGTACTTGGCTAAAATTCTAAAATGTAGCTGATCAGTGAGTTAGCACGTACTCCAGTTCACATATTTGAAATTTTATGTTTCTGTCTTAATCGGTGTGGGCAGCTTTTTAAGGAGGAGACTGTTCACCTTTTTGACTCTCCATGTACACATTTCCAAAAATCCGACCTAGGTGAATATCTACACTGCAGGAGCAGCCTTTGCACCAAATTTCAACTTACCAGCTCCAGCGGTTTTGGAAAGGCGTCAAGGGTGAACATTTTTCACTTTTCTGCCCCTCCCCGTTGACTTTCCCAAAAATTATGTCTTAACTGTAATCTACACTGGAGATGGAGCCTGCATACTAAATTTCAACTTTCTTCAACGATGAGTTAGCACATACTCCAAGAATAGCATATTTCAAATTTTATTTTTATAGATACATGGGTTTGGGCAGGCCATGAAAGGGGTTTTTACCCGTTTCGCTCTGCCCCGTTTTAGCGAATGTCTACGCCGTAGGGGGAACCTACATACCAAAGTTTAGCGTCCTACCTGCTGAAGTATGGGCTGGGAGATTTTGAATGAAATAAATAAATATTTACAGATTTTCTTATTTACACATTTGTACATGTGCATATTTACACATTTGCACATTTACATTGCCATCAAACCATCGATCCATCAAACCATCAATCTATCAAACCATTAAATAATCAAATATTCAATTTTGCACATTTGCTTATTTTCACATTTGAAGTTTTGCAAATTTGCACTTTTTTAAATTTTTACATTTGCACATTTGTAAATTTGCACATTTGCACATTTGCACTTTTGAAAATTTGCACTTTTGCAAATTTGCTTTTCCCCTTATTGGACCTCCCATTAGAAATTTCCGAAAATCCAACTTTGTTGGACGTCTGCGCTGGAGTGGGAAAATCTACATTGGATTTTCCAAAACTGACATCTTAGCTGTTATCTAAACTGGAGAAGGAGCCTGCATACCAAATTACAACTTCCTAGGTCCAGCGGTTTCGCCAACCTGATATATGGAAGGCATTTCATCCTTTTAAGCTCCATTTTACCACGTCCCTGGCGAAAATTCTAAAATGTAGCTTATCAGCGAGATAGTTCATACTCCAGATAACACATGTTTAAAATTTCAGGTATTTTCCTATTTCGGTGTGGGCAGGCTGTTAAGGGGATATTTTCCCTTAATGAGCTGCTTAATTCTGTACTTCCCCATGGTTGAATTTGTCAAACACTGAAATAAAGAAATGTCAAATTAAGTTGGAAAAAAAAAAAACTTGATTAACACCGTGCATTATGGTTTGACCACCCTTTATAAGCTGAGCCACACCTCCAAACAAAAAAATCATGAATTGAATTATCATATTCCACGTAATGTTTTCTTTATTTTTAAATAAATACTTCTAACTAAATAATTCTGTTTTTTACTTACCTATACTAATATTGTTTTACCTACAACTATCTTCGAATATTACTTTTGATATCATACTTACCTTAGTACGAACCATAAACAGCCTTAATAACTAAAAAAAACTGTAGGAAAAAAATAATTTCAAATGACCTTATAGTACCAAATTTTTATCAGCTATTGTTTATGAGTGATAAAATAAGACGCTCCTGAAAGATTCAGTCAAGTTCCAACGTTTGAATTTCCGGCAATTAATGTGTTAAACTAATCTTAACATTTTTACTTTAACAAAATTTAACATCCTTGTTATCAATTTCAATACTTTTGTTATGTCAAAAAAAAAATTGTTTTTAATTTTAGATTTGAATGAGTCACAACTTTTTGCTTACAGCACTGACTTTTTGATTTTTGCAATTTCAGTTCTTTGCTTACTGCAGTGATTTAAAAAATGCATTAAAAATTTCTGTGTCAAAAACCACTATAGTACATTACCAACAACTATAACTGGGTTAAGACTATTTTCTTCTGTTTTATACAACTTTTTTTATTTTATGTTTTATAAAATGCTATACCTTCGTTTTCAATTCGTTTCAATTTCATTGTTTTCTGACAGTGAAAGTTTCTTTTTTTTTTTTTTGTTAGTTTACTATTGGAATAACTTTTGCTAAAAATGTGCAATTTTATATAACAAAAAAAAAAAAAAAATTACAAGATGAATCCTCTAAAGCTAGCAAGTCATAGAGAAGTAAGATAAATTTGTATAAAACTAAAGGGTGGTCCAAATACAACTAAATAAAATAAAAACTTAAATGATCTAAACTCAAATTTTTTTGTATATTATGGGTTTATTAGAAATAACCATGACCATGATTTGATTTATGTGGCGTTTCATGTATGGTTTCGCAATAGCTTATCATATCAGTCCACTTATCCGCAACTTTGTTAACAGTTTCTGCTTCTATACCACGAATTGTTAGGACGATATTAGCCTCAAGGGCGTGCATTGTTTCTGGATAATTCGCATAACATCAGTCTTTAACGGCACCAACAAGAAAAAATCTAAAGGAATCAAATCGCAGCAACAAGGCGATTAATTGACATCGACAAAACGGCTGATAACACGACAGTTTGAGAAATTGTGTGACGTTGTACGTCATACTGCTGAAACCAAAGATTATCCAAGTTCACATCTTCCATTTTAGTCTATAAAAAATCCGTAAAATATGGTTCTAAAGCGCTTACCGTTGGCTGATATGGCATTTCCAGCGGCATATAAAAAATATAAAAATGGGCCAATGATGCCACATCTTTAAAATCCACACCAATCACTCTCTGTAGATGCATTGGCTTCTTGACAATAACGTGTAGTTTTAGCGATCGCCAAATTTTGTTTATTGGCATAGCCGCCGAGATGGAAATGCGTCTTTTTAGAAATTTTCAACAAGCGCTCAGTCTGAGAAACACAGAACTTTGGAAATAACTTTGAAATATTTCCTAACGTTCTTTAAGCATAAAGCGACACATTTTGGTTTGCGTAGGCATGATACTGACTGATAGTCAATATTTCGAATAGACAAAAATCTATCAGTATCAAAATTATATTGATTTAAAAAGACATCTGTATTTGGACCACCCTGTATATGTACTGTCCCTAAATTCTACAATAAAACTTACTTGCAGATTTTTAGTTGTTATCGAAATTTTAGGTAAACCAGAAAATATTTGAAAAGGGGGTCAAGGACGCGCAATTTAATTTTAAACATATATAAGAATGTTCATACCCTTTACCACTACGTGGTCAGGGTATAATAATTTTTTGCTAATGTTTGCAACAATCAAAAAAAGGAATCGAATCAAAATCACATATTGCATTATAACTATTTTTGCAAACATTTTACCTATTACCACGTGATGGGCAATAATGTATTAATAAAAAAAATCGTTTTTCAGGTCATTTTGGAACAAAAACCTTCCGCATGAAATGCAATTTCAATTTTTAAATATACATAATTTGATATTTTTATACCCTTCACCATAGGTGGAAGGGTATATATAAGTTTGTCATTCCGTTTGTAATTTCTACAATATTGATCTTAGACCCTATAAAGTATATATATTCTGGGTCCTTATGAAGAGCGAAGTTGATTTAACGATGTCCGTTTGTCCGTCTGTGTGTTGAAATGGGTTTTCCGAAGAACCCAGACATGATGAGGACTTGATTCTTTTTTATTTCTGTTACATGTGATCCATTTCTGTTTGCTATTAAAAATCAGACAGATCGGTTAATAAATGGCTGAGATATTAGCAAAAAACCAGGACTACCTCTAATTTTTCCAGTAAAATCCATTTGTTTAATATGTATGTAGAATTTTGAGCATAACAACACATCCATGTGTTAAAATTCTTTTCTTTCATCTCCACCTTTTATACACAAACAACACACATACAAAGATTTGTCATTTAAATAAAAACCAAACAAATCTCTAATTAACGAAGACTTTTATATATGTACCTCTATTGACGATGATTTTGTGTGAGTTTCAATAGCTCAGTTGTCTAGACGCTGTGTCACAAATACTTTTTTTTTTCTCTAAGGCCGCGGGGTTCGAGGTTCAAATCTCGGTCAGGTCAATTCACTTTTTTTTTGTACATTTTTTTTTTATTATTTTCTTAAGACTTTTTTTTTGCTTATTTTTGTTTTTTTTTTTTAACATTTAATAATTAATTTATATAAAATTTTATATTAATAATTAAAATTCTTTTCTTTCATCTCCACCTTTTATACACAAACAACACACATATAAAGATTTGTCATTTAAATAAAAACTAAACAAATCTCTAATGAACGAAGACTTTTATATATGTACCTCTATTGACGATGATTTTGTGTGAGCTTCAATAGCTCAGTTGTCTAGACGCTGTGTCACAAATACTTTTTTTTTTCTAAGGCCGCGGTGTTCGAGGTTCAAATCTCGGTCAGGTCAATTCACTTTTTTTTGTACATTTTTTTTATTATTTTCTTAAGACTTTTTTTTGCTTGTTTTTGTTTTTTTTTTTTAACATTTAATAATTAATTTATATAAAATTTTATATTAATAATTAAAATTCTTTTCTTTCATCTCCACCTTTTATACACAAACAACACAAATATAAAGATTTGTCATTTAAATAAAAACTAAACAAATCTCTAATGAACGAAGACTTTTATATATGTACCTCTATTGACGATGATTTTGTGTGAGCTTCAATAGCTCAGTTGTCTAGACGATGTGTCACAAATTCTTTTTTTTTTCTCTAAGGCCGCGGGGTTCGAGGTTCAAATCTCGGTCAGGTCAATTCACTTTTTTTTTGTACATTTTTTTTTTATTATTTTCTTAAGACTTTTTTTTTTTGCTTATTTTTGTTTTTTTTTTAACATTTAATAATTAATTTATATAAAATTTTATATTAATAATTAAATAATCCATAAATAGGCTAAAAACATCAACATTTTTATAAAAACCCTCTGATACAAACAAAATACAAACGTTTTTATACCTTTCACCACAGGTGGAAGGGTCGCGGGTTCGTTAAGATTTTTTTTTGTTTTTTTTACATTTAATAATTAATTTAAATAAAATTTTATATTAATAATTAAATAATCCATAAATAGGCTAAAAACATCAAAATTTGTATAAAAACCCTCTGATACAAACAAAATACAAACAGTTTTATTTCTATTTTTTGCTCCGATTTAAAAGAATTTATAAAAAGATTTTTAAACCATTTTATTTCTCACATATTAAGAAAATTTTATACATAATTTACCTTTGAGTGCAACTATTTTAGGTCATAACTTATAATAATTTATAAAAAAAATTATAAACTATTTTCCTTCAAATTTTTAAAATTAAGCTAAAGAAATTACAAATATTTCTAATAAAAAAGCGAAATAAAATCCCAAATGCAAATTTGCCAGCTAAATCAAACTATTTTGTAGAAATAAAACACATGCAGTTCTAGTGATTTCTTTTAACGATTTGTTGAAATTCTTTTCTTTCACCTCTTCACCTTTTATACACAAACAACAAACACTATTCTAGAGCTGTATTATGACCTATGGATACGTCTTATACAGCAAAAGATCGAAAATCTTTAGTATAACATATTTGCTGAAAAACTCGGAAATATCGGTTCAGATACAAAAAAGTTATGCCCAAAACATAAATTTTTTTAAAATACCTATTTTCTGGAACCATAAATCTTCCCGAGTCGAAGTTTTATCTCCAAACTAAATGGTTAATTTCCTCTTAAAGGCGTCCGTATATAAATCTGTCCATTTCATATATGTCCATACATAAACTTCAGTTTTTTCCCAACCATGGTGAAGGGTATATAAGATTCGGCATAGCCGAATTTAGCCGCTCTTACTTGTTTTTAATAAAATATTTTTTTAAAAAATTAATATGTACATAGTTGAGGAAATAATATTACTTATATTTAACTATTGCATGATATGAATTTAAAATTTAATGTTCGTGTTCATATGCACATAAATAAATATCTTGAACCACTTTGACGGCACGTTCTGCACAAATTTACTACGCTTGTGCTTTGGTATAACCGATTCTGCCACTACCCAATGTCTGATAAAACACTCATGAGCTTTTTTAAACGGCGTCAAAGATAAATTTGAGGATGCGATCGCGAAAACGATGATCGGAAAACCAAATATGGAACCATGGAACGCAAGAATTACTCTAGATTCCACCGAGAGTTGCCTATTGTGGCTATGGTCTTGAAATTAATATAAGGAAACTTATTATTTATTTCGAAGTACCTGAAAGCCATTCCGAGCTCATGCAAAAATTTGCATGTCATCGTCAGAAAATTAAATTTATAAATCATTGCTGTTATTTTAACGTATTGTGCTCGTCATTCTGCAAATTTTGATATCCATATCGCAAAAAAAAAATCAATAATATATTTTAACAATAAACGCGAAACCTTCAAATTTAAAATTTTGTGGCTAAAATTGACCTTGCTGAACATTATTTTTTAGTTGAAATAAATAAAAAAAAATAGTTCAAACTTCATAATGCTTTATGCGGAAACTTTATCGAAGATCGCGAAAAAGTACGACGGCGGCTCAATGAGTCCGTGACTTTTCGAACTCCCCACGTAGTTATATGAAATGCAACACTGCTTCCATCAAGTAGTACCACCTGTGAGTAGACTACATACAACCTCGTGCAAAGTGAATTTCGAATGCTCATTAAATATTTTTTTTTGCGGAAAAAACCATCAATCAAACCGAGAAAAAGCTTGATAGGTACTATGGGGACTCTGCACTATCGATTTTAATGGTAAAAAGTTTACAAACTTTCGTTGTGGCCTTACAAGCACGAAAGATGCGAACGTTCTGGACACCCATTGAGGTCTCTACACCCAAAAAAACTGGAAAAATTCACGATATGGTGTTGGCCGATCGGAGATTGAATGTGCGATAGATTGTGGAAGAGATAGGCATCTCACATGGCTCAGTGGTTTCAATTTTTAACAATCGTATGACAGCTTAGTTTCCATGGCAAAAATCCATGAAGTAAACTACGAATTGCCGCCTCGTTCGCCTTATTCTTATTTCCTATTTCCAAACCTAAAGAAATGGCTCGGTTGAAAGAGATTTAGCTCCACCGATGAAATTATTGATCAAACAAATGCCTATTTTATGGACCTCGAAAAATCCTGCTGTTAAACGCAAAGTAAATGACGGAACTTGCTCAAAACTTGACAGTAATCTGTTAACAGGTGGTACTTGATGGGGGTAGTGTTGCATTTCATATAACTACGAGGGAAGTTCGAAAAGTCACGGACTTATTGATCCGCCCTCGTAATATCGCATTTCTTAATGATTTTTTATGTAGTTTACGATTTGGATAGGTAAAATTTTATTTTTGCAAAAAAAAATCAAAAGTTATAATCTTACATTCCATATACATGCACTCTATAAGTGGCAAATACAAATATAACTCCAGGAAAGTTGCTACACTGACTCATATTAGCCCAGGAACAAATATAATTTTTTTCAGTAAAAATTGGTCTATGTTTAGAAAAAAAAACCCATATATTTTCTTATAAAGACACCTAGAAACAATATAATAAAAATCCTGCAAAAAGTTGTATTTTTTATCAGACTTATTAAACTTCTTAATTTATGGAAACAAACGTTTGAGAAATTATATCCACATTGTTGCAGGGTTTCATATAGTCGATGGTGACCAACTTTAATATTTTTACTTGTTTTACTATAATAAAATTAAAATATATTCATAGGTAGGAAAGTTTTCTTTTATTTTCAAATCAGTGAGTAAGGAAATTTTTTTAATTATCTGCCTTAAACTGTTTGCCTTTAATGCGGAATTAAAAAAAAAATAATAATAACAAACCTTTTTAAACATTGATAGAAAATGCAATAAATGTATACCAATTTCAATGTTTTTCTGTTTTCATATTTAAGGATTTTATTTAAGTACTCGCTTAAAAGCCAGACACTTCATTAACGGTGATTTTATATATCCGAATATATTAAATAAATACAATTATTTTTTTCTAAAGATCTCCATCTTTAAACAAATTTCCTTAAACTTTTATAGTTCAAGTTTCAGATTTTTTGCTTAAGGTAAAAGTCATTCAGGAGGCTCCTTTGGCCTTTTTTCAAGAAGTATTTGTTCAGCGAATCGGCCCATTCCTTAGTAAAACACATCTTAGTTTTCAGATTTATTAATGGGAAATTTTTTCGCAAAGATGTCCAAACCGCCCACCACCTTCCAAGTTCCGCCTTAACCGCATTCCTAACCAGCTTCTTATTGGATATTCCAAAAAGAACCTTTATGGATGCCAACGCCAGAGTTGGGATCTTAATGACGCAATTCAAGTTTATACTCCAGTGGTTTTGGCTGGGTATTTAAGATGAAAATTCAATTCTCTTTTTAAATAAATTTCTTCAAATTAATTTATTTAACCCTTTGTACTTTAAGTGTTAGATTTTTACCAAAAAGGGTTTGTATAGATCATTCCAATTCTAATTTTCTAACCATTTAGTTGCAAATTCCAAGAAGTATCTCTTTAGTGAATTAGCCTATACCCCCACCCCCCCCCCCCACCTCTAAAAAAAATAAACAAGCTTTAAATATTAGATTCATAGCCAAATATTTTGAAGAGACTAATGAGGAAATATTTCCGGCAAATATAGGGTCCGCCAAATAACTTTTTTTTGAAAATGCTATAAAAAAAAAACTACTGAATATTTTCTCAAATTTGTTTTTTTTATTTGAAAGTAAAATCCTTCCGGTTAATAATGGAAAATAATTTCATTCAAATGGCTGCCTCGGCTGGTCATGCAGTAGCCTACACGATCAGTCCAATTTTTAAGCACATTATCGATTGTGTGCAGCTGTATTTCACCAATGGCTTCACGAATATTGTCCTTTAAAGCGTCAATTGTCTCTGGCTTGTCGGCGTAACACCAATGGTGTCAAATCGCAGCTCCAAGGTGCGATCATAATCGAATTGTTAATGAGTAATTTGCAGTGCAGGCCTAGTTTAGAGTTTTTGCCAGTAAGCCAAGCGAGTTGAGCAGTTTTTAGTCTCATCTGAGTTATTTTCGCATCTATATGATTTTTCCACGTGAGTCGACGGTCAAGGTGAATACCGAGATATTTCACACATGTGTGTTGGGGTATATTCAGATTATTAATTTTAATGGGTGGACACGTCTCTTTTCTCAGTGTGAAAGTAATGTGGATACATTTCTGTTCATTCACCTTAATTTTCCACTTATCCAACCAAGCTTCCAATTGTGAAATGTGAGTCTGTAATATTCTAGACGCTATTTTTGAGTCATCGTGGACGCTTAAGATTGCAGTATCGTCAGCGAAAGTCGATGTGTGGGTATAAATATCTAACAACATGTCTGAAGTATAAATGATATATACGAAAGGGACCCAAAATGCTACCTTGTGGAACTCCGGCTTGTATATCTTAAGGAGAGCTGACAAAACTTTTTTCAGCAAGAGTAAATTTTCGATGTGTTATATAGCTTCATGCCAAACCTTATCGAAAGCCTGTGAAACATCGATAAAAAGGGCAGAGCAGTATTTTTTCTCCTCGAACGTTTTTCTGACAACAGTAAATAGCCTGTGGGCTTGCTCAATGGTGCTGTGTTTTCTCCTGAAACCAAATTGGTGTGCTGGAATACAGTTGTTTTGTTCCACATAAACAGTTATCTTTTCCATTAGAATTTTCTCGAACAGCTTTGACAAATTGGATAATAGGCTAATAGGCCTATACGATTCCACTTTTGTGTGATCTTTGCCTGGCTTGGGTATCATTTTAACGAGTGAAACTTTCCATTCAAGGCGTATAATAGCATTAAAAACAAAGAGAATTATCTTTAATGCTATACGGGGTAACTCAAAGAGCATCTTGTTACCGATTTTATCAATACCAGGACCTTTTTTGGGATTTTCTCAGAGGAGGCTTACATAAGACAGGTCTTTTTAAATTTTTCGTTGCACGCCATAATGATTAATCAGTTCTTGATATTGGATCTAAATTTTCAAGATATCTGTTTAATGAAGCAGTTCTCTTATGTTCAAGTAGCTTTCTTAATTTTTTAGTGCATTCTTTCAACCGTTCCTTAAGTTGAGGAGATCTGAGCTGTTGCCACTCTCTTCGAGCTCTTCTTTTTTCATTTAAGAGTCGTTCGACATCGGCAGACAAAATAATATTTTGTCTGTTGTGTCGGGGGGGTTTGGTAGCAAGTTGAGCAGCAAGTTTGAGTTTTAGTTCAAAATTTTGAATCGAGAGGTCGATATCTTCCGGTGTTCTTAGCGGTATGTTTTCCGAGCAATGTGTACTGATGAATTTTTTATACTTCAACCAATCTGTTGATTTGCCTGTGAGTGCTAAGTTACCAGAGGGGGATACATTTCCTCGGGGGTTTAAAATAGTAACAACTGTAGATGTGTGATCAGATGAGAGTTCCAATAATGGTTCTACATGGACCAATTCTCTTGCAATAGACATTGTTATTCCAAAGTCTATCAGATCGGGTATTTTCCGACGATCTGTTGGCCAGTACGTGGGTTCTAAACTAGAGATCACATCCATACCCAGTTTAGAAATTGTATTAAACAAAACATGGCCCTTAGGGGTAACAAGCCGTGACCCCCAGAATGTATGCTTGACATTATAGTCTCCAGCTGCCAGAAAACGCGGTCCTAATGATTCGAAAAAGCCTGTGTACTGATCCTCCGTTATGGAGAATCTGGGGGGAGAATAAATTGACGAAATCACTAAGTCCTTATCGAATTCTTCAAAACATATAGTAGTGGCCTAGAGATAATTTTCGCAAAGATCACACATAAGAAAATGTTTTAATCTAGGTTAAATGAGAATAGCTGATCCTCCACATGACCTGCCTCTTGGGTCCTTAGTATCATACATTGTGTATCCGCGAATTGAAAATGAACTTCTCAGGGTTAAATGGGTCTCAAAAATAAGCATTACGTCAATTTGCTGATTTCTAAGAAAATACTCGAGCTCTTCTTTATGTTGGCATATGCCGTTAGCATTCCAGTAACATATTTTCAAACTGTTCATGGGTTAGTTAACAAAGCTTGCATCAAAATAGACTGATTTCTCATCATCTCTTGCATCATATTACTCATTGAGTTTGTAAAGTTAGTAACAGTTTGAACCAGTGATTCAATGGATGCTTCAAGTCGGCTGAAATTTTGTATCTGGGGTTCAGATTGAGAAAGTGGAGCATTTGGATTGACTTGTGCGGCTTGTGGAGTTTTTGGGGGCTGTGGTTGTCCTCTTAGAACTTCAGAGTATGAAGCACTGTTGGTGATAATTTGTGGGTATTGTGGAATATAAAATTCCGGTTCTAACTGTGATTTCATTCGGGGGTTTCGGGTTCTGTTCAAATTTGAGTTTTTTAATTTTAAATATACCTCACGCAGTATGGGGGTTACCGCAATTGCTACATTTCTTTTCAGTATTTACTGTCTTTGGTTTGGTGCAGTCAGCTGTGCTATGCAGCTCACCGCAAACTACGCAAACTGTGTGACCATACTCCTGGCAGTTGGTACACTGAGCAGGTCCTCGGTACTTCAACTGTAACTCTATAGTGTAGCAAGTACCTAAGTTGATAAATAGGGTGTGTTTTATTTTTCTTCAACTTGATATCGCCAGGCTCTAATTCAACTCGGAAAAGGGGTTGGGGGAGCTTATCCCGGTTTCTAATATTAACAACGGACTTAACTTTAAAGCCGTTGATTTCGAGTGCCTTCTTTACTTCAAGTGGGTCATTGTATGATTCAATACCCTTAATCACTATCTGAAGACCTTTGCTGCTCTTCAACTGGTAAGTATAAATTTTTTTTTTCTGGATTCAAGAAATGATACTAATTTTCTGAAATTCGATTCACATTGAACTTGAATTTTAGTTTCAACAATTTTGCCTTTTTTTGGCACAATGTAAAAAGAGTTTTCCCCAATAAGGCTGACTAGGGTTAACAAATTCATTTGAATTTTGCTCTCTTAGATAGATAGGGTGAGGTCTTTGTGGTTTAGGTATCACCGGGGCATCATAATCTTCGCTTTCCAGTATGGCAAAACGGTTTTGGGATTGAGTGACATTTATTTCACCTCTACTAAGCTTAGGATAGGGAGCTGTTTTAGCCGATTTTGGGTTTTTTTTCCTCTTAACTATGTTAACATACCTGTCTAATCCAGTCTGTACCAATGGTTTGGGGGTAATGATGACTGGCAGGTTAACCTTGGGTATTGCGCCAGTTGAGGGGTTAATAGTTAAACTACTTACTGACGGAAACTGAAGCATACTTTGGGGCTGTTTTAAGTTATTAGGTTGAGCCATAATATTGATATCACCAGAGAGCTTATTATTACTGAGAGAAATTATGCTGCTCATATAGGCTTGTCAACAGGTCTCTTTTAAAGAGAACATGTTCTCTTTTTTAGCACATTTTATTTGTCCTCTATCTTTTTCTATAAATATTCAAATTGTTCTCTTTTTTCAATTTCGCTGATTTTTAATTAATTTAAGTTGAAATTTAAAAAAAAACTCGGTATAAAAATTCAAAAATTTATTAAAAGCAGGATATTGCTTTTGAATTTAAAACTAATACCCTAGACCAGTGGTGGGCAAAGACAGAATTTCCTACCACGCGTGGTTGAAGACAAAATTCTGCTACTGCAACAAAAAAAAACACATACACTACACACATGAAGCCATACCTTCCTATGGCTAACGATTAAATTGTTCGTTTGAATGGTTTGTTTACATTTAAAGTAAAAAAATAGTATGTGTGCTGCCTCAGCTGCCCACCACTGCCCTAGACAGACCGAATCAAAAGCTTCATTTTACGCGCTTTTGAGCTTTTATTTTTCCGAATTTGACATTTATGGGGTTTTTGTGTTTACTTTTTTATTTGAATTTTGTAAATAAAGAGAACGTACTCTTTGTTGTGTGTACCTGGTATAATTATACCATGTTAAAAACCAAAAATTCAAAAATTTGAAAAAAAGCAGGCTATGCTATTGCTGTCCTGTCAATATTTATTGAATTTAAAATTAAAGATGAAATAATTTGTGTGTATTAACGATTTTGATAAGAAATCATTATTATTATAATTTGTTGTGTTAAATAAATAAAATAAGCAAGTGAAAAGTAATTATTAATATTATATTTTTTTGTGTTAAATAAACAAGTAAGTATGTTATTTATTATTGTTAATTAGAGTCTTATATTTTATATTCTTGGATTTTTCTATTTTAGCTCCAAATATGAGTAAACGAAAATGTTTATTTACTGAAGAACTGCAAGCTAAATTTGTATGTTTTAAATCAACACCAAATTCAAAATCCGAGGCAATATGCACTGTTTGTAATACTACAGTTTCGGTTGCAAACAAAGGCAAATACGATTTGGAACAACATATCGCGTCAAAAAAGCATACAAATACTATTCGTATAGGAGAGAGTTCCAATTCCATATGCAATTTTTTTACAAAAAAATTTTCATCTCTGGATCACAAAGTATCAGCTGTCGAAGGAGCTTTAGCATTCCACACTTTAAAGCACCATTATAGTTATAACTCCACCGTTTGTACAAACAAATTACTGTCAAACATGTTTGATGATTCGGAAGTAGCTAAGCGGATTTCATCTGGAAAGACAAAAACGAGATGTATCGCAAATAATGTCATCGCTCCATATTGCATTGAAAATATAATGCAATCATTGTCCAAAATACCATTTATATCAGTTTCAACAGATGGAAGTAATCATGGGGCAATTAAAATGTTCCCAGTTCTTATTCAATTTTTGACAAAAATAATGGAATAATGACAAAAATGATTGATTTATATTCTTTGCCAAACGAAACAGCAGAGACAATAAGTGAATTTGAACACTTGTTTAAAAAAATACAATATTGTCGAAAAATGTGTTGCTTTTTCTGCTGACAACTGTAACACTAATTTTGGAGGTTTGAAAAGATCAGGGAAAAACAATGTTTACAGCCTTTTAAAATTGAAATTTGGAAAAGATTTAATAGGTGTTGGTTGTCCTGCTCATATTGTTCACAATTCTGCACAGCATGGATTTGATTCGATGACAGTAGATTTAGAATCTATAATCTTAAAACTCTATAATTTTTTTTTTAATTTATACAATAAGGACAGAATCTTTGAAAAATTTTTGCGAATTTGTAGACATTCAGTATAAAGCGTTATTAAAACATTCAAAAACGCGCTGGTTATCACTTTATCCCGCTGTGAAAAGAGTCTTGGAAGTTTATCCTTCTTTAAAAGCTTATTTTTTATCAATTGATAACTCTCCTCGTATTTTAAAATTATTTTTTGAAGATGCTTTTAGTAAAGCTTATTTAGAATTTGCTGAATCATTAATGCATATTTTTCATGAAAAAATATTAGAAATAGAATCTGAACAAAATTCTGTATTAGAAGTAATGGCTACAACAAATTCATTAGCAAATACATTGCATCATAGATATGAGGAATCATTTTTTCCAATCAAAGTAAAGTCTATTTTGTCTGAAAATATAAAAAATGGATTGGAAAATGAAATAGATAAATTCAATTTAAATTGCATGAATTGCTATAAGATGTCTTATGAATATTTAAAGTTATGGACTAGTCAACTATCCAATTTTGAAAGCGTTACTTGGATGAAATTAGATAGAGTTCCAACATGGAAAGAAATTGAGAATACGATAGTATTGCTTGCATCTAAAAACATCGTTGTTGATGATGTAAAATGTTTTGATCAATTTTATAATTTAAAGGTATTTGTAGAAAAAAACATTAATATAGAAAATTTTAGAAAATTGATTACCTGTCTCAAATGGACAGTATATTTTAAAACAAATGCTGTTGAGTTTCATTCAGAACTCTTAAAAATATGTAAATTTTTTTTCGCAATACCTGGTCAAAATGCTAATGTTGAAAGAATATTTTCCATGATTAGCGGCCAGTGGACTAAAGAAAGAAATAAGCTAAAAATTTCCACTGTCCGAGGTATGTTGAGCGTAGTTTATAATTATAAAAATATTTCGTGTTTGGAATTTTATAAAGAAATAAAAGAAAATGAAATTTTTTTGAACAAAGTTAGTAATGTAGATAAATACATTGAAAAAAGTGATCAAAATGATGATGAAGATGATTAAATTTAATTTAATTTATATTTTTAAAGCACAAATTTGAATTATAAGTGCAATTTTATGTTCCTTAATATCTTTATGTATAAAATTTGATTTTAATAAATTTTTTTTTAAATGTTCTCTTTTTTTGTGTTGACCACTTGACAACCCTACTCTTATATTCTCTGCTAAAAATGTCGAGACGAGTCAAACTCAATATGCAACATTTTTTAACAGCCCTCAAACCAAAACCAGCTTATTTTGTATTAGATCCAACCAGTTCCAACATTTTGTTACAACAAGTTTCAATTTGAGAATGCCATGTTGTTTTTGCAATTGGGAATGAAAATTTGCCGGCTTTTGGTGAAAGCATACAATTTTTATATATATACATAAATAACTGCACAAAAAATTAATAAAATGCGGTGCTTAAACACAAAAAAAAAATCTAAACAAACATGAGCTGCTTTCAAACAATGTTCAATAGAAAATTCTTAAAAATATTGTGTTGTTTTTGCTAAACAAAGTTTGACAGAACTGCCACACCTACTTCCACTATTTGGCTTGGGATTTAGAGTTAAAGAGGTTTTCTATAAAAAAAAGCTATTTTAATTTGCCAGTGATTGTAATTTCAAATAAAAAAATCAAAAAATAAATATCTGCAGGCTTTTGACAAATGCACTCAAGTCGTTTTAAAAATTTATTACAAGATTTTGTAGTCTATTCCTGTCAGGTGATTACCTACAATAGTAAATTGTAACGATATCTTTTTTGGGTTCCACTTAAGTTCTTCTACTCTTTGGAAATTCAAAAATTTTATATTTTTGCTTTAGCAAAATTATAAGTTTTTCGGGAATTAAAACAAAAATTAAAAATTGTATATTACACATCACTTGATTTGAATTGGTTAAAAAGTTATCCAATCCTTAAGAATATCTTTCACTTAATTTTAAAAGAATTTAATTGTATTTTAGTTATCTATTTTTCCTAAGCTTTTCTCGCCATATTTAAAGAAATTAAGAAGATTTTATAAAATATAACAGAAAAAAACCATATAAAAAGTTTAACCGATTATTCGGTTCGAATAATTATTTGATTTTTAATAATTTGTTTCGACATTAACCGAATCGGTTAATAGGTTAACCGAATTGGAAGCACCATTCTCTGGTATGTACCAATTTATGATAAAATGTGGTGAAAATTTTTATATTTTTTATACTGTAAATTGGGTATTTTTTTTTTGATGTCTTATATTTGCAGTATGAATAATATGTCAAATGGAAGTGTGGTAAAATCTAAAAAAAGTTATTTCATTATGATGGAAAAAATAAGTTTTTGGCTAACACTTTAAGCCGAATAAAAAATTGAAAATTGGACCTTCCGAATGCGCTTTAACAAAGGTTGTTGTGTTGCATATTGTTACGATTTTACATTTTAAAATCGTTGATTTATTTCCTTTAAATAAATCGATTTCGTTTTATATTGAAAATAATAAACACAGTTGAAATATTCAATGGTATCTCTTTATTTACATAAAATTTAAACAATTACACAATATATTAAAAAACAATATATTAATTTTTTTATTGGGTATTTTTCATTTTTGGCAATTTTCAACGTAACAAATGGGTCAAATTTAAACGGCATCACAAAGTTTTTTATTCAAACCTAATTTATGCAACTTGCAACCTAATTTTCCAACTTCTAACCTTATTTCTAATAAGAATAACAAATATATTAAGAAACTAACAGGAATTTTACTCTTTTGTTGCATACTGAGTTGCATTCAAACTGGGTCAGCTCGCGAACAAAAATTAAGAGTATGGGTTGAGCGACACTGAGTAGCATAGAAATGGTCTGATATCACTGTTTAACGTAGCAGAAGATGGTGTTTTAATAATCTCACTATTTGTTGATGTTGTAGCTGTAGGTTTTGGTGAAGTCAAAGCAGACAGTGTTTTGTGTGTTGTTGTTAAACTAGACACTGTATTTGTTGGTACTGTTATATTTTCATGTTCCTTTGTGTTATATTCTAAACTGTAAGTAGTTTTTCTTGGCACATGGGTTTTAATTTTTTCACATGAGAGTAAAGGAGAACATGAACGGGATCTCTCAATTGTTTTAGCGGTTAAATAAGTTTTGTTGTAGTTGAGATCACTAATGTTTTAATTAACATTAATGTTATCTCCCTTTAGGAAAACGTAGGCATTTCTGCCATTTGCACTGAGCCTTCTCTTCTCTTGAATTATAGAGCTCATATGCTCTTTTCTTTATATGAAAGAAAAGAAAAAAAAACAAACAAGACAAATACATGTTTGTTAAGAGTTTTTTATATATGTTTTTTTTTATTTAAATTTTAAATTGAACACGGTTTATTTGTTTTTTTGTAATAAATATATTATTTTTTAAGCGTCCAAGCGCTGTTGTTTTTTTATATTTTTTTTAAAACACTAATAAGCCGATATTTTAATAAATTCACGGACCGAATAAATAACACGTCTATCCTTTTTGACTGCTAATATAACGAAAAAAAAAATGCGATGATGGGATCTTCAAAAACAGGGCGCAAAACATCGAGTGTAGCTTCGGTTGTGTGGCACGTAGCGCCGTCCTGTTGAAACCAAATGTTGCCAATATCCTCCCCTTCAATTTTTGTAAACAAAAATTCGTTCAACAAGGCCCGATAACGATCGCCATTGACTGTAACGGCCAGCCGAGGCAGCCATTTGAAAGAAATTATTTTCCATTATTAACCGGAAGGATTGTACTTTTAAATAAAAAAAGAAATTTGAGAAAATATTCAGTAGTTATTTTTTTATAGCATTTTCAAAAAAAAAGTTATTTGGCTTAACCTATATTTTTAAAAAGCCCTATTATTTGATGTTTACGTCTTTGGAAAAAACTACATGCCACGTTTAAAGATTTCAGCTTCGTCTTCTTATTATGGGATATTCCAAAAATAACGTTATCAGTGAATTAGCCAATATCGAAAAAAGATATTTTACGTTACATAGATTTCTAGCTGAAGACGTTTGAGCTGGACATGACCTTTTCCCGCCTGGGGCGTAAATTTCCGTTTTGTGCACTTCCCAAACAAATTTCTCAAATCTCGACTTGGTAGATGACTTCGCCGGAATAATAACACTATGGAATATTTTTGGGATTATTGTCTGGGGGGTGAGAAATTCCAAGTCAGGGTGATGGTACTAGGTCAGTATAGTAAAACCCTCAAAGGGTTTGGCGTTCGTATGTGTCAGTTTTTTTTATGACCTTTTAAATTTTTTCCTTATCTTGATGTTTTTTCGCTTAGTTGTAACATTTTGGCAAAAACGTAGTTTAACATAACTCGAGAACCACTTGTCCGATTTTGCTAAAACAAACTCAAAAAAATTTAGAATTACAATTTCTTTAATCCATTCATATAACGTTTTTCTTTATAATCAACAGTTTTGCCGGTAAAAATAAATTTGTGAAGCAAAAAAAATATTTTTTTGCCTAAAAATTAATTTTTGTTTTTTTTTAAATTCATAAAAAATCCAAAACGGAAAAAAGGATCAAGTGTTATTAATTTCATGTAAAGTCACATAACCTATAAACAAAATGCGACATAGAAATCGATTAACGCGTTCTGCTTTTATTTACAATTAAGTGAAGGTATCCTATTTTGACAAGAATATTGATATTTGTTTTTATTCAAAAAAGTGTCATTTATCGCCTTTTTTATAAATTTTCCCCAATAACTCCAGACTTCTGGCCATAAACTACTAAAAAAATTAAGTAAACATTTTTATAATTTTTTATTTTTATTTTATTTATTTATTTTTATTTATTTTAATAAATATATCCTAGACTTTTTCGATAGTGGTAGTTCGGGACTAGTGGCATCAAGATCATCCTTGTCTTGCCACACAAGCTTACTCCACCAGCAAATTTCCGCAATTATTGCACTCGGCGACTTTTTGCCTCTATATCTGTAAGTTTTTGTTTTATTAAAATGAGTTTGAAAAAATAAAAAATCAGTATTACCTCATTTCAAATGGCATAGCATAGTGTTCACCTTGTTCATCAGATTCGGTAGCCAATTGTTTGCTGAAGTAGTCCAGATGATGATGTAAATAATGGATTTTCAAGGACATGTGGACACCAATTTCCGAGAATGCTCTTAACATCCTTGCAACAGAAACATCGTAGTTGTTAGAACGATGCTTTCCCAACAAGCCGTCTATTATTTCTTTGATTGCCTGCCATGCCAGCGTCAATCAAAATATTGTTGAATGCGTCACTTTTAATCAGCTTTCGTATATCTGGACCATTTACTACGCCTGATTGGATAAAATTAATTTGTTAAGATGGAAAATCATGGGAAATGAATGTGATATTATAACTTACCTTCTTTAATTTTACTTTCGCTGAGTCTCGGGTAAATTAGTTTCAAACACAAGAAAACTTCATCTCTTTTGGCGATAGTTTTGATAAAATTCTTAACAATTCCAAGTTTAATATGCAGTGGAGGCAGCAATATCTTCTCCTACGGCTTTAGAGGCTCACGAATAATATTGGCCGTTTGTAACCTGCTGTGCTCTCTGAGTTTCCATCCGTGGCATGCATATTGGTCACCGGAAAATCGTGTGTCCCAATCGCACAAAAAGCACATATATTTTATATAGCCGCTTTGAAGACCGCAAAGCATTGCTACAACTTTTAAATCGCAGCATATGCGCCACATATGTTTGGCGTAGTTAACCATTTTTAAAATATTTTCCAGTGCATCATATGTTTCTTTCGTTTCTGTACAATAGGCGATTGGAACTGAAGGTTTTTTATTGGTCTTATGCAGTAAAACCGCCTTCAAGCTGAGTTTTGAAAAGTCAATAAATAATCTCCAGTCATCTGCTCCATATTTTATTTCCATTGCGTCCATCAATTTTCCTACATCCGGGCAATATGCAGAAGTTTTTTCATCATTCACAAGAAATAAACTTTGGAGTGTTGCCTGACGACTTCGATAAGCTGTGACTTTCACACCGGGTGCCAAGAAATTGTTTGATTTCAAAATGGAAGCCAGCTCTTCCGATTTATGCTGTGTTAATTCCAACTTGGCAACAATTGAATCAAGCTTATTTTGATTTATTAAAATTGGCTCATTGGATACTGATGGCTCATATGGGGGATCATCACGTGCATGATATGTCGGAGCAGTCGTAGAAGAGAAAATATCTGGGCTAGAAGCTTTTGGCACAGGAATGTGGTCCGAATGAGGCAATGGTGTTGCGGCACTTGCAACACCAACGTAATTATACGATTTTCTTATCCTTTTTGCGGCTCCTTTATTCGCACATGCATAGCAATTCAATGGATTGTGACCTTCGCCAGGATTAGTCCAAGTCATTGGGATACCGAATGGCATACTTTCACGTCTTCTATTTTTCCAATCCATTAGACGGTTGTAGCAGCTTTTACACACTATATTTGGTACCCAATTTTCGTTCACTATAACATTTTGGTTGAAGTACATCTCGTATGTTTGAACAAAATCAGTACTGAAATTTCCCCTTTTTTTATGTGTTGAGACATATTGACCCCAGCAGTAGCAAAACCTATTTATATCTGGCTTGCACAGTTCCATATTCTGTTCAGTTTTGTTCACTTTTAAAAAACTGGAGAAAAATCACTTTTACTGTTCGCGTTCGTCGGCACTTGTTGAATGACAAAAATCACAGAACCAGTGTGAGAAAGAGAAGAAGTATAATGACAATGCATGTTTTATGTGAACATTACAGAACCAGTGTTGCGACATCAATATTTCTCTTTTAGTACAGTAGAAAAATATGAGAGAATTCGGCTTGTGAGTGTCAATGTTTTCACAAATAATGTTGTGCATATCTGGAGCAAATTTTTGAAATTCATACATTTACCTAATTGTGAATAAATGAGAAACGCGTGCATCGATTTTCATGATCTATGCCTTTTTTTGCTCATGAGTTATGTGACTTTACGCGAAAGTAATTAGTATTGGCACTTTTTTCCATTTTGAATTTTTTATGAATTTAAAAAAAAAAAATATTTAAATTTTTAGGCAAAAAATACTTTTTTCCCTTCATACATACATTTTTAACTTCGAAAGTGTTGCACATATAGGAAAACGGTATATAAGCAGATTAGAGAAATTGTAATTCCTAATTTTTCTAAATTTGTTTCATCAAAATCGGACGAGAACCGAGTTATGTTAAAGTATGTTTTTGCCAAAATGTTACAACTAAGCGAAAAAACATCAAGATAAGGAAAAAATTTAAAAGGTCATAAAAAAAACTGACACATACGAACGCCAAATCCTTTGAGGGTTTTACTATACTGACCTAGTACCATCACCCTGACTTGGAATTTCTCACCCCCCAGATTGGCTGTTGTACTGTGTAATCTAAGTGAGCTAAAGCGGTTTGTTTAGTTCCATTTTAATTCATTTCTCGTTTGCAGTATTTCAATTTCACTTGTTTCCCATTACAATACCGTGTTAAACCGTTATCATGCATGTAGCAAAATCCGCTTGAACAATCTGTTACATTGGAGACTTTCTTCCTTTGAAGCCACATCTTCACCATTTCCCTGGGGAAAATTCAAAAAAATTATTTAAAATTTGTTATTTCTAACCAAATAAGCTTGGGTAGGATATCAATGAAAGAACTTTTGCCTTTTGTACTTTTTACAACTTCGGGTTTTCAGTCAAAGAAATTTGAGCAGATCGTCGGGGGGTTGACTTTTCCCTTTTCTTTTTTTCATTATGCTATTTGTTTTCTAATTTCCAAAAAAAATCGCGTCTTATCTGAGAGACATAACCACACTCAAAGGAACATAGTCTTCTTGCTAAAAAGCATTTGGACAGGCCGCCGTTTTGCCCCTCCCCGTAGAAATCTGCAAAAAGGTTTGCCAATTATACAATATGCAGGATGCCAAAGAGATGCCCCCCGCCCGTAAGCATTTCCAAAACTTTTGTCTTATCAGTTAGTTAGCCCATACTTTAGCGAACATGTATTTCAAGTTAAAGATGTCTTATCCAAGGAGGTTTAAGCAAGCCGTAGGGCTTGAGGATCTTTGCGCAGAAGGAGCGGATGTTTGCGCAAAAAGAGGTACATTAAGACCAAATATAAATTTTCTGGTTCCAGTGATTTTAGAAGAACGTGAATGAAGAGAATTTTTGTTTTTGATATCCGAAAATCACCAAAAAGATAGGAAAAAGATAAATCCAGCGATGGCCAATACTTTGAATTACACATTTGTAACCATTTTTGCATTATTAATTTCAGATCATTACTTAAAAACGCGAAAATGGCACGATACACAATTTTAAAATTTGCATTAGTTCGTGCCATATACAAAAATACTAAGAAAACTAATTATTTTTGGAAAATAAAGCGACCGTTTGCCTGCACTCTCACGACAATCAACAACGAGATCACCAAACCCAATGTAATATGTTTTTAAACCCGATAAAATGTAAATTGATTTACTATTGAAACTTAAGTTTAAATCCTAATAAAATTCACTGTGAACATACTTAATTTTGTAAATAATAATGCATAACCTATAATCGAACCCTATTTAAATTAATGCCGTTCAATGCGTTACTATATATGTTTTTGATTTGCCAACGTTTTTTGATCCATCTTACCCAACCCCTTCTATTCAAACTTAAAAAGTCTTATTATAATAAAATCGATATTTCATGTATTTAAGCTAAATTATTGAAATAAATTACTGTTTTGTACACTATTTAATAAGCCACCAAATAATATTTCATAAATCTCTATTCTTACGGGAATTTTACATTAGGATGTATTATAAAAAAACTTATTTATGCACCATAAATATGCTTATTATCCACAAAATTCCTTTGGGTGTTTATTTTGTTTTTAAGAGGTGGTTTTTGTAAAAACTAAGTAAGCACTTAAAAAAGTTTGTAAGTTAAAATAACTGAAAATATCATTTAAATTAAATGCCATTTGTTATTTATTTTTAAATGTTGATTAATCAACTGACACATCCGTAAGAAACAACTGATATAATCAGTTAAAATAAATGTTAAAATTTTACCCACCAATCCTTAAAAAATAAATGTTTTTTTCATTTATTTGAAATTATTTCCGTTTTTGTATTTTTTGTTTTTTTTTTAATATACTCGTACAATACAAAATGTATGTATGCATATGAAGCTATAAACACTTTTTGTGTGAATGTATTTGTATATGTATGTGTGTTTATGAAGTTCTTGTAATTTGTATTGAAAAATTTTGTATATATACAACCAATTTAAATAAAAAAAACAAATTGAAATTTTTTGAATATTTTTTTTTTAAACAGACAGCAAACAAAATTTAAATTTGTAATAACTGTTACTGACACAAATAAACCACAAGTTTCCGTTTTGTGGGTAAATTTTTATTAAATTTCAAACAAATGAAAAAAATAAATGAAACTGAAAAAAATCGGTAAATGATAGTAAATTATTTCGAATAAATGTATAAAAAAGTTAATATAGATGTTTCTTTGAAAAATAAATGTATCTTCCTTTATTTTTAAATGGAACGGAAAACTTTTTTATTAAACTACAAACAGTTAACTACATAATATTCTGAGTGAGGTAAACCTTAATATACAATATACTTAGTATACAAACTTTTCTTTCATAAATAAAATGGTGGCTTACTTTCGTGTTTGTCAGCAGTATCCGCCTAAATATGTTTAAAAGATTATATCCCTGTAGGAAGCCTGGGGTGAAGTGTCTACAAGTCACCACTTTTGTCGACCATTTTGGGTGACTTTTTGGTGACATGTCATTTTTTACATCCATTTTTTGCAGCTGCGAAGCTGTGCTTGTTCTTGGTTTATTTATTGTTTTATTTTGTTGAAAATACATGTGCATAACTGCATGCAAAATTAAAGTTTTTAATAATAATATAAGAATTATTAATTTAAAAGGTAAATATACAAATTTGAACAAAATATATAATGAGCAAAAGAAATTACAAAAAACTTGTGAAAAAAACCATAAATTTTGTATAAAAATAAAAATAACAAGAAAGAGGCAACAATTTTTAGTGAAAGTTGAAACTCTAGAGATTTTGTGGAGCCTGATTAAGATTTGACGGAGCCTGTGGATGATTTTGTGCAGTCTTTTGAAGATTTGTATACTCCAAAATTAAATTTGCACGAACATTTTTTTTACTTTAATGAAATTTAAAATAAAAAAAATAATTAATAAAATATCTAATATAACAAAATAAATTCACCTGCTTAATCTTATTTCCTTCCTAGCGTGGAAATCTAGTAAAAAGTTCCAAACGTGTAGACTAGAATTACTAATATGTACTAGTGAATCCCTGGTTCCAATGTCAACACCTAGTCAATAGTTGTGTAGATTCGCAATGACACGCACATGTTAAATGTCTATAGCAGAAAGCGTTGTCTGTGGCATAATTATTCAGTAGTACTGGTGACAAAGTCAATTGTGTATCAGTACAGTTTCACTATCGACTATTCAACCAGGAATGTTAATTAATGGCTTTAGAAGTAAATAAATGCATCAAAAAAATACTCAATATTTAGATAGAAATGATACTGAGGTCACTTTATTTCCGTTAATGTAACTGTCTAAATCTTGCCAATTTTTTGTAGCCATCTAAGTGTCAAAGAGTGGAATATTTTTGACAATCCTTGTACATTAAAGCAAGGAAACAAGTTGCGAATGAGGGTGGTTTAGTTATTAGTTTAAAATAGTGTTTCCAGATGACGTTTTGCTTCAGACGAATTAATATATATTAACAAAATACATGCAATACAAAAACAAAACACATGTATTCACTAAATATAAGCAAAGTTGCAAACAAAATGTTACCCTAATGCAGACTCCTATATATGTGTATGTATAAATGTATGTAAATGTTTGTTTTTTCTACTTAACGAACAAGTAAATCCCTCAGGATATAAAAAAATTAACTTGTTTCCGGGTCTCATATGTAGTCGGCATTATGAAAACAAACAAAAAAAAAACAAACTCTAATTGAATTAGCTGTTTAACCCAACACACTATGGTATGCGATATACAATATCGCACGTGGGTGCCTGTGTGTCTGTGTGTGCCCAACTACATAGACAAATTAAAATACAATATTGAAACAACCTGTGTTAACATATTAGAATTAAAAGTACATACAATGTACCCGCTTTTGACATTGTTCTTTTAAATGGTTCAATGAATTGTTGCTTTTGTTACGAGATTGTTTATTTTAGCGCAATATGTACAACGATTAACATTATGTGAGCACAATTACGTTTAAATGGAGGGAAATTGTTTACAAATATATATAAAAGCATATTAGGGTAGTACAAATATCTAGCCGAGAAGATATCATAAAATTATGCACAGTGATTTCAAACAAACAAATAAATCAATAAATATGCAACTAGAAAACTACTAGACAATTAGTGAAAAAAATTATAGTTAATTATAGTAATAGCTTTTTGAATATTAATTCTGCCAAAGTTGACCAACTTGAGGGTAGAAAATCTTTTGTTATTCGAGGTGGCCCAAAAACTGTAACTCTACGTAAGATATTATAATGTTTGCAAATGACAGCATCTGCCAGTTTTGTTTTAATATTACTAAAGTAATCGGATACAGAATACAAGTCGACCGAACGCGTCGTAGTGTCCATTTTCTTAAGGAATAACTTGTCACTCATATTCAATTTGATATTCTTTTATATCTGCTATAATATCTAACTGATCTTATTTGTTTCCAAAATATGGTGGATCCAATTAAATCCATCAATTAATTTGGGAATTAATTAATATCTTAATTGATCTGAAAAATAACAGATCAAATAAGATCTAGCAATATATATGTACATATATATATTTTTAAAGTATCAAAATAAATGCAGTGCATTGTGTTGATGTTAGGAAAAAAGGTTATGAGAATGAAAAAAAATTAAATTAATATTCTAAAACTTCTAATAAATTCCTTCGCCAGGATTTGCATCGGTCTGCTTGATTTGTATTCTACCGCTTATCTCACTTAGCCACACTTAATGTCTTACTTCTTTAGACTACATTCCTCTTATAATTGTGTTATATATAATTATGTATTTGCCACATATCTGATTATAAATGATTATATATAATAACATGAAGTCACACCTTATGGATTAATAAAAAATGTGGACAAAAATTGATATATAAAACAAACAAGAAAACATCGACACATTTTTTGCATTATTCATATGAACGAACTTCTGATGGGACAGTCCACGTGTCATTGACCGGATCAAGTAGTAGTCGGAAGGCGAGATGTCTGAAGAATTTGGCGGGTGGTGTAAGACTTTCCATTACAATGTTTCCTAGTTGGTCAAGACCGATCTTGCAACATGTGGCCAAGAGTTGTCATGCTGCAAAATCACTTTGTCATGCCTTTCTTCGTATCCCGGCCGTTTTTCGATTCAGTGCGCTGCGCATGATTTGTATCCGATAGCGTTCCTCCATGATTGTTTCATTCAGTTTGAGTTACTCGTAGTAGATCACGCCGGTCTGGTTCCATCAAATACAGATCATTAGTTTCATGCTATGAATATTCGGCATTGTGAAGGATGTTGATGGCTGTCCCGGCAAAGTACATGAATTTTTGCTCTTTTCATCACATACGATGCAAAAACCGGCGTTCTAGGACCTGTTCACAAGCGGAAAATCCCCTTTCGACGTTGCGTAGCTTCAGATATAATGCCACCCAGTTTCCATGCTTTGAATCAATTGCATTGATTTTAGATGTTTGCTAACTGTCGACTTATACACTTCCAAAGATACTTGCAACTCCTGAAGCGTTTGGCATTCGTCTACATTGCGTAGCTTCAGATATAATGCCACCCAGTTTCCTTGCTTTGAATCAATTGCATTGCTTTTAGATGTTTGCTAACTGTCGACTTATACACTCCCAAACATTCTTGCAACTCCTGAAGCGTTTGGCATTCGTCTACATTGAGTAATGATTCCAATTCTTCGTCTTGAAACTTTTTGCAATGACCGAGCGTTCCTTGTTTTCAAGTTCAAAGTTATCACTTTTAAAGCCACTAAAGCAATTCCGACTTGCCTAAACTTCCACTAAGATGGCGCCCGGTCGCACTTTTCTTCATATGTTTCTGGATCTAATTTGATCTGCTGTTTTTAGGTTCACTTCGATCTTATTTAATCTCCAAATATGTTATATTGCTGAATCTAATTCGATCCTCCATTTTTCGGAGCAAATAAGCTCAGATATTAAAGAATTTCAAATTTGTTGTGATGTGTCCAAATATTGGTCTAGGACCCCGTAAAGTATAAATGTTCGTGATCATTATGTGATTGTGGTAAATTATTTATTTTTTTACCAGTCGCTTGGAAAAAATAACATTTTAATTTCACCTCAAATATTTTTCACCTCAAATTTTTTTTCACTATTAAAATTATTTTTCACCACTATAATTCTTTTCACCACAAAAATTTTTTTTTGTGAGCACCCCAAAGACATTTTTTCACCACAAGCTATTTTTTTCACGTCGATAATTTCACTTCTAAGGTTTTTTGTATTATTTTTAACAGTGATGATACTTGTGTACCTTTTGTGAAATCTTAGAGTCTTAAACTCATTTGTTCTCTTTGTAATTTTTATGTTTTTGACATTTTGGCAATATAATTTCTTTTAAATGATAGTTGATAGAAAATAATTTTTCCGGGGATGACACTCGAGTTTGCATTTAATCGAATCCTTAACCGCGAGTATGGTTGAAATGGATGCAGTTAATATATTTCTTATATGATAAAGCAATAAATAATAAATGAGTAAATTTAAGAAAAATACCAGTTTGATCGAATTAGTAAATTTAAGGCACTGTGTGACTGTGCACTAACGAAAATTTCATAGTAAAATTTATAAATATTTTTTTTTTAAATAACAACAAAATTTTCAATTTAAACTATGTAAATTTTTGAAAATATCGCTTATACTTCAGATCTGGCTTATACTTCAAATTTGGCTTTAAGCGAAATTTTGCAGTTTCCAAATTTTAAGAAATGGTTCAGCGGAAAAAGATTCCAATCAAGAAGTTATCTCCGCAACAGAAGCCTATTTTGAGAATCGTTGAATGAAGTGGATCATGCTAAAAGGAGACTTTATTGAGAAAGAATTATTGATTTGTGTTGGTATCATTTAATAAAAACCTTACGATTTAAAATTTATAAAAATTTCAGGATTTACACTGAAAGTTGAAATTCGAGTTACATAACTATTGAAAATACCAAAAGTTACATACAAAACGATAGTTTTTTTTTTTTTTTTGGCTAATAGGTAACTTGCTGTGAAATTTAGCGTGAAAACTTATTAGACTTTATTTTTAAAAAAATATTGCAAAAGTTTTAATTTTTAACCATTTTTATATTGAATTATTTACAATCCAGTTAATGGTTTAATATTAACGGTAACCACACGATTTGTTATGCGGTTTCTATTTATGTTTGCTTTTTAGATAAATTTTTAACTTATTTTTTTTAAAATTGCTCTCTAAGTATGTAAGGTAAATATGCGTGGATTGAGTAATCATGTTTAATACCTTTAGTTTTAAATCATTGTATAAAATATGTTGCAATATAATTTTACAGCAAATATCTACTAAATTTTAAAATATTTTGAAATGTGTAAAGAAAGATCTATATTTTTTTTATTTAAAATGGGTTATGTGTAAATTTACATTTTCATTTTTTTTGTCCTAATTCAAAACCTGTACCTTGTTTTTGAGAATCGAATTAAACCCTTTTGTTTTAAAACATTGTGTGTAAAATTGCTTCCAAAATTCAATTCAAAGAATTGACAAACAGCAAATATGTTAAATTTTATGCAAAATATCGATGCAATTTTCAAATATTTTGCTGGCATGTGTAATGTATTATGTGTAGTTTTGTAAATTATTGTATTTTATGACACTGGTAGAGGGTATTCAAATTTTCGGCACAGCCGAATTTAAGCCTTTTTTACTTTGACACCATGTAAGTACATCCTATCCTTAAGCATGCTGACCCAATTACAATATCGGATAATTAGATAAGAAATTCTATATTTATTACCATTAATTTTTTCAAGCACCCCTTGTGCATCCGTTTAACAGATATTCATATTTTATTTGTTTAATTTACCTAATCCCATCTTTAATATTCTACTATTTGTAGCACAATATAATTATAGATATAAAATCCTTTAAACAATATAGAACTGAATGTAAGAACTCTACATATTCATTATTATGTCCTTTCAACACAGTGCAGAGAAAAAATTACTACAAACTCTTAGCGAAATTGGAAACAAACAATAACAAATTTGTTTCCTCCAACCACATAATAAAAGGGAAATCTAGTTCACAGTCTTTGTTTTGTATATTACAAACAATAATGCTAGATTTTGATTTGGCCTGTCCCACTTGGCAAATAAAAGTATATTTTTTTAGCCTTTTACTGTAAGTATTTCACATTAAGGTAAATGTATAGGAGCAGTTTACAAGGTCTTTAATTATATTAAAATTTTATAAGTTAAAAGTTAAACATATTTTGTTATCAATTATGGTAAATGCAGTTAATTTAAACAAAAAAAAATGGAACTTAGCAGTCATATAAGTATTAATGTTTAAAAAATTGTGGAATCCTCTGTAGTATCTAAATCTTGCTTAAATTTTTTCAACATTACTAAAACGTAAAATTTGTCATACTCATAAGCTGCTAAGTTATAGATAAAAATACTAAAAAATATTTAAAGACTTTATAGCAGAAATTCTTAAATAAATAACCATTAAAATTTGGAAAGTTTTTCAAATGATTATTTTAGGTTGATATAACTGGAAGCTGTATTGTAATATTTATTTTAGGTACAAGCTGTCTTAATTCAATATGTACTTAAAATAATTCATCTGGATCAATTAAAATGGTTTAAAATATATATAACATATAATATGGGTAAAGGTGATGTTTATACAAATTTTACTTATTTCGTTAAATGTGCCAGTAATAATTATTAAATTCAATAAGCAATATAACTCATACGCCACGTATGTGTTTTCTTTAATTTTATTTAAACAATAAATGACTCTGGTAATTCAGAGAAGAGCGCCCCGGTAGGCTAGTTGGTAGCGTGCTAGCTTATCAGTGCGGGGGTCGTGGGTTCAATTCCCACCAGAGGCTCTGTCTGGTCTGCTTTCGCTACAACGAGCCGAAGGCCTTTGTTGCTAGTGCTCGGTTAGGGTATTAACATATAATTTGTAATTATATGATTAATAAATAAAATAAATAAATATATTCAGAGAAAGTTGTACTCATCAGATAGCATTTGCAATTAATAAGACAATAAATAAATAAATTTATTGATCGACACTACTTTAGCCTCAGTCTCTATTTTAGTATTGATAAATCTAATTCCGTAGAGGAGCCTCAGCAAATCAGAAGTTCATATAATACACGTTGGTTGAAAAGTTCCTACGCTCA